>CM076570.1:255924568-256390040 GCA_034641835.2 Pinus albicaulis
AGGACGCTGATCCTTGCAGGAGAGGAAGGACGCTGTCCAAGGAGGACGCAGTTCAGGATTGGCAGAGAAAACGTTGTTTCGGGAGGCAGAAGGGCGCTGTCTAGCCCTAGAGTGAGGACGTTGTCCATTTCTGAAGGTAAGGGTTGCAGATCTGAAGGCTTATTGTTAGATTCAGCTTTGGGAAGGATAGATCTTGCAGATCTAGTCCTGTATGTGGCAGATCTAGTCTTGTATGTTGCAGATCTGGGGGTTTTGCACTAGATCCAGCTTGGAGAGTTGCAGATCTGAAGAAATATTGGCAGATCTAGTCCAGATCTGAAGGGTTAACATCATATCCAGCCCTAGAGGCTGTAGATCTGAAGAGATATTGTCAGATCCAGTGTAGATCTGAAGGTTTGGTGGCAGATCTGATAGGGGAGGACGCAGATCAGGGAGAGAAGGACGCAGATCTGGTTTGGAGGCTTCAGATCTGTCAGATCTGAGTGTTCAGGAGCAGATATACTTGGTAGGACGCTGATCTGAGGAGCAGACTGGGGAGAGGCAGGCTCAACAGCGTTTTCTAGCCTTCAGTGGCTGATCTATTGTCTGGAGGGTTTCCTGCGCTGTCACTAGCAGAGACAGCGTTTTCTATTGTGGAGGGTTTGCAGTCTACAGCCCCAGCTCCAGCGCAGTTCATCTCCAGCTTGCAGAGCAGCTAGGACGCTGTCCTTGTTGCAGCCATTTTTCTTGTATGAGAGGCTCATCACTTGCCTAGGGCAAGGATAGGTGCACTGATTCTGATTTACTCATCTCTATGTACTTTCTGATTAATAAAATGGCTCAGTTTCTGGTATTACATGTGTCATGATTCAGTGATCTGGTTCAGTATTGTATTTTCTATATCTGTCTGGCATATTTCTGTTCATTACTGGTTATTTCCCCTTTGGGGATATTACATTCCGAAAGGAGAAAAGTGGGCTGACTTGGAGTTGTAGATCCATAATCTACAAGGAGGTAGGATCCTTGAGTATTTCCAAACTCTTGGATCACATGTGAGCTATGACAGCCTAAAGACAGTAGCAGGATGGCCAGTTGTGGCAGAAAATGAGAAGACAGTGCAGTGGCTAGCAATACTAGAGCCTGATTAGTGCAAAGAGGGAGCAACAACATCAACCATTGAGCATCAGCAGCGCAGTGCAGTGCAGTGCAGTTCTCACGCAGTGCAGAGAAGCAACAACACAGTATCTTCAGAGAGCTAGTGCAGAAACTAGTAGCAGCCAGTCTTATTTTTCAATTGTAGATTTACTTGTCCAATTTCGAAAGCTTTTCTGTTGCAATTAGCAACAGTGCAACAGTAGTTGAGCAACAACAGCAGATGAGCAGCAGCAGCGCAGTGCACAAAGGGGCAACGTAGTGCAGAGTAGTGCTCACGCAATGCAAAGCAGTGCTCACGCAGTGCGGTAGCATGGTTGCAGAATTCAGAGGGAGTTGCAGTACAGTGGCAGTTAACAACAGCATGTAGATTCATCAGTAGTACAGATGCAGCATTTTCTTGTGCAATGTTGGTGAGCCGCATCAACAACACAGCAACAGATGTACCAGAAGTCAGAGCAGCACATTGAGTTGTTTTGCTAGGGCACTTTTCTCGCTAAGAGGGAGTGTTGATTCATGGTAGCGTTGGATGTGCTCTAGCATTGTAACTTTGTGAAGCGAACAAAGTTCCTTCTCAAGTTAAATACTCCAGAACACTTGGAATACAAAGATATCCATGAGGATACAAATATTATATTATAAAAGATATGAGATTGAGATAGATCCTTGAATGTTACAAATGAGTCCTGCTTATATACCTACGCAGGTGCCTCTTCACGAAAGGCCATGTCTGAATGTCTTATCAGACATGGCCTTTCAACCTAATTACTAATTAACTAATTAATCACTATTTACATTATTTTATTCATTACATTGCCTTCTCCTCAAAAAGCTTTGTCCTCAAAGCTTGTCGATGAAAGGCCTCAATTTCTTTTCCTGCTAGGAACATCTTCTTGTCTTGGGGCAGTTATCCTTGTCGATACAAGTTGATATGATCCTATAAGTGACAAACAAAACTGTCGCACTAAGAATGGATCAGACCATCCTAAATCAATCTTTTGTGGAATCTTACGATGACTGGAAACTTGTGACGAATTGTTATCACATGAATGGACCGCACCGACATTAGTATTATTCGAAACATCAGCTTGTTTCTATTCTAAATACATAGCTCGGTCGAGTTGTTTGCTCCCGTGATTTGGATGTCGATAGGGAACTTTTTTGGTTTGACCTCTTTGATTTTCGCCTGGCGAGGATGTTATGGAGATGGTTACAGAATCTTCACGTAGAATGTTCCTCGTTCGTTCGGCATCTAAGTTTGTTTCTTCTGCAACTTGATTGTCGTCTTCTTCAGTTGAGACATTCATTTACTGGATCAATGTTCGTTTTTTCTTCAACTTGAACTTCTACATTTGAAAGTTTCGATGATTCCTTTTCGACAAGTTGATGAACCTTGTTTTGTAATGACTTCTTGTCTTTCTTCAGCTTCTTAATTTGCGTTAGTAACTTTTCGTTGTGGTCCTTGAGGCGAGCAACTTCTTCATTCTTGTTAGTGGTGATTTTGTCAATTTCTTTTTTCATATTTTGGATCACCTTTTTACCTTCTTGAAAAACTACTTTTGAAATATCTAACATGTCTTCCAGTGTTACTGAATTCGGCTTTACTGTGACATCTTGTAGTGTTATTTTTTTCTTTTTGTAGGAAAATGTCACAAAATTCTTTTTCGTATTAAGGATGAATGACCCTAGTTATTCCATCCAGAGCGAACCCAAAACTATATCACTATTATTGGAAAATAAGGTTTTAACAGTGAATTGCGAGACAAAGGAATACTTCCCAACACTTAGGTGTAAATTCTCTATGTTGTATTGTTTGTCATTTGCGTTAAATGAATTTGCTTCAGTTATATTTGATTCAGGGATCACTAATTGGTTAGCACATTCGGTACTAACATAATTATTCTTTCGAGTAAAATCGATAGATATGAGAATCTCTTTTCCCGCAAGTAACCCTTTGATTTCAATTAGCGCATCAACACACATACTATAATTTTTAGGAAATCTTCCCTCTTTTAGTTCTGTTTTGGATGCCATTTTGTCAAATAACTTTGGGGTTTTTAAGGGTGACCCTTGCTAATATTTATAATAAAATATTATTATTTCCCTTTAATAAACCCTCAAGCTTAATTATTCTTTCCAATATCCTTTACTATTATTCCTTCAATCTTTGGTAATGAATCATTCACTAATATTCTCTTTTAAAAGAGGCTCAAATTCTTTTATATATGTATATATTCCCTTTTTAAATAAAATCTTTAGAATATAATGATTTATCTCCTTTTCCACTTTTCCAATACTTAAACCTTTAATAACCTCTCTTTCCTTTTATTTACCTTCCAGCTTTAATAATGATTCCTTAATATTTTAAGAAATCCTTAATAATATTTTTCCTTTCGTTTTTTTTTTGACAATTACTTCCTTTATATAACCTTAAATATAGTCTTCCTTTAGTGAGGAGTTCTTTGACTAAGTAAATTCTAGTTTTATTTATTTATTTTTATTTATAATTTTTTTTTTTTAAACAATTGATATTTTTTTAACTCTTTTTGTTTTTTGTTTTGAAAAGTTACAACCCTAGTGAAACGTGGTTATTCACCTATATTCACCTATAAAATATATGTCCACTTATGTGTATTTGACTTAGTTAATGTTCTCCACGTAAAAGTAAACTTACCATTCACACAGAGGTTTTTTATTCCTTTTGTTCTTATTTTACTTTGCAAATACCATGGGCAATTACCATGGGCTTCTAAAACCACGAGCTTGTAAACCACTTAAAGAATAATCAAAATAACCTTATCTTCTCTTCCTTCTTTCTTTTTCCTTTTTATTTTTAAATAGTCTTGGTATGTACGTATATGTACTACTTTATATATATCTCATTTTTTCTTTTTTTCCTTTTTTTACTTATATATATATATATATATATATATATATATATTTGACTATATATATATATTGCTTTTGCTTCTTTTCTTTCCAAAATTTCCCTTTTTTTTCTTCAAATTTTTAATTTTGGCCAAAGGCCTACTGGTGAAAATGGAGAAACTCCAAGACTGGTGGCGAAACGCTTCGACGACAACAATGTTGACGAATTTTTGATGGCCAAAGGCCTGGACCGAGGAGCGTAGCTCTGTGCAGCGATGAGCGGCCAGAAGATCGAACTGCTTTGATAACAAATGAAGCGAACAAAGTGCCTTCTCAAGTTAAATACTCCATAACACTTGGAATACAAAGATATCCATGAGGATACAAATATTATATTATAAAAGATATGAGATTGAGATAGATCCTTGAATGTTACAAATGAGTTCTGCTTATATACCTACGCAGGTGCCTCTTCACGAAAGGTCATGTCTTATCAAACATGGCCTTTCACCCTAATTACTAATTAACTAATTAATCACTCTTTACATTATTTTATTCATTGCACTTTGTATATAGGCTAGGACACATGTATTCCATAAAACAGAGAAATGGTTTTGGAAAATTCCACTTAGAGATGGTTTAATTAAAATAATTAATCGTTTTTTAATGTTTTCCTAAGTCGAAATTGAGGGAAACTAATTAATTAAAGCGTATTAATTAAACTAAGGGTATTAATTAAACTAAGTGTGAACCTTCTAGATAAAGTCATGGATCATCTCCAAGTTGATCTTAGCCCTTGATTATGTTTTAATCTTGGCCATTGAAGGTTCAACAAAAGAATATAAGGAGGGTGAGGGGCCTATGGAAAACAAGTTGTGACACTTGAGCCATTGAGCATTTTCGAATTTGTGTGAGAAGACATAGCTTTTGATCAAGGATCAAATCATTAGGGCAAGGTTTGCTAAGTGATTGTGATTCAGTGATCAGATCCAGAGAGGGGCAGAAGCAGAGATTGGTTAGGTGGACCAAGAGGGCATATCAGAGAGAGGCAGTAGTGACGCAGAGAGAGACAACGCAGTTTTCTGAAGAGGTGACGCAAAACCTGCAGGAAATCACGCAGAAACAACAGAGTGTCTCTTGGAGTCAGTCCGGAGATAGCTAGAGGCTGGGATTTCAGAGCGAGGAGGGCCAAAATCCACTCTCAGATTAGCTAGATCAGTTGCAGTAAGGGGTGATGCAGTTCCTCAAGCTTTCCCACGCAGGTTTACGAAGATCCACAGTAGGGAGTCACGCAAAGGCAATGAGGGCTTCATCGGCGTTGTTTTAGATCAGTCGGTGACTTGCAGAGTGAGGTATATCTCACAATTATATTTGCTGTCTAGATTTCTCCGAAGGGTTTGCTGGATATTGGCACCCTAGTTGTATTCAAGATTCTGCTGCTTAATAATACAAACCCTCAGATCTGCTGCATCGGTTTCCCAAGTTGGGTTTTTTCTGGGGACTTAGTCCAAAAATAACTGTGTCACATGTGGATGTTTTTCATTGTATTTTGTTCAGATTGTTTCAACAGTTAGATTTATTTCCACAACATTATTTGTGTAGACTGCTTCAGAAATTACTTTGATATTTCACAGTAATGAAATAATTATGAAACATAATAGAAGAGGTAATTCAGATTTGCTGCAGTAGGAATCCGAATCTAGTATTTTTCATATGGTATCAAAGCTTATTCAAGCTGAAGTGCAGGTGAAACACAAGTGAACAAGCAGATCAGCGCTGAAGAGTCTGGGATCTGCGTAAGTAACAGTAGACCCTCCCAGAAATTACGTTGTCCAGGCCAGGAGGGCATTCCAGTCTAGAAAAGGCTCCCTCTGAGAGAGTTGACAAAGGGGTAAGCTTTTTCAGTTGTAGAAGAGGCAACGTAGCTGAAGGACGCAGTTACTGCACAACAGTAAGAGCTAGTGCATAAGCGTCAGAAAATTTCTGAAAAAACACAGTTGGGGATTTCTTGACCTCAGAGGTTTTTTCTATTAAAAGAAACTCGGCTTTTTCCCGTGCAGTAGCAGAAGCAGTGACTTACTCCTCAAGGAGTGTGTAAGTCTAGCGGAGCAGAGGGTTAGAGGAAGATTTCGACAAGTTGAGGAGATGGCCAACAATGGATTGCGTGACCAAGATAGATCGGAGGGTGCCTCCAACTATGTTATTTGGAAATCAAGGATAGAATTTCTCCTTGACGAGCATGATCTGAAGGCCCTCATAGACAGCGAAGTTGCAGAACCTCTTAATGTACCACACCTGAGGCAATTCAAAAAAAACATGGCAAGAGCCAAGTGATTGATCCTAGATGGTGTGAAGGATCATATCATACCCCACATAGCAGCAAAGACCACTACTAGAGAGATGTGGGCAGGGCTGGAAAAGCTATACCAAGGATCTTCCGAGCAGCGGAAGATGTACCTTGAAGAGAAGATGCGGAATATCAGGATGAAGAATGGAGAGTGTTTTGACTCATTGTCTCAGATTTAGGAAAACCAAGATCAACTGTCTGCAGTAGGATCTGCTCTTAGAGACTCAGAGCTAGTAAGACTCACTCTGAACTCTGTTTTAGAGGACTATTAGGTCTTTGTCCAAAGTATATTGGGCAGAGAAAGACTTCCAGGATGGGAAACAATGTGGGCAATCTTACAACAAGAAGAGTTGAGGAGAGATCTCCTAAAAATTCACTTGGAGGATGGCAGTAGCAGTTTAAAGGTGAAGAAGGAGGAAGAAGATAACACTGCCCTTGCATCAAAAGGCAATGGAAATGGGGCATTATGCCACACAGTGTCCTCTTAAGAAAAAGGATAAAGAGGAGAAGGAAGATCCACAAGCAGGAGCTACCAAGATTGAGGCAGAAAAAGATTGTGCTATGCTAGCTCACATTCCGAAAGGAGAAAAGTGGGCCGACTTGGAGTTGTAGATCCAGAATCTACAAGGAGGCGGGATCCTTGAGTATTTCCGAACTCTTGGATCAAATGTGAGCTACGACAACCTAAAGACAGTAGCAGGATGGACAGTTGCAGCAGAAAATGAGAAGACAGTGCAGTGGCTAGCAGTACTAGAGCCTGATCAGTGCAGAGAGGGATCAGCAACATCAACAGTTGAGCAGCAGTAGCGCAGTGCACACTGGTGTAGCGTAGTGTAGTGCAGTGCTCACGCAGTGCAGAGCAGCAACAATGCAGTATCTTCAGAGAGCTAGTGCAGAAAATAGCAGCAGTCAGTCTTATTTTTCAGTTGCAAATTTACTTATTCAATTTTGGATGTTTTTCTGTTGCAATTAGCAACAGTGCAGCAGCAACAGTAGTTGAGCAGCAGCAGCGCAGTGCACAGAGGGGTAGCGCAGTGCAGAGTAGTGCTCACGGAGTGTAGAGAAGTGCTCACGCAGTGCAGTAGCATAGTTGCAGAATTCAGAGGGAGTTGCAGTAGAGTGGCAGTTGACAGCAGCATGTAGATTCAGCAACAGTACAGATGCAACATTTTCTTGTGCAGTGTTGGTGAGCAGCATCAACAACACATCAACAAATGTCCCAAAAGTTAGAGCAGCACATTGAGTTGTTTTGTTAGGGCACTTTCCTCGCTAAGAGGGAGTGTTGATTTATGCTAGCATCGGATGTGCTCTAGCCTTGTAACTTTGTATATAGGCTAGGACACATATTCCATAAAACCCATAATTGGTTTTGGAAAATTCCACTTAGAGATGGTTTAATTAAAATAATTAATCATTTTTTTAATGTTTTCCTAAGTCTAAACTTAGGGAAATTGATTAATTAAAGGGTATTAATTAAACTAAGTGTGAATCTTCTAGATAAAGTCATGGATCACCTCCAAGTTAATATTAACCCTTGATTATGTTTTAATCTTGGCCGTTAAAGGTTCAACAGAAGAATATAAGGAGGGTGAGGGGCCTATGGAAAATAAGTTGTGACACTTGAGCCATTGAGCATTTCGAATTTGTGTGAGAAGACACAGCTTTTGATCAAGGATCAAATCACTAGGGCAGGGTTTGATAAGTGATTGTGAGTCAGTGATCAGATCCAGAGAGGGGCAGAAGCAGAGATTGGGCAGGTGGACCAAGAGTGCATATCAGAGAGAGGCAGCAGTGATGCAGAGAGAGACAGCGCAGTATATTGAAGAGGTGACGCAGACCTTGCAGGAAATCATGCAGAAACAACGCAGTGTCTCTTGGAGTCAGTCCAGAGATAGCTAGAGGCTGGGGTTTCTGAGCCAAGAGGGCCAAAATCCAGTCTCATATTAACCAGATCAGTTGCAGTAAGGGGTGACACAGTTCTTCAAGCTTGTCCACGCAGGCTTACGCAGATCCAACGTAGGGAGTCACGTAGAGGCAGTGAGGGCTTCACCAGCGTTGTTTTAGATCAGTTAGAGACTTGCAGAGTGAGGTATATCTCACAATTATATTTGCTATCTAGATTTCTCTGAAGGGTTTGCCGGATGTTGGCACCCTAGTTGTATTCAAGATTCTGCTGCTTAATAATACAAACCCTTAGATCTGTTGCACCGGTTTTCCGAAGTTGGGTTTTTCCGGGGACATAGTCTAAAAATAACTGTCACATGTGGATGTTTTTCATTGTATTTTGTTCAGATTGTTTCAGCACTTAGATTAATTTCCGCAGAATTATTTGTGTAGACTGCTTCAGAAATTACTTTGATATTTCACAGTAATGAAATAATTATGAAACATTATAGAAGAAGTAATTCAGATTTGCTGCAGTAGGAATTCGGATCTAGGATTTTTCACAGTGTGTGGGGGCTGATAGGTACAACTGCCCCCTCTTGCTCTGGAACCTCCATCACCATGGAGCTCCCCCTCGGCCCTCCCTTTCATCTGCAACCCCATCACCTACTGCACCATGTCAATCATGAGTTGCCCTTGCCTCAACACTTGCTGATTGGTTCTCAACAACTCCTCTAAAACCTGGTTTTGGCCCACTTGCCCGGGCTGGTCATTGTCTTCTTGGTTGTCCATCTGGCCTCTGATATTTTCCACTTCAGTGTTCGAAAATGGATTTGGGTCTCCTCTACCTCGACCCCTACCTCTGCCTCTACCACGACCGCTCTGGAAAACCAACCCTTGATACCTTGGTGGCATTACTTGCTTTTGTTCCCCACGCTGGCCAGGAACATGCTCTGATACCACTGTAATATTCCTAATGGAAAAGTTTACAGTGATATTAAGCAATTTTCGACAAAATACAAGTGCATGCAGAAAAATTAAAAAAACCATTAGAGATCCATAAAATTACATAGAATTGCTCCAAAACCAGCCATTTTATTAATCTTCTGAGAGGGTACAATGTGAGAACAAGTGCACTTGGGCTTGCCAAAGCAAGCTAGACAATCCTAGGTGAAGAAACACTGCTCGAAGAGAAGGAATTCGATCCCTCCTGAAAGGTACTACGCTGGCCTAGTAATTCTGCACTACTGGCTTTGTCGAGACCCTTGTTTGACTCCTCAAATTTGCTCAGAAAATTATACCAAATTATTTCTGAGATCCTTCTCAAAAACCCTGAAAAACCCAGAAAGGGTTTGCTCTAGTTTTAACGCTCTGAAATTGACTCCAAAATGCTTGGCCGACTCCACAAGCAAAAAATGTAATCTGTAGCAGATGTTGTGCTTGTTGCTCCACAAAATGCTAGAAAATCCCCACAAATATCCCCTAATCTAATTCCAAACAACCCCAACTCCTCAATCCCTTTCACAAGCCACCCCACACTTAGCCCCCACAAAAGACTAGCAGTCCTGGGCAAGATGACGCAGGCCCAAGCTCCAAAAATTCGTACTGTTGTGGGAAATGCCTTCTACTCTTGAGAATCCTTCGCTTTTGCCTGGAAATTGTCAAGAAATGCCGCAGCAATAGTGTAACCGCTAACTCCAGCTCCACACTCCACCAAGAACTGTGTGGCCCCCTGTTCTGTGTCCCAGCTTAACCAGAAATACGTGGTGCCTGTATGGTCTTCCTTCCCAACCTCCAAAGACAGATAAAATGGCTTTCCTAGGGTGGCACTCAAAGTCCACTGAAGATAGGTTGAGCTTCCTCCTTGGGAAACTCTCGTGCTCAAAAATGGCCTTCCTAGGGTGGCACTCGAAATCCATTGAATATAGGTTGAGCTTCCTCCTTGGGAAACTCTCGTGCTCAACAACACTATGTGACTCTGCTAAAAAACTAGAGCAACAATCAGATATGAAATGATCAAAAATCCCCAAATGATGCTACCTTCCCCCTATTTATAATTGCTGCTCCTTTCCTTCATGTGGGCCCCTGCACTACACAAATCGAACTCCTTCCTTAGCCATACAAATTTTCCCAACTAGGGAGTGCGTATTTCATGGATAAGTGGCCCCCGCATTCCACTAAGAGAATAATTTCGACCCCCTTGTCTTAAGTGCTTTTCCTCCAAAACTGCCTTAGGCCCAAAATTGACAAAAATGACAAAATTGTAATCTTCTTAGCAAAATTATTTAGGAAGGGACATTACATAATATGAAGAGCAACATGTGCTCAGGAACCGGGTGATGGACATAATGAGTGAAGTAGAGATCATGCTAGGCTTTTTCCCATGTGCTAACCATATTTTACATTTTGATCTTCTTTTATTTTTTCTTGCAGCCATGGTATGCTTTTTTTCTTTTTCTTTTAGCTGCATCAACCTCTCAGGGTAAAGTTTCGGGCTCTACCTATGTATGAGGATGCATGGTGCTAGATCCCAGAGAACCAATGGTCATTTGAACCAGAAGAAAAGAGGTAGAACAAGAGGCTTGTAATGTAAGATGGAAAGTGGTAAGTATGGAATAGGGAGAGATGGGACTACGCTATCTCAATCGGGGTTTCCTAGGTAGTGCCCCTCCTGTACCCATTGGGCCATAGGGGAGGTCCCATTGGACTAGGATGAAAGATTAACCCCTTATTTAAGGTGAGGGAACAAGATAATGGTCAAAACCCCTCTTCCTTCCAGGTTACCCCATAATCCATGCAAAATGCCCAAAATACAAACAAGCATAAGCAACCGATTGCAAAATGAATAAAGTACCTTTTGATCAGAAGCCAATATTCAAACGTGCGCTCTTGCCAAATGGGCGAGGAAACATACGGCTGATGCAGGTGGCAGAGACATGAATGACACATTGTCATCGGCTACTAGTGGCTATCAGGGGATGCTGGCTGCCGGCTGGAAGAGATGATGCGAGAAAAAATTCTCCTATGGAGGCACCCACTTTTGGTGGGTAACACATCCATTGGGTTTCCACATGAGGTTTTTTGAGAAAAAAATATATCTAGCATTGTTTACTATACATTTTCAAATTGCATTTTTAAATTTTCTATATTTAGGGTGTCCCCTATGTTCTGCACCTTGCTTTCCCCTGTGCCATCCCCTAAAATTTGGGGTGTATCTCCAGCTGTATAAAACCAAGCTCTCTGCCCCCATGCCACCTATATCCTCAAAACACTCTGAAACATAAGTCTATAATATATGCTTCTATTTGGCGAATATGTATAAGAACAAAAGCTGAGTGGCTAACTCTTACTATGTCATCCATGATATACTTTCAAGCTATAGTTGCAAGAAACTGAGAAAGGCTCAAAGCCAGTACCACCATTTAGTAATCCTTTATGTAATCTCAGAAAAATTTACTGAAGAACGGAATAATGATTACAGAAAATATATTGTAATAAGATAAAAGTTCAGAAGCATTTAGGTGAATACAAAACTATAAAATGAGAAATACAATACAAAGTTGACATTGACATGGAAACGTAATTGCATATGTCAAAGAAATAGTCCAGAAAAATTCCCTTAGAGAACATGAGGAATAACATAGCCTCAATTGAGAATAGAAAATTAATATGTATACTCACCTTTGGGAGAAAGTCAAGTGAAAAAGGTTTTCCATCCTTGATTATTTGCATTTCTTGAAACTTACATAATGGTGCCTGTAGAAGCAAAGCTAAAATATTAAATCACAAGTAAAGTTTTGTCCATCTCCACCATATAGGAATTACAGAACTTTAATGGAAGCAAAAAATGAAAAGATGCCCATTAGTTTCAAGTTCAACATTACATAGCTATTTCCCTACAGCCCATCCTTACATTTGTTATATCCTTCCCATGCTATTATTGTTGAAATGCTACCTGTATCCCCTTTGCCAATGGTGTGGATAAGCTCTTTTTGTAAAACCCATTCTACCTTTCTCCCACTTACAGACAAATGGCGAAAAATTAAAAAAATTATCCCTCATACCATTTTCCTATTTCACTCATAAATCCCAAAAGCAAACAAATAGAAAGAAATTAAAATTTAAGAGCCATTAAAAATGATAATAAAAATAAAAATTAGGAATAAAAATTATTTGACACTGCTACACTGATTGAGTTCAAAATAGAGGCTCAAGATATTGAGGGCTTAAATTATTTTCAGCAACCATATGGCCTTTATAAGTTTCCTCTTAAATTTTTCCTTCAATTATTTTATTGAACAGTAAAAAGGGTATTGAAATTTGTTTCACGGGTAATGTGCATAACATCTTTCTTAAACTTCATAAATGAGAACAAAAGGGAAAAAATTAAGACACATAAAGGATAAGGAGCAAAATTTTCCTATGCCAATTGGTAACGATGTTTAAAAGCACACAAATTGGATCTGACAGTAAACTGTGCACAGAAAAATTAGATATGCAGTTTAAGTAACTCACAGTCATTACTACAGCATCAAATGATTGTTCCTTTGGTGGCTCCTTGTAGCTAGCATCATTTCTTGCATAACAAACTGACCAGTTGTTATGAGGTGGGTTTCTCTGTAGATTGCATGAGAGTGACAGTACAGAACAGTGCATCCTCAGGGATTCCTCTCCAATTTTTGTGGACAGAGCATTAGTCAATGTCTGTACATTCAAAGTTAGAGGCATTTCCAAATTAGATGAGAATATAAAAGTGAAATGAACAAAAATAAAATATCTTATGCAAAATGTAGTATCATTCCAAAATGTATTCAAATAAGAAACGAACATAAAATATTCTGCAACATGTTAGAATATTGTACCATCACTCGGTTTGACTCTTTTTCTATGAAGTAAGGAAGAGAAACATTTCTTTACATTAACCTCAAAACATGACTGTGTTGTTCACCAAATGGAATGCTTTTACAAAAGCTATCAGTACACATTTTCTGAAAAGCCAAGCACTAATGATATCCACGTAATGCAAGGGCTGAATTTTAGCTCTATATTAGAGGCCCAATGCTGAAAATTGATCCATAAAGAGGCACTCAACATTGCACGAAGCGGGGACGTTTTTTGGAAGTGGGGACGCGGAAGCGTCTAGTATATATATATATATATATATATATATATATATATAGCTTTGCATTTATATTCAAAACAAACATCCCAAATACCATATTAGTTGTAGGAAGGCATGAAAACATGCATATTTTTACATAAATCAAGATAGATATGACATCCATGATTCCATTGTACATCAATAATTAATTATTCGAGCATCAACCATCTAGATTCTAGATCCTAGCAATTACAAACATACATCAAATTTTTAAGCATGATAAAACATTTAAGCATGCCGCATATTATAAAACATAAAACATTTAAGCATGCCGCATATTATAAAACATAAAACATTTAACCATATTATAAAACATAAAGCATATTATCTATCAAGTGAGCAACTGTCAACATTAGTCATGTCCAAAATTCAAATAATAGTTTTACAAAATAGGCCACTTGGCCACCACCAAGACAAAAAAGTTCAAATTCACAACAAGCCTACAAGTCTAATCTATGACAAAAGCAGTAAATTGTGAAAATATCTACTAATCTCTCCTCCTTCCACCACGAAGAGTACATGGCGGTGGGCCTGGTGACAATGGAGAAGATGGTGGCTGTGGAAGTTGTGGCGCTGGCACTACAATTGATGAAGACGAAGCCCCTGCTATTGGTGTTGAACCATGGAACCTAGGAAGCAAGGGACCAGTTGGGAGTGGCATGTCAACTCGATCATCATCATCATGGATAAGAGCATCCTCTAATTGCTCTAATCGCAACACTCCATCCTCCAAATTGGCCTCCTCTGGATACCTGTCCCAAACCTTAAGGTCTTTATTACACTTTGCATCATCATAGTAATGAGACAACAATCGCAAGTTGTAATGAACATAAACCAAGCTCTCTGCCTGGTCTAAACTCAACTTGTACCTTTTAACACTGTGGATGAAAGAATAAGAGCTCCAACACCTCTCTGCAAAAGAAGTGTTTACCACCTGTGATAGCACCCGTAATGCCAAAGTCTATAGAATTGGAGTAGCACCTCCATGAACGTTCCACCACTCAATAGAAGAAAAAGTCTCTTGATCTCTACTTGCATGCATGCTCCCAAATGGACTAGTGGAAAGCATATAGTTGGTCAACTGTTTCCATACCAAGGCAGCCTCCTCATCAGGGACTAATCTAGTCAATGCAATCATATATTTTTCTAGAACCTCTGGATCTAGGTGTGGTTTTCTCTTGTTCCCCGCACCCCCCCCCCTCTCCCCGCCTAGGTGTTGGTGTTGAAAGCCATGATGGATGATAGTATTTAGGTGTCAAAACATATGCTAATGCATGCAATGGAACATTTAGCATATCCCATCGTCTTTCCACCTCTGCACGAATATAACTGTACAAGTTGATATCTCTAGGGTCAACAATGTCTCTAATCTGCCCCAACATGTTATCCATTTGCTCATACACCTCCCCAATTATTGGCCGATCTGAATCTGTAAACTTGATCATGTAATAAATTGGTTTGGTGAATTGCAAAACATATTTAATCTATGACCAAAAGTACATGTCAAGAATAGTGTCCTTGGCTACATTAGCACCATCTCTATCAGTGTTATTTTCCTCCCATGATTCAGCGGTGACCATATTAGTTAAAGCTTGTCTCATCTTCACTAGACACCTAAAGGTGAGGTAATGCGCTGTAAGTAAAGGCATTCACATGACGGGGACTTACACCTAATGTTATCATCAAGTCAAATGAATCAGTTTCATTGTAATTAGGGAGGAGTCACTTGAACCTCCCTACACTCCAACTATCAGTTCAGATTCTTGTGGATGTCTTCCTCAACTCAGGGATTCGCCCCTGAGGATGAGAGAAAGTGGTTTTGATGTCTATATCATTCCCTTATTCACTTTTGGAAAAGGTTGGATGCTGTTGTATTGATCAAGGACTATAGTGAAATCAGTTTGGCCAGAAATTAATGAAGAGTTGCAGCTATTTCTTTGGGATATCTGTGGTATGGATGTTTAGCATTGTTTCTTCTCTTGTTTCATTTGTATGAATGTTTTGAAAGCTTAATAACCATTTCATGTCTATTATATGATGATTTTCAAGTTGATAGGTAGAATACATGTTCTTTCATGCTCTGTTTTGGGAAAGTCTTCATAATTTTTCCATTTTCTTCAGTTTAGGAAGAATACATCTCTTACGCTCTTCCTAGCTCCTCATCAGTCTGAAACCATCTCACAAAATCACCTTAAAGTGCTAAGCTTTCTACCTACCCTGCCCCATTGAATGGACTGCAACTCCCATCTTATTTGCCCTGACCTAAACTCTTTCACCTAATCCTCATCCAGCAAACCCAATCAAAACAAAACAAACCCTTCTGCATTTCAAACCTAGCCTAAAACCCTAATTTATCCAGACCTCTTGGCTATAACCTTGTGGAGAGAGCCCTCTCTAGTTTGGTAGGGCTAGATACCAAGCCAAAAGATTGGTCTGTGGTTACCTCTGTTGGGATTTCTTCTTCATCCTTAGAGATCTGGCGAAGTGATAACATACTGGCATCGTTGTCGAGGAATGAACGATTTATTTTCCCTGGGTGTACGACATGTAACATTGGAATTTGATCCTTTGGATGATAGGGTTAAGTTTCAGAAAGGTTGATTCGATAATTACAGTGCTAAGATTGTAGATCTAGTTCGAGAAGGTATACCAGAGCAAATCCTGATCCTGATCCAGTTGATCTAGTAGATGATCCAGAGAAGATCTTTCAAAGGCATAGATATCAAACTACACACATTCAGTGAGGACCAATTCCATTGGTAAGATCAATTTCTCTACCTGCTAAACTACTTTCTCTTGAAGATATACCATATGATCTGAAATTTGAATCATCATTGTTTAAATCCAAGTCTGAAACCTCTTTATCCGACATAGTATTTGATCCTTTAAGATTATCTAAGGTTAAGTCATTTCCTGAATTAGACGTTAGTCCTCTGAAAGATTGGTTTTTTGAAGAGATTAAGCCCAAATATGTCCTTGACATCAAAGATTGGATCCAATTCTACCATCAAGAGGAAATTTTTGTCTCAACTCAACCTCAAACTCAATTGATTATAGTTTTTTCATCTGCACCTTTGACCTCATCATTCATACCTACTACTTCAGTACCTACAACTTTTGTTCCGTTACCTGTTCGGCCAATCCCTCCTGTTGTCAATCCAGTACTTCACTCAACAAGAATCATGGAAAGATTTTCCCCACTTATCTTACCCGCCCAATTGAATGACTTACCTCAGGGTTATGGCCAAAGACTCCCCTTGTTTGATGAAGACTCTACCATATCTGCAAGACAGCATATTGTTAAGGTCACTAACTTCATAGATTTGGAGAAAGTTGATGTTGACAATGCCAAAATGAGGATTATAGCCCAGAGCTTCTCTGGAGATGTCAAAGTTTGGTTTAGGTCTTTGACTGCTAATTCCATTGCCACTCCAGACCAGCTCATTGATTTGTTTCTAGCCCGGTGGGAGGTAAAGAAAAATCACTTACAGTTTCTTGCTGAGTATGAGAACATTAAAAGAAATCTTAATGAATCAGTCCAAGATTTCAATACTCGCTTTAATAGAATTTACAATGCAATTCCCATTGAGATCAAGCCTCCTCCAGGCTTAGCTCTCATACGTTATCCAGATGCATTTGATCCTGACATGGCTTACCAATTAAGGGAAAGAAATCCAGCTACGTTGGAGGATATGCAAAAGAACGCAGTCAACATTGAAGCAAATTTGTTGATGAAGAGAGCTAGAGCTAGGAATGAGAGGAGAGTTACTATTAAAGATGAACCATCCATTTCATCTTCCGATGGTAAGATGGATACATTGATAAGAACTATTGAAAGGATGGAGGTCCATCACGGAGGTCCTAACTACAGAGGTCAACAACAGCCTCAGTTAAGGATCAAGCAGAGAGAATAAAGGGCTCCTGAACAACCACCATAGCAGTAGCAACAAATTAGGACACCCTTGCAGTAGAACTATGCTCAAGGAGAAGAAGAAAATGAAGACACAATTGTTGAGGAAAACCTCCTTTTCAACGCTGATGTTCTGCCTATGTTTTTACCGAAGATGAGGAGTATTTTGAAAAGAAAGATCAGCCTAAATATGAAGATTTTATCCTTGCTAATGATCATGAATTAGAGACTAAATCAGATGATTACCAGTGGGGGTACTTGAATGCACTTAGTTCACAAAATAGGCAGATGTCCTTGAGGAGCAGAGATGTGTCGGTTAATCCCATTTAGAAGACAGCATCTCAAAAGAAAGACACTCAAACAAGGCAGAATCCTCTGAGAAATCAGTGTAAGGGAAAAGAGCCTGTGATCACAAATCAGAATAAGGTAAATCAACCATCCACAAGTTCAACAAATAAGGAAAAGGAAAATTAGAAGAAAGAAATTCCATCAAAGGACCATGCTGGACAACGAGACATCGTCATTAAAGAGGTAGACAAAACCACTCCCTTCAGTCTCGAAACAAAAATTTCAAAGTTAAAAGTGTCTATTCCTTTAATCGAGCTTGTTAAGGATAACCAGTATAAGTCCCATGTTGCTAAGATGCTTAAAGTAGATCCTTTGCCCGACATGGTAAATGTTGAAGATGATCAACCCAAACTCATTTTTGGTCTTGTTATTGACGGTCAATTAGAAGATAGTGAGGTTCCTCCTTTTTACTTGAGTCTAGGAATCCACCAGTGTATTTTACATAATTCCATGTTAGACTCCGGAGCCTCCCACAATCTAATGCCAAAAGTCATAATGGAGAAGTTGGGCCTTGACATCACTCGTCCCTACCATGATTTATACTCCTTCGATTCGGGTAGAGTCCGTTGTATTGGCTTGATTAAAGATTTGGTAGGCTCCCTTGAACAGATTTCAGCAAAGAATGTTCTAATGGATGTGGTGGTAGCTGACATACCACCACGGTTTGGCATGTTGCTATCAAGATCCTAGGGGGCAAAATTACGAAGCACATTGCAATTCGACTTTTCTTATGCAACTATCCCTGTTTTCGAGAAATTGAGAAAATTGTACCGTGAAACTAAGATGAAATATATGATCACAAGCAAAGAAAAGCCTAACAATCAACCGGGAAACGTTGTACATACAGATTTAGAGTCATTCATTTTATTTAATGATAGCGGTTTAAATGATGTAGATAGCCAACTAGTAGATGAAAAGGATGTTCTAGAGATCCATAATTGTATTAGAGAAGTTATAGCAAAAGAAAAGGTGAATATGCCTAGCTCATTAGAACAGAAATCAGAGGAAGCATTGAAAAATTCAGAACAGCAATCAGAGGAAGCAGTCAAAGATTTAGAAAAGCCATTGGATAAAGTGGAAGAAAGTCCGGAAAAGCAAGAAGAGACAGATCAAACAATTGAGCCAAAACATAAATCAAAGTTTCAGCATTTGGAGGATGAGAATGGTCTATGGTCCATGGACTTTGATGGTGCCCTGGGAAAAGATGGGGCAGGCATTGGAATCTGGGTCCACAACCTTTTCATCAGCAAAATAAGGTCCCTACAAATGTTAAACTGTGCTCTTATAAGTTAGCTTTTGATTGCACTAACAGTGAAGCCGAGTATGAAGCACTGATTACTGGCCTAAAGATTTTGAAGAAATTAGGTGCAAGAAGGGTTGCTGTGTATGGTGATTCAGAACTTGTGATCAAGCAAGTTAAAGGTGAGTATCAAGCTAACCATCCTCGAATGAAACAATATAGGAATGTTGTACTAGATATTTTGAAAATGTTTCAGGAGTGTATACTTACAGTGGTGCCAAGGAATCAAAATCTCATGGCAGATTCATTGGCTAAAGTTGCAAGCAATTTTAAGATCCCCATCTTTTCAAACATGAAATTTGAGATTCATGTGAAGCATCGGCCCACCGTTCCCGATAACTTGCGGTATCGGCAAGTTTTCTGGAATGATAAGTAGATAAATAACTTTCTCTAAGGTGAAGAAGAATTTGAGAATTGTTCTATAGATCAAATTTCTGATAAAGGTGACCAGGATATAGAAGCAACTCAGATGGATATACTACAGCTGAAAGACAACAATATTCCAAAAGTCTCATACATTTGGAAGAATTGTTTGACCAAGATGACGTAGCAAGGAAGCCTACATTGATGCCTACAGAAAAGGGTGTTGAAGAAGTAAACATTGGGACAGCCGACAAACCAAAGATGGTTAAACTATCCAAATCCTTATCTCCCAAGGTGAAGGTTGAGTATGTTAAATTACTTTCTGAATTTTCTGATGTTTTCGCATGGGAATATGCAGATTTAAAGGTGTATGAAAAAAACATCATTCAACACACTATTCCGATCAAGTCCGATCAAAAGCCCTTTCGGAAAAAGTTGAGAAGGATAAATCCCAGATTGCTGACATCAATTGAAAAAGAGGTAAATAGACTTTTCAAGTCCGGTATTATTGTCCTGATCAGATTCTCTGATTGGATTTCAAATTTGGTCCCAGTGAGAAAGAAGACTAGAGAAATCCGGCTCTGCATAGATTTAAGAAACTTGAACAAAGTGTCCCTCAAGGACAACTATCCACTTCAAAAGATGGACCATATACTTCAAAGAGTTGTCGGTTCTTCCCGGATGTCACTGTTGGATGACTATTCAGGGTACAACCAAATTTTGGTGCACGAGGATGATTCGGACAAGACAACATTTACTACACCTTGGGGCACGTTCAAATATGCAAAATTGCCATTTGGTTTGAAAAATGCAGGGGCCACATTCCAGCAGGCCATGGGCATAGCATTCGCCAATGAAAAAGATGTTTTCTTGGTTGTTTATTTAGATGACTTGACAGTGTTTTCACATTCTAATGATGAACATTTGCACCATTTAAGAATTGTTTTCGAGAGATGCAGGAAGTTCAAAATATCTCTCAACCCAAAGAAAAGCCTTTTTGCCATGGAGGAGGGCAAACTCCTTGGTCACATCATCTCCAAGGATGGGATCCAGATTGACCCTTCTCGTGTTCAAGCAATTCAACAGATTCATTTCCCTCGCAGCAAAAAGGAAGTACAAGCATTCAATGGTAAGATGAATTTCTTACGTAGATTCATTCCTAATTTAGCAGAGCATCTTAGAGAATTGACAAATATGTTGAAGAAAGATAGTGATGTGAAGTGGTCTAAAGATGCCTGGAAATCCTTCCATTCAGTTAAGTTTGCCTTGACTCTTGCCCCAGTTTTGATAAGTCCTGATTATACTAGTGATTTCATAATATTCTCATTTGCTTCTGAGCACACTATGGTAGCAGTCTTGATGCAGAAAAGGGATAAAACAAAGCTACCAATTGCATTTTTCAGTTGCAATATCAAAGATGCAACCCTTCGCTATAACATCATAGAGAAACAAGTTCTAGCTTTGGTTAAAGCGAAGAAAGATTTCAGAGTTTACATATTACATTCACATACTCTTGCCTATGTACCTAATGCAACTGTGAAAGAAGTTCTCATGCAGATAGAACCAAAAGGTAGGACAGGAAGATGGATAACAGCTTTACTGGAATATGACCTTTATATCAAGCCCACCACGCTAATCAAAGGTCAGGGCTTAGCCAAGCTTAGGCTGAGTCAAATCTTCATGCTCTTGACATCAACTTGATTTCAGTATTGTCCGAAAATGAAGAAGAAGTGAATCTCATTCAGGTATCCGATATCTTTTTGTCATCTCCATGATATTCTAATATTGTTTATGTTTTGCAACACCTAAATCCTCCTATAGGCATGACTAAGAGTCAAGGTAGATCTTTGAAACTCAAAGCTTCAAAATATTGCATACTGGATAATGCACTTTACTGGAAGGATCCTGGAGGTGTGTTGCTGAACTGTTTGGTCGAAGAAGAATCTAAGGAAGTGATAAATGACTTCCACAAAGGAGATTGTGGGTACCACCTATATTGGAAGACCGCGGCCAATAAAATATTGAGAGCAGGATATTATTGGTCGACACTTTTTGCAGATGTTTACAAAGCAGTAATAAAGCTTCTCCTGTTACCTCTTCAACCTATTTCAGTACATGCACCATTTCAGCAGTGGGGCCTAGATTTCATAGGCGAGATTCACCTAGCATCATCCGCACAACACAAGTGGATATTGACAGCGACATATTACTTTACAAAGTGGATCGAAGCAATCTTGACCAGGCAAGCAATAGATTCTGTCATCATTCAGTTTTTAGAAACTAATATTTTGTCCCGTTTTGGTTGTCCTACTGAAATTATCACAGATAACGCAACAACATTTAAGTCTAAGAAGATGACTGAGTTTTCTGACAAATATAACATTAAGTTGGGACACTCTACAGCCTACTACCCGCAAAGTAATGGATTGGCGGAGTCCTCTAATAAATCCTTGATCAGTATCATTAAGAAAATGTTAGAGGCGAATAAAAAGAATTGGCATACGAAGCTAATCAATGCATTGTGGGCAGATCGGGTGAGTAATAAGAAGTCTATTGGTATGTCTCCTTTTCAAGTTGTGTATGGTGTCGATACTGTGTTTCCTTCATCATTAGCAGTCCCGGTAATGAAATTGCTGCAAGAAGCGAGAATTGAGAAAAATGACATACAATGTCGTATTAATCAAATGATACACCTTCAGCAGACAAGGGATGAAGTATTTCCGAATACTTCAAAACTTCATGACAGGATAAAGAAAATCTATCATCGGAAAACTAATGAAGACAACTTCAAGGTTGGAGATGTGGTACTCCGCTGGGATGCCAAAAATGAAGACAAGGGTAAGCATGGCAAATTTGAGAATTTATGGAAAGGGCCATATCAGATTTCAGCTTGTCAGGGATGGAAAGCTTATTTGCTTGAGGAGATGAATGGACAAGGGTGTTTAGGAGGACCAGTTTATGGCAGGCTCCTGAAACACTATCTTTTCTGGAACAAATTTCTCGATCAGTTTTCCATTTCATTCTAAATACCAGTTACATTTTTTTGCAAGTGTGAAGTAGAGAATCACTGGAGTTCGGAGCCCGAAGTGAAGGCCATGGAGCTTCACTGATTTTCTGCCATTTTCAAAAGTTCAATTTTCAGTCAAGTAAGTCAGTATTGAGTCAATTTCCAGCCATTTGAGTTTGTCTATTTTTCTGAGTTATTAGTTTTCAGCTTGTTATTGTTTGAGTTTTTGACCGTATTGGCCCACATGGTTAAGCACTTGGTCTACGGTGTTCTTGACACCTCCAAGGAGTTGCCATCTCCAATAAGGCCGATGTTAGTGTCAGTGTTTGCATCTTGCCATTAGTGATCAAAAACACTCTTTTCATATCATTTTAGGCCAAGATTTAGCAGCACAGAACCAGTGACCAAAATCATGTAATGCATAAGTGTGATGTATTGCTAGAGCACACCCTTGATGCTAAGAGGGAGTGTTGAGATTTTGTGTATGTGGTGTAGCATCAGTTGTGCTCTAGGTCCCAAATTTTGAGGAAGGACTAGATTACACTTGATCAACAAGACCCAGAAATTGATTTGGGAAATTTCATCTGGTTTAGAAGATATTAAATTAATTAATTATTTTAATGTATTTCCTAGTTAAAACATAGGGAACTTAAATAATTAAAGTGAATTTAATTAAACATGTGATGAAATTGTCTTAAGTCACACGGATCAAGCTTTCCTTTAATCTTAGCCATTGATTCAAGATCTGATCATGGCCGTTGATTTGTCAATGAGAAAAGTATAAAGGAAAGGGTTGGGGTCATTTATAAAGACACACAGAAGCACAGCACTGAAGCTAAGTTGAGATTCTAGGGTAGGGTTTGCTAAGAATACTCATAAGTGTTTCAGCTGTAGAGAGGGGAATTTACGCCAAGGGAATGATCTGATCCCGGGGTCTAGAATACACAAGAGGCAGAGATCAGCACAAGGACAGTGCATAGGAAGGCAGCAGCAGCAAGGACAACGCAGTCCCTTCCAGAGCAGCGTTGAGGGTTTGGAGGACTTCAGAGGCTGACGCAGAGGCTTTCAGGGGCAGCGCTGGCGTCTCTAGGCCCTAATATTGGCTAAGTTCTATAAATCCCGTTTGAGGATGTGGATCAGTCATCATTTTGGCCCTAGATCAGCCAGTGAACTGTAGATCTAGTGTTTTCTCTATCGGGTTTTTCAAATCTGGAACCCAGATTTGTGTATTCAGAAATATTCTTAATAATGCAGAAATATTTTAACTTGAATTTATTCAGTTAATAACTTATATAATTAGGAGGAGCATAACCAAATTAACAGTAATAATTTTTGCATAAAGCATAAGATTCAGAAATTTCTACAAATATGAACACCAAATGAAAAGTCTTTTTCACCACTCCCTCATCAAGATCATAGTCCTCCATCACCTTAAACAACTGAACATTTCATGGAGTACTTTCATAGGTAATGACATATTTCCTGATCCATCTATTCAGCATGCACAAGATGTGCCTTCACCATCTCATCCTTCCACATCCATTCCTCCATCTCGGCCCACAGTACATTCATCCTCATCAGATCAGTCTCCTTCGCCCATTTCACCACCATCATCACCATTTCACACTAAGATTAGGTCACTTAGCAGAGCTGAGATCAGTGAGCCTCAACAGACTAAGCAGGCTGAGATAGAGCTATTGGCAAAAACATACCAGAGAGGTCACAGGCATGTGTTTTCTCCAGACATAGTGGAAGGGGCCTTACCTTCTACATCGACAAAGCAGGTAGAGAAAGGGAAGCAAAAGATGATAGAGGCAGAGATTAGACATGAGGAGGAGGACCTCCATGAGACAGAACAGGATTTTGAACTTCTTGACCTAGATGAGCATGATGATGATGAGATCACTAGCAAAGTCATCAAGGAGAAAGAAGCCAAGATTAAGGAGCTACAAACTAATCTTGAGAGATCGAAATTTTTTATTACCTTTCTTGAGCAGGAGAACCAGCAGCTAAAGACCAAACATTTCATTGATGAAGTGAAATTCATCGAAGCTCAAAGAGAGGCATAAAAAGCTAAAGTCTTGCTTGAAGAGACATTAGAAACATATGGTGAAACCAATGAGGCAGAAGAACATGTACCAAGGAGAAGGCCTAGGACTAGAGGGTTGAACAGAGCTCTAGAACTATAGAGACAAAAGGAGGCTGAGCTTGCTAATCATCTCACTTTGAATGAACAATTTGCAGTGGTAATCAATGAGAACTAGGAGCAATGGCTTGACAGGGCTAACCAGCACCTATAGAAGCTTTTGGAGAAGGAAACAGGGATAATGATATATTGAGAAAGAGGGCCAAGCACTATGCCAAGAAAAACAAAATTGCAAGGTCAAAACTTAAACAAGCCAATGCAAAAATTGAAGCCATGACCATGCAAGAAGAGAAGAGGATGGATATACTTGTTGAGGCCTCACTCCATGCCTAAACCACATGATCAACAGTCATTTCACCAATTTTGAAAAGTTTTGGGGTAATTTTTGAAGTTTTTGTGTTTTTCAGCAATCCTAGACAGTCTTGTGACAGCTGGATTGTCAAGCGCGCAACGCCCTAGGCACTGTGCTCTTGTTTGAGGCACCTTTTGGCCAAATGAAGACCACCAACAGATGCAAAATGATGAATACATTCCAGAAAACAACTTTGCTAGGCTTAGTTTGGACAATTGGCAAGTGAAAAGGTGAAAAAACACACAAAAAATCAATGTTCTGCCTCCTTTTTTGCCTCGGCGCTGCGCACCTAACCAGCTGTGGGAGAATCACTTTTTGACATGGAAAACCAATTCCATTCTGCAAACTAAAGACATATCTGGAAAGTAGACTGGATAGGCTTTCCAACAAGCCAACCTGAGCCCAATTTCGACACCTACAACCCATCCAAAATCAAGTTGCAACATGGAGGGCGCACCTGGCACTGTGAGGGTGCACCTGGCACAAAAATGGCGCACTTGACCAATGTTTGATATTTTTCAGTTTTCACTGCATTTTTTACTTTTATCTTGGGAAATGATGATTTTACCTATGTAGTTGATGAAGGTAAATGTAAATATCATGTGGATGAGTTACCTAGGGGTAAATTCATTGTGTAAATGTTATCATCAAGTCAAATGAATCAGTTTCATTGTAATTAGGAAGGAGACATTTGAACCTCCCTACACTCCAGTTATCATTTCAGATTTTTGTGGATCTCTTCCTCAACTCAGGGATTCGACCCCTGAGGATGAGAAAAAGTGGTTTTGATGTCTATATCATTCCCTTCTTCACTTTTGGAAAAGGTTGGATGTTGTTGTATTGATCAAGGACTATAGTGTAATAAGTTTGGCCAGAAATTAAAGAAGAGTTGCAGCTATTTCTTTGGGATACCTGTGGTATGGATGTTTAGCATTGTTTCTTCTCTTGTTTCATTTGTATGAATGTTTTGTAAGCTCATAAACCATTTCATGTCTATTATATGATGATTTTCAAGTTGATAAGCAGAATACATGTTCTTTCATGCTTTGTTTTGGGAAAGTCTTCATAATTTGTCCATTTTCTTCAGTTTAGAAAGAATACATCTCTCATGCTCTTCCTAGCTCCTCATCAGTCTGAAACCATCTCACAAAATCACCTTAAAGTGCTAAGCTTTATACCTACCTTGCGCCATTGAATGGACTGCAATTCCAATCTTATTTGCCCTGACCTAGCCTCTTTAACATAATCCTCATCTAGTAAACCCAAACAAAACAAAACAAACCCTTTTGCATTTCATACCTAGCCTACAACCCTAATTTATCTAGCCCTCTTGGCTGTAACCTTGTGGAGAGAGCCCTCTCCAGTTTGGTAGGGCTAGATACCAAGCCAAAAGATTGGTTTGTGGTTACCTCTGTTGGGATTTCTTCTTCAACCTTGGAGATCTGGCGGAGTGATAACAGTGTGCACCAAGCACCTAGACCAAAATATGTGTGGATAAGTACGCTCAATAATTCTTCCTGCTCCCTTACAATTTGTGGCATTATCTGTGATCACTTGAAGTTTGAACCGCTTTACTAGGACCAACATCTTTGATTGATTGCAATAGGAGATCTGCAATGTTTTGGGAAGTTGCACGGACAAAGGAGGAATCATGACATGTAATAAACACTGCACCACTAGTAGAAGCACCAAGAACATTTATCAAATTTTGGTTTCTGATATTTGTCCACCCATCTGATACAATGGATACCCCACTATCCACCCACTCATTGCTAAAACGTGTCAAAGCTATTTGAACCTTTCCCTTTTCTCTTTCTAATAACATTGTTCTAGCTTTCTCATAGTTGGGGGACTTGTATCCCTTTGGGGCTTCATTGATGGCCTTTACCATTTCATGCCAGTAGGGAGAGCGAAGCACATTGAATTGTACACTGCAAGCACAAAGAAATCAGACCATCTTTCCATCCACATCATCCCTCCCAACAACATTAAGGAAATCCCCTATTGTTTTTTTACCTCCAGAGCTTGTAGAAATACCATGAGATGTACTACCAAATCTAGAGGTTGCGCTTGATTTAGATCGAGTTTTTTGTTTCTTGTTTTTTGTTGTTGTGCAACCTCCTTTATTTGGATATATTTTCTTCTTTGTTCATTTGAAACCTTTGGGCAAATTGCTATCCCCACAGCACCCTTTTTTTCATCACTATCCATCACCCCACAAAGATGCCTCCTCACACAGGTATATGAACCATTATATGGTTTTCCTCCATGAAAACCATGAGGGCACAAAAACTTGTAGCTTCCACCACCTTTTCCCCCTTCAAGTTTGGTCATATAGTTCCACAAGGGTGTCAATGCAGCTTTCCCCTCTGGTGTTTCAATGTTTTCATCAAAATCATCCCCTTCCTATTCAAACCCTTCCTCCTCATCGTACATTGGGTCACTCATATAGGGGCCACTATGTTGTTCTTCTTCGTGTTCTTCTCTTTTATTTCTGCTCCCCCTTACCATCATGAAAACCAAGAGTGGAATGATATATAGAAGCCAAAAAAACATCATCTTTGTATTTGAATATAGGTGGTGGACAACCTGCAAATAAATGAACAAGAAGAAAGAATGGGAAAGTGTAGGAGAGGGAGGAGAGAAAATACAAAAAACAATGATAAAAAAATGAGAAAGTTTGGAGTTTGAACTTACCTCTTTAGCTCTTGTAGATGGAAGCCCTTCTTTACTCCTCCAAGCTCCTCTCCTTCACTCCTCTAAGCTCTCCAAAAACACAAGTGAGCAAATGAAAGGTGAAAGTGAGCTTTTATATTTTTCATCCTAACCCTAACTCAACACTAACCCACCCCCTAACCCAACTAAAGCTAAAAAATTAAAAATAAAATTAAAAAAAAGTCGCTTTTTTTAGTGCGCAAACCGGATCCATATGCCGCTATACAGAAGCGTTCGTGATCCGTACGCCGATCCACCGTACGAAACGCGGATACGGCAGAACGCTTCGCAATTTCCAGGAATCACATTTTTTTTTCCAATCCGCGTTTCGTAAGACAGATCCTATACGATTTCGTACGGGACGCGGATCAGCCGTTGGAGCTGGGGGGGGACATTTCCTGCAACATTGGAGGCACTTGACAAGTAGACAGGTGGATACAAGCAAGAAGGTCAAGGTCAATGTGGGTGTTGCTATTCCCCCATTATGATTTAATTCCCCTGGGAAATGTTCATCCCTCTGTTGGAAAATGGTAACTTCGGTCGGTATTTTCATTATGCAAATCAAAGGAGAAATAAAATTTATTTTGCTAGACAAGTCGGCCCTCCAAGAGACAAGTTGACCTACCTATTGATCAAGTTGGTTATGCCCCTAGAGGCATCAATTCGGAACCCCTCCAGTACATATAAATAGATCATTCGTCCTCCATTCAATAGGCAAGTCCGATGAATAGAAGATCACGGATACTTTTGGTGATTTTTGAGGTACATTTCTGTCACAAAGACCGCGTTTCTGAGGAGCACTTTTCTGTGATAAAGTCCAAACTTTCTGAGGCACATTCCTGTGATAAGGTTCGAGTTATCTGTGGCATATTTTTGAGACAGATCCGAACTGTTTGAGGCACTGTTCCAATGATATAATGCGAGGGTCTGAGGCACTGTTCTTGTGAGTATAATGTGAGGGTCTAAGGCACTGCTCATGTGGTATGATGTGAAAGTCTGAGGCACATGATCAGAGACATAATTTGAAATCTGAGGCTGAAGTGGAAGCAGAAATTTAGCCCTTTGACAAGGCTTTGACTTGTGAGCAGATCTATTATTTTCTCTCTCCTTTGACTCAATTTGACTTGGTATTTATTGTGGCCAATAGTTGACCTTTGACTGGAATATTTTTTATGTACAAATTGGATTGAATTGGACATTCTCTCATAAGCAAAGGTCGTTGGGCTTTTCCCCTTGGAGTGGGGTTTTCCCAGGGTAAACTGTTGGCATCTCTTGTCTCTTTGTTTCATTGTTATCTTTACTATTCCACTGAAGTTTATGTTTGAAATTTTCTAAGAGTAACTGCTTGATGATTGGAATTCTCTAGGAAATTAAAAATATATCACTGGAAGAAGTTCTCAGATAGAAAATTGTTCTAGTCTATGTGTAAACTAGAAAATCAACATGGTATCAAAGCTATGGTGAAGAAAAGAACATTGAGATCGCTCTTGAAGAGATCCTATCCTACATTTGAGAAGATTGATCATCTACACATAAGGCAGTCGTGAAGATCGAATCATTTCTGTTTGCTCTAAAAGCCCTAACCTGAGCTTCAAGAAGACCTAAAAAGAGGCCAAATTATCTCAGTCCAGGAGATCCGAATCCATTTGTCAGATGTGAGAATCCTATTTCTGTGATCAAGCCCAAAAAATGCTAAAAAGGCCAAAGCCTGTAAAAGATGCCAGAATGTCTTTCAAGAAGAGCGAATTAACAAAGAAGCTTCAATAGGTCGAAAATTTCAAAAAATTGGAGGAGGCCGAAAGGCACAAGTCTATCTCAAACCAAAGGCCTCAGAAGGACGAAGGGTCTTAGGAATAATCTCAGTCTGAGAAATTTTAAGAGGGTTAAAAACTCTTAGAGGCTATCACGACCAAAAGATCCTACCTATGACTTCACATCTAAAGATGACTTGAAATAAGAACCTCAAGATTGTATTTCTATTCTTGAAGCAGATCAAAGGAGCTTGAAATCATCTTTATAAGTTGAGCTAGCAAGATCACAAAAATATACTATTGAAAGACACTGAAGCAGATTAGGAAGAACCCATACCTTTTAAGCCATACCAAAATTAATTCCCTGTGAAAGCTTTTGGTGAAGTCATCTGTTGCAATGATCGAAGACAGAAAGAACTGATGAAGTGACTTACAAACATGAATTAATCTTGGTAATTCATACCTACAAAAGATCAGGGAAGCCAATGTTTAAGAGGTATGTATCATTGATCTTTGGTTAATGGATTCCTGATATTCTTTTGGAACTTTGTCCATAAAGACCATGTATAGGTCTGAAGAAACTATTGAGTTTAGTATATCTTGAAATATTGGAATGAGACCATAATGTATTTGTAATATTCCCAATTAGCAGCGCAATATTAATTTTTCCCAGTTTTGCTTTTCTAATGTTGATCAGTTAATAAAAGGGGTAATGGGACCCATAACCCACACTTAGGAAACAATAATTCCCTAAAGTCACTTAGGCAAATATTAGTTGGTAGCGTGGGGCCCAGGAGAGCCAAGTGACAACGTGAGGGAAGGGGCAGCGTGGGACAGCGTGGGCCCATGACAATGCAGTGCAGGGACAACGTGGTCAAGGAGGGACAGTGCAATTGAGTGGGGCCTGGGTGAGAGCAAGGCTCTCAAGCATAAAAGGGAGAGGAAGCTCACCATTTAGTCATTCTATTATGCATCTTATGATTTCTATCTTTTCACATTGAGCAAGCTTTTGCTGTTGAGCGAAGTCTACAAGTGTTGTTCAACACACGGGTGTCTCCGAGTGGAGATCCCAACCTCATCCTTGGGAGACTTCGAGTGCCCGCTCAAGTGAGGAGATCCATCATCATTTTTCAGAGGAGGGCCCTGTTGACCACACTTTGTCAATGACCCCATAGCAGTACACCCCCATTTTTTCAAATGGGTTTCATCATGTTCGACGTGTTCCCGCCATTCAGATTCCATCATCAGTCGACAGTTTTATGAATGATGTAAACCCATTCTGCATGTTTATGATGTAAATGATCTAAGCAAGACCGTCATGTATGTAACAACCTAGGTAAGCCTAGTATGTTGGTGACGATTTCTATCTTAGGAGGTTTTTTGTCTCACTGATTTACTTGTGTTTTTCGACACAAGTTATCTGCAGAGTTTTCCCCTCCAGCCTCACCCCAAAGCTAGGGTGGATTTTGTCATCAACATGCTAAGTGAGTCCTAGTGTTTTCTATCGAGTCCTTGTAAAAGTAGTTTGGGAATAATCCTAGCTATTTGGCTAGATTATTTTACAAGCTACTTGGTCTACTAGATCATGTTTTGAGTCACAGAATTGGGTACCTATTTGAGGGTCTATACAAATGGGTATTCCCCTTTTATGTGTCTAAATGTATTTATCTTATGTAAAGAGGGTTGGAAAAATAATTAAAATCCCCTCTCAGTCAATTAATTAAATTTTTTGGTCAAATTAATTAAAAAAATCTTAAGCCAGAAATTTAATTAATTTTAGGTCCTAGGTGAGTATAAAATCCTTCAAAGGCAAAATTCGTTGGTCCTTAAAAAATGAATTTTTAAAGATCCCAAGCCAAGGGAATATTGAGAATTTTAAGAAATTTTGGACCCTTGGGCCTAGGTGGTTAAGTCAAAGTTAAAATTTTGAGGTAATTAACTCAAAAATATTATTTTTGAGTTAATTAAAATGGATTTAAATGATAAATTCGTTTTTTCCTCAAATTTATAATTTCGACGGTCCAGATTAAAAGATGATCAAATCTTTTTAACGGTCGAGATTATTTTGCCATGGATCAACTGAACTAGCCATTGGAGATTTTGTCTTATAAATTAGAGGTCTTGGTCAGTCTTTCAATCATCCGATCTTTGAATCGTGCACTTGTCTTGGAAGCTCTTGTGAATTTTCTTTGATAAATAAAGCATAAAGACTTTGGGGTTACAAACTTTGGTGTTCCTTTTCCAAATCTATGTGGTGATTTATTTCTAAACTCTGCTACTTTGTTTGGCATTTTTATGGTTGATGGCCTTCATGGATTGATCTGCATACAGGTATCTTGTGCAGTTTTCTGGGTTCATAAAATGACATTTTTTATTTAATGGAAAGACTAGTTATCTATTTTTCTAAAGGATCTCATGTTATTTTCTTAAATCTCTATCAATCTAAAGTTCAGATCTAAGTGTGCAGGAATTTTTTTTTTTTAAAGGTTTGAGCATTTGGGGAAGTCTGGGAGTATAAAGATGAATAAGTGGAGTCGCCACCCAAACAAGAAGCCAACCGAAATGTCCAGGTGCTAAAGATGTGATGATGAAATGATTAGTGATATGACGAAAGATAAGACGCTAAAAATATGAAGAGATGAAAAGTCGCCAGAAAATGTGATCCCTTGCGACGGGCTAATGAATGGCGATGAAAGATCAGAAGATTAGAAGATGTCGTTAAAACCAAGGACAGAAAAACTCTATCCCCGGCAACGGCGCCAAAAAATGTTGTCGCACAGATTGTTCAGGGCACCGCGACAACGGCTCAGACTGGGGGCTGTCACCTTTATCCCCAATCTCTCTCTTTAAACTGTCTCCTTGCAAGTTAAGGGAGGTAGACCCTATTATAAATGAGGATGACAAATCCAGGAGACACAGCTAAAACATCAAATACTTGATAAAATTAACAGGATTTCACAGATCTAGATTAGATTTCACGTTTAAGACCAGTGCCTTATGGAGTCAAATAGAATCCCGTATGCAATTATAAACCAGTAAATGATGACTAACTGCTGCTTATTAAACCACGATTGATCACAATGATATTTTCTTGAGAATGCCACAACCATGAATAACAATATTATGAGAATGCCAGATACTTGAAAGATTTCCGAAAATAAAAATATTTCAATTATAACGCAGCTCGAAAATCAAAATGATCCACAGTCAAACTTAGATAAAAATTTTAAGGCTCAGTTGACCATAGAAAATTCGAAATTTTTTTATGGTATATATTTTCTAATTTTTTTTTTTTGAAATTTTTGGAATTTTTTATTTTATTTTTTAATTTTCTAAATTTAAAAATCCAAATCTAAAACTAACTAAATTAAAACTAAAAGCTAATCTAATAAAAAATCAAACTTTATTTAAAAGTCTAAAACCTAGCTAAATATAACTAAATTAGAACTAAAGCTAAACATTAAATTAAAACTACAAAAAAAAAGAAATTTAAAACTAAATGAAACAAAAACTAAATGAAACCCATCTAAATAAAACTTACGCTAACCTAGTCAAACAAATCGAAACTTCTGAAAATTGATCAAATTAAAACTAAATTTCAACGCTGCTAAAACTAAAATTAAAGTCTAAACTATATACAAATAAAACGCATACAAAAAAAAAGAAACCACGTGATTTACAAATCGCAAGGGTTATTCAAATTTTATATGCGCGTTTTAACTGGTTGCTGGTTTGTCTGAGTTTGCAGGGACGACAGACAGAAGCTTCGACGGCAGATTGGACGCGGAAAGGAGGCCAGAGCTCGAGAGACGACTTGATGGCGTACAGGAGAAAAGATAATGCGTTTACCGTTTCTTTCAGCTGCAGATTGGACGGACGGGCAAAGAGAGAATTGGACGCGAGTTTGATTTTTTGACTGGTCGTTTTTTGTGTGTTTTGCTTTGTGCAGGTATCGGATCTGGACGGAAGCTCAATGGAAGAGATGAAACGACAGACAGGGATGCAGGTGGGTCGATAAGCAGCTCCTGAAGGACGCTGGACAGATCGATGAAGATGCTGGACGGATGGATTTGCAGGGGACGAGTGCATGCAAAATGGAAATCGATGGCAAAGGATGACTATGCAGATGCGGCTAGGGCATAGGGAAATATGGATTGCGTGGAGATTTATGCAAGGTGAATTTGTGTAATGAATAACCCAAGACATCCAACAGAAAATTTGAAACTCTCTTCTTGAAACCCTGATTTCATACACTGATTAAATCAAATGACGTTCAGATTTGTCCACAATGAGGATTCTGAGGCCAGATCTGGCCTTTGGAGGCTAGATCTGCCTTAGATCTTAAAAAAAATTCGATTTTAATCCCTGAACCTGCGAGAAATAACCAGATCTGAAGATATACGCACCATGAAACAAATAAACCCTCACAATCCTAAATTTTTTTACAAATTTACAACTATTTTACAAATTTGAAACCCTCATGGTCAGATCTGAATCTGTTTAGCACAAGCCTTCGAAACCCTGCAAAATCACAAATATCGTAAGATAGACCCAGAATTTAACAAATAAAGAGCTTATCAGATTTATGCTTATTGAGAGTCGGCTGGTCCAACCGAAGACTTCCCCAGACGCCCAATCTTAAAAATTTCCCTGCACACTTAGATCTGAACTTTAGACTGATAGAGATTTAAGAAAACAACATGAGACCCTTAAAAAAAATCAGAATGTTATTTTATAAACCCAGAAAACTGCATAAGATACCTATATGCAGATTAATCCATGTAGGCCATCAACCATAAAATGCAAGACACCAAGTAGCAGAGTTTAGAGACAATTCACCACATAGATCTGAGAAGGAACATCCAGATTTGTAACCCCAAAGTCTTTAGCTTTATTCCTCAAAAAGTTTACAAGAGCTTCTAAGATCAAGTGCACGATCGTGAGATCGGATGACTCAATACTGACAAAGACCTCTAAATTTATAGGACCAGATCTCTAACGGCTAGTTTGGATGATCCTCGTCAAAATAATCTCAACCGTCCAAAAGATTTAATTATCTTTTAATCCGGAGCGTTGAAATTAAAATTTTGGGGAAAAAACGAATTTATCATTTAATTCAATTTTAATTAACTCAAAAAAAAATTATTTTTGAGTTAATTCTCCCAAAATTTTGACCTTGACTTAACCACCAGGGCCCAAGAGTCCAATATTTCTTAAAATTCTCAATATTCCCTTGGCCTGGGGCTGTCAAAAATCATTTTCCAAAGACCAACAAATTTTGCCTTTAAAGATTTAATCCTAATTTAGGACCCTAAATTAATTAAATTTCTGGTTTAGGATTTTATTAATTAATTGACCAGAAAATTTAACTAATTGACTAAGAGGGGATTATAATTATTTTTCCAACCCTCTTTTACATGAGATAATACATTTACATATATGAAGGGGGAAAACCCATTTGTATAGACCCTCAAATAAATACCCAGTTCTGCGACTCAACATATGATCTAGTAGACCAAGTAGCTCAAACTACTTTTACAAGGACTCGATAGAAACACTAGGACTCACTTAGTATGCTGATGACAAAATCCACCCTAGCTTTGGGGTGAGGCTGGAGGGAAAAACTCTGTCGATCACTTTCGTGAATCAGTGAGACAAAAAACCTCCTAGGATAGAGATCATCAACAACATACTAGGCTTACCTAGGCTATTACATACACTGACGGTCTTACTTAGATCATTTACATTATAACAATGCAGAATGGGTTTACATCATTTATAACAATGTCAACTGTCGATGAAATCTGGATGATGGAATCTGAATGGCGCAACCACGTCGAACATGACGAATCCCATTTGAAAAAATGGGGGGTGTACTGCTATGGGGTAGTTGACAAAGTGCGGTCAACAAGAGGAAAGAGACTTGCTCATGAGATGTGGACAGCCTTGACCAATCTCTACCAGAGTACCAATGAGAACAGAAAAATGGTCCTAAGGGAGAAGCTGAAGGCCATTAAGATGGCAAAGACTGATAGTGTTGTTGCATACCTCACAAAGATCACTAATGTGAGAGATGAGTTGGCAGTAGTTGGAGAGGTCATTCCACCAATTGAGTTGGTGCAGATTGCAGTGAATGGCCTTCTCAGTTCATGGTTGAGCTTTGTTAATGGGATTGTTGCACGTGAGACCCTTCCCACTTGGGAGAGGTTGTGGGATGATTGCATACAGAATGAAATCAAAAAGAACCAACTTGGGGCAGCCAAACTAGTAGGGTGGAGACTCGGATAGGTCAGAAGGTCAAGTTCGTCAGGTCAGACAATGGAGAGGAGTACACCCTTGGTGAGTTTGTTGATTATTGTGCGGAGGCAGGCATCAAGAAGGAGTTCACAGTTCCTTGCAACCCCCAGCAGAACGGGGTTATGGAGAGGAAGAACAGATCCATCATTGGGGCTATCAAAGCCATGCTACATGATCAGGGGTTACCATTGTTTTTGTGGACAAAGGCCTGCAACACTGTTGTGTATTTGCAAAACAGGAGTCTGCATCGTGCCTTGGGGCATGTGACTCTAGAAGAGGATTTTTCTAGGAAGAAGCCTCATATTGGTCATTTTCGTATCTTTGGGTGTATTGCATACTCCTACGTACCCAAGGAGAAAAGGACCAAGCTAGAGCCCACCGCAGAGAAGGGTATCTTTGTGGGCTACAGTGAGACCTCGAAAGCCTTTCAGATTTATATTCCTGCACAGAGGAGAGTTGTTATTAGGCAGGATGTGAAGTTCGAGGAGGACAGGGCTTTCAAGAAGTCACGGGAGTTAGAGTATCTGGATCAGCCAAACCCTCAAGAGCAGTTGAATTAGTCACAAGGATCCAGTGGGCAGGGATCAGGAGGTACATCGATTACGGTGTCAAGTCCATCAGTGAGCAGTGGTTCGCAGAGTCAGATGGGTGGTGCTTCGGGCAGCATGCAGAGCAGTCCGCAGAGCAATTCACTAGGTAGTCCATTGATGGTGTAACGACCCATTTCGACCAACATTTTATGTGATAATCAGAATTGCATAAAGCTCTCTGAAAATCCTGTGTTTCATGATAAGTCGAAACATATTGACATCGGTGTCACTTCATCAAGGACTGGGTACAACGTTGAGTTGTTCAGTTGCAGTACACTCCAACAGGAGAACAGGTGGCAGACATCCTCACCAAGGCTCTGGGAAAGACAAAGTTTGTCTACTTCAGAGAAAAGATGGGAATGATGAAGAATCCCTTCAAGTAGCAGGAATGGAGGATTCAAAATTCAGAGGGAGCTGTAGCACAGATGCAGCAAGTGACAGTGGTAGTGTCAAAGGCAGCAGTACAAGTAGCAGCAGCATAGAGGGTGCTTCAGAATCAGAGTAGCATGCAGCAGGCATATTGTTGGAACACTTTCCTCGCTAAGAGGGAGTGTTGATTTTTGTAGCATCCGGAAGTGCTCCAAATCTCAAATTTTGCAGAGAGGCTTGGACAGCAGTATTCCAAATAACCCAGAAACAGTTTGTGGAAATTCCACTAGGTTCAAGAGTTATTAAAATAATAAATTATTTTAATGGAGACCCTAAGTCCAAACATAGGAAAATGAAATAATTAAAGGGAATTAATAATTCAGAGTGTGAATCTTCTAGAAAACATGGATCAAGTCAAGATTTAATTTTAGCCATTGATTAATATTTTAATTTGGGTCGTTGGTTCTCTAACAGGAAGATTATAAAAGAAGGCTTGAGGGTCACTTGGAAGATAAGTCGAGCACACACTTAGTACCCAAAGGAGATCCATTCTGATGTAGAATTCGATTTCAGCGGGAGAGTTGCAGGGCGAGAAGTTGCCGAAGCAGGAGGAGGTCAGGGGTGATCGAGATCAGGATTGGATAGCAGCAGTGGGTCACTGAAGGTAGCTTGAGGCTACAGCACAGAGACCCCATGCAGTCTCCACGCAAATTCACGCAATCCAGCTCTGGGACTGCCCAGAGAATCACGCAGACTGACGCAGGGACTTGCAGAGGTTGATCTGGGTGTCAGAAATTTCTCTGAAAAAGCTAGTCATTCAGTCTCAGGTGGTTCAGAATTTATCTGCCGAATATTTCCCTGTAAAGATATCATTTTCTGAAGAACTAATAAAACCCTCATCTGCTACACCGATTTTCCCACATTGGGTTTTTCCGGAGACATTTGTCCAAAAATAACTGTGTACATGTGATTGATTCTTGTGCTTATGTTCTCTACTGTTTATTTCTCTGCATATATAATTGTGAATGTTGCAGTAGTATTTATTTCGATATTTGCCGGAAGATTTCTGAATAATAACTTATTGAAATAATAAGTAGGAGAAATAAATCTATCACCGCAACTGGTTGAGAATTTTCACAAAAAGTACATGCACGCATAGACAAAGTGACACAAGGATTTTCTGGACAATAGTCCCCAGAAAAACCCAATGCGGGAAAACCGGTCTTCTGGTTGCTGAAGGGTTTTATTATTAAGAGTTTTCCTAGCAACGACGCCAAAAATGTTGTCACCTTGCTGCCTACACCTACCTACTAGTTCGTGAGAAAAACCTTTAACACCAGAAGGTGTGGTTGGTGGCAAGGAATTCAGAGAAGGGGTTGTCACCTATTCCCAGCTCTCTCCGTTTAAGTTATCTCCTAGGTTAGCTATGGGGGGTGGTCCATAAAGAAAAACTAAGTTAAAGATGTAAGTTTTCTAGGAGAGTTGTTAGAGTGAAACTGAATTTACTTTTTAAAGATTCATGAGCATTTATGAGCAACTTTGAAATAATAATGACAAACCATTCAACCAGTGCCTTTAAAAATAACGTGCTCACAAGTAAAAATAATGTTCAAGAGAGATGAGAACACAATAATCCTGAAATGGAAACAAAAAATGTTAGCAAAAGATGTTTGCAAAATAAAATTGATTATGGGTTAACCAAATCATAACATTAAAGCATATCTTGTCATAGTTAGAAACAACTAAAAATTAGATGTTAAATATGAAATTAAACTTTGCGAATATGGAAAGTAGGTATCATAATACTCGCATAAGATCAACAACCATCAAAAGACAAGTAAAAGAAATGTGATGAAGAGTGTTCTTAGTTAATTTTAGTTAAACTATCTCTACAACAAATATTTCAAATCAGCTCTTCAATCCCCAGACCTCACCCTCGCCCAAATTATCTGGATTTCACAGTGAGAAGTCAATAGGGGAGTAGAAGGTCCCTAGAGGTCTATACAACCAACTTATGTTGGAGGTAAAGTTTTAGTGAATGTTTGTATGAAATCAATGTTGATTAATCTCAATTAAATGATACATGCAATGTTCCACAAGAGATGAGATAGCACTCACTTAAATAATAAATAGAACTTTGAGAGACAAATAAACATATGTGTGTTGTAGCATTAAATGGCAAGTGAAATGAAATAAGTTCTCATTAAAAAGTGGTTCAATGGTTCCTCAAAATGTATAACATGCATGGACTAAATAGTGAAGCATAAACATTAACTTAATGGAACTTGCCAACCATGTGAATTGCTCACAGACATGAAAAGAGATTTGTTCAAGTTTGTAGCCTTTGGAGTTCATGCATGTAAGTTTAATTAAACCCAAAATTTAGTCAGATAGATGTAGAGTGCATTAGTTGTTAATTCTTTAGCATGCATAAAATGAAAATCAGAAAATGAGTCAATCCACCCAAGAATTTCCTTCCTCTTCAACCAAGGAAGGTGGATGCCATGGGAAAAATATCCCAATCTCCCTCAAGTAAAAAGGTTATTCTATTAGCGATTACAAATGAGGGAAAAAACCTCTAAGAAGGTTGTCCAAAAGAAGATCCTTTTACGAAGATGGAGCTTGGAAAAAGCTAGATCTCCTCCTTAAAGATGACAACAAAAACTCATGGGGAAAACCTTCAAAACATAAATTTTGCAAGGCTCCAAGGCCCACGGCAAAGATCATGTTGTTGTTGTCGTCAAGGTGCTTACGGCCTCCCTAAAATTCAATTTTGAGGTAATGGAAGGTCTTTCATGGAAGGAGAATCAATAGTTTTTCGCCATCTTTTTCTCAAGCTCCTTTTTGTTCATGCTCAAGCTTATGGGCTGCGAAAGAAAATCAAACGTTAGATCGAAATAAACAAGATCTAAAGTACAAATCAATATACAAAGACACTAGCCCAAGAAAAGGGAGCGAACCCCCATTCTTGCCTAGTCTAGAAAATGCTCTTGAAAGTAGCAAATATGACTTTAAAACGCTCTACAAAGGGAAATTTTTAGATTTTAAAATTTGAAGTAGATGATCAGGTAGCTAGAGAACGAGAAAACTCCCTCTTGGTCTTCCTTTGATGAAAAACTTGAGGTTGAAAATAGCTGAGTCTTGGATCGCTATGAATCTAGGTGTGCGTTGATCTACGTGAAACTCCTCCACGCCCGGATGGATTTCCTGCACACAATACAAATAGATCTTCCCTACACACTTGAACAAATATCAGTTTGCAAAATGATTAGAGCATCATAATGAATAAGATAAACCAAAAATTCCTCCGAAAATGACTTGGCAAGCTTATTTCTAGAATACTACTCTAAATCAATGATGCATGCAAGATAGCTTTCACGTATCAATCCAAGCTAGATGGCAAATATAAACTAATACTAATCAAACATGTAAACGAATTCAAACACAATAGCAATAGTATGGAAAGAAATCACCTCATAACGCCAAGAGAACATCCGCTAAATAGCCCCAAAGTCTTGATTTTATTGATATGCAAAAAATGGCAGAGTTTCCTCAAGCCCAATAGTTCATAACATGATACAATACAATAGCCCACGGCTTTGTTATATAGAGATTTGGGAGCAATTCCCAAGGACGAATGCATGTGAGAAGTGAATTTGGAGCAAATCCCAAGTAAAAGGTAAGCCAAGTTCCATATGGAGAAGACTGAGACACCCAAAGCAAAATCGAATTTCTTTGTGCACACCAAGGGAAATCGAATTCCCATATGATCCAATGAACTCATCCATAAGCCAGACGAAGTCCCGTGTTACACCAAGTCCATCACTACAAACTCGAACCAACTGAAACTGTACCTGTAGATGACCCCAGTGATCTTCTGCGTAGGTCCCTGAGAACTACGTGGTGCCTCTCCGTGACTGTGCAGTTCAAATAGCGTAAATCCTCCCGAGTGCAAGCAGCCGTAGGCGTCGTCGCACTCTAGATAGCTCATGAAAAGAGGTTCCACTTGGTCTTTAGTCAACCGATCCGCAAGAGAATATTCCTTTTGTGCTCAATCGCCTCTATGTAATATTCCAAGTAGAAATAAACAACAATATAAAGCACATAAACAAAGACAAACAACAACTAGAGAGATATCACATGAATAATAACCAATATGGAGAACGTTGAGCCATTTTATTAATATTGAAAAAATAAAAATGAGTACAAAGGTGATCAGAATGATGGCACCTTGGCTTGCACTAGGAAAGCGTAGAAATACTCTCAAGATGTGACTCAAAATAGCTGCTAACTCAAGACTGTGTAATCTCCAGTGCTACTGGTGCTGGTGCTGCTACTTCCAGAATGAAAAGATGATTTGGGGTTGTTCCCCTCCTTGGAAAATTATGAAACTCCAAAAATGGCCTCTCCACACAAAACCCAGAAAATCCCAGAGAGCTTTCTGGAAATGGCTAACCCTCAAAAATACCTCCCTTGAGGCACTACACTATCCCTCAAGGAGGGACACTGGCTCTGAATGATCTGCTCCAAATAATGGCCCATGAATCCTCCAAAATGCTGGAATAGGGAAGGGTTGGCCCCTTTCCCACTATCCTGGGCTAAATCCACCAAAAAACCCCAAATCCGAAACAACCTCCTCTCAAGACTGCATCCTCCCTCTCACTGACTGCACTGTCTCTCTGAGTGAATGCTCCTCCTATGGTTGCTGCAACTCTCTCTGGAAAAACAAGGATGAAACTTCTCACCTGAGAAGGCACTCAAAGTCCCCCGGGGTTGAGGTTGGGATCTCCGAGCGGAGACACTCGAAGTATTGAACAATACGTGAATACTTTGCTAAACAACAAGCGTGCTCAATGTCAGAAGACAAATCTCAAAGATGCATAATCAGAATGAATGAGAATGAGGAGACCCTTCCTCTTTATATGCTTGGTGAACCTTTCCCTCACCTAGGCCCCACCAATCTCTGTGCTGTCCCCCTTGGCCCACGCTGTCCATCTCACTCTGCGCTGGCTTGGGCCCACATTGTCTACGCTGCTCCTTCTCCTACGCTGCCACTTAACCACTAGGCCCCACGTTGCCAAATAGACATGTCTCTTAAGTGACTTTAGGAAATAATTTTTATCCTAAGTGTGAGCTAAGTGTCCCCTTCACCCACTTTATTTATATTTTAACTTTATAAAGGCAAAATAGTCAAAATTAATATTTCCAATTAGCTATCGCTAATTGGGAATATTACAGTCTCCCCCAGAAAAACGTTTCTTTTCCTCAAGCAACTGTAATGATGGATGTTGCAAGATCTTCTCACTCTCCCAAGTGGCATCCTCATCTGGTAAATTCCTCCATCTCACTAGGTACTCTCTGACTATCTTGCTTCGTAGCTGCCTCTCCCTAGTGTCAATAATGGCCTCCAGCTATAGCACCAAATGCCCCTCATCATCTGTGGGCGAAAGCTCCTCTATTGCAGTCACCTGCTGCCCCAGTGCCTTCTTCATGCATGAAACATGAAAAACGTTGTGAATCTTTCTACCCTTGGGCAGCGCCAACTCATATGCAACCTGTCCCACTCTGCGTATCATCCTGTAAGGTCCATAGAAGCAAGGATTGAGCTTTGCAACCCCCTTCTTCTTCATCGTAAACTGCCGATATGGCTGCAAGCATAGGTAGACCAAGTCCCCTACCTCAAACTGCCTCTCAACTCGTCCATTGTCAACGTACAACTTCTATTGGTTCTGCGCTGTAGCCATGTTATCCTTGAGAGCTAGGAGTATATCCTGACTCTCCTAGATCCAATCCTTGGCTCTAGGAGCCTTGCTAGCACCAAACATCATGTCAGCAAAAGATAAAGCATGATATCCATACAATGCATAAAACGGAGAAATACCAATGGACATATGATGAGTGTTGTTGTAGCAGTACTCCCCCAAGTGCAAACATCTCAACCATGCCTTCTGCTACCCACTAACATAGTTACGCAAGTAGCCCTCTAGCCACTTGTTCACTCTCTCGGTCTGTGCATTCATCTGGGGGTGGTAACTAGTACTCGGTGTCAACTCAATTCCAACCAAACGGAAAATTTCCTGCCAAAATCCGCCCATGAAGCAATTGTCTCGTCCTTTATCACCGATAATGGTCTGGGAATGCGAATTCGAAACGTCCCTCGAAGAACAATCACGACGAGTCATAGCAGCACAAAGCCGATATGGCGAAAAAATGAGCATATTTAGTCAGCCAATCAATGACTACAAATATGCAATCCTTGCCCTGTACTGTGGGCAACCCTGTAATGAAGTCCATTGAGATACTCTCCCATTTCCCCTCAGGTATGGGAAGAGGCTGCAATAATCTTGCCGGATGGTTCATCTCTCCTTTGTTACGCTGGCAAACCTCGCACTCCCTGACATATTGGAGAACGTCCTCCTTGAGGCCCTTCCAAGAGAACCGCTCCCTGATGGCCCTGTAGGTTTTGGTAAACCCCTGGTGGCCTGATAATGGTGAATCATGCGAGGCATGCAATATCTTCTTCTTGAGCTGGGAGCCCTCAATCAAGAAGATCCTGTCCTTGTAATAGATCACCTCGTCCATCACTCTGTACCTGTCATCTGTCACCTGCCCATCCAAAATCTTGTAGGCAAAACGGTCCTTGGAGTACTCTACTAACAATTGAGCCCTCCAATCCGTGTCCAAACTCATTAAGGACAACGCTGCTGGCCTGTGTGAAATTGCGTCAGCCACAACATTGTTCTTCTCTTTGACATACTTGATGTCAAAGTCGTAAGCCTGGATCTTACAGACCCACTTTTGCTGCCTCTCCTGCAACTACTTCTGCTCTAGAAAAAACCAGAGGCTGTTGTGGTCCGTCCTCACCCTGAACCTGTTCCCCACAAGGTATCGCCGAAACTTGGCCAATGCATGCATGATGGCCAACATCTCCTTGTTGTATATAGCATACAACCTCTCATGTGGCAATAGCTTCCGGCTCTCGAAAGCTATGGGGTGGCCTCCTTGCATCAACACTGCGCCTATCCCCTCCCCCGATGCATCACACTCCAAGACAAAGGGCTGTGTAAAATCCAGTAATGCTAACACTGGGCAACTGTTCATCACCTCCTTGAGCCTGTCAAAAGCCCTCTGCGCTGTATCCGACCCACTGAATGGCCCTTTCTTGGTGAGATCTGTAAGGGGTGCAGCTAGTTGGGAAAATCCCTTGACGAACTTTCGGTAGTAGGTGCAGATCCCCACAAATCCCTGAAGTTCCGTCACATTCTTCGGCTCCAACCATTCCTTGATGGCCCCGATCTTCTCCTCGTGTACCTTTACTCCATCCACCCCGATGATGTGCCCCAAGTAGAGCATTTCGGTTAAGCCAAACTCGCACTTGGAGAGCTTAGCATAAAACTGATGCTCTTCCAAAATGCGCAATATAACCTCTATATGTTGGAGATGCTCCTCCCATGTCCGGCTGTAGATCAATATGTCGTCAAAAAACACTAGAACACATTTCCTCAAGTGACTATGGAAGATGTGATTCATGCATGACTGGAAAGTGGTTGGGGCATTGGTTAGCCCAAAAGGTATCACCAAAAACTCAAAATGGTCATAATGACACCGGAAAGCGGTCTTGGGAATGTCTTGCTCCCTCACGCGAATCTGATGGTACCCGGATCTCAAATCAATTTTTGAGAAGAACTTGGCCCCCCTCAGCTTATCCATCAACTCATCAATCCGTGGGATGGGGTACTGGTTCTTCATGGTCTTCTTGTTCAGGGCCCTGTAGTCAATGCACATCCTCAACGTGTTGTCCTTCTTCTTCACCATCACTACTGAAGAAGTAAAGGGGCTGGTGCTAGGGCGGATGTGTCCAAGAGCTAAGAGCTCATCGATAGCCCTCTCAATCTCATCCCGATAGGCTTTGGGGTGCCTATAGGGTGTAGTGATAACAGCCTGGATACCCTGCTCCAGCTCAATAGTGTGCTCAAACCCTTGATCTGGTGGCTGTCCTGGTGGTATCTCCCCAAATACTGTAGCATATCTGTCAAGAATGGACTGTACATCTGGGTGTACGGCCTGCCCTGTAGATCCTGCCTCCGACACACGAAGCTCCACTGCCCACTTTATGTTCCCCTTCCGGAAATCTACCTCCATCCGGTGTGCTGAAACTGTCTGTGGTGGGTAGGTGTGCATCCCTCGAATCTTCTCATGCCTCCCAGTCTTCTTGTCTGTCCACTCCATCTCCAAGGTCTCCCAGTCAGTGGTGACCTTCCCCAATGTGATAAGCCACTGTACCCCCAGTATCACGTTGGTGTCCGGAATGTCCACCACGAAAAAATGATCTGTCAGGGTGTATGTCCCCATCGTTACTGCCAAGGCTGGCACATACAGGCACACTGCATGGCCTGGTCCCCTGGAACCAGCACCGAAAACCCATCAAAAGTCTCCGTCTGTATGCCCCTCCGCTCTACCAGCTGAGCATCAACGAAATTGTGGGGAGCCCCACTGTCTACCAACACCGACACACGCTGCCCCTGTACTGTACCTTGGACACGCAGTGTCAAGTACTTGGGAACTCCTCGCAAGGCTGCAAGGGCTCCCCCAGTAGGTGCAAAGCTGCACCTCCTGCTCCAGGTGGTGGAGGTGGCAGATGATCCCCTCTCTGCGCTGTACTGCTGTCTCTAGCCTCCACATCCTCATACTCGTCTTCTTCCCTGCTACTATTGGAGAAGACCTCGATGTAATGTGCCTTCCCTGCGGCACAACAGTGTCCTGGTGCCCATGGCTCCTGGCACATGAAGCACAATCTCTTCCGCTTCAATTCTCTCCTGGCCTCATCATCTCCAAACCGTCTACCTTGGTTCCCCTTGGCAGACGGAACCCTCTCGTCCTTTCCCTTCGGTTGGAATGCCGATCTCTGGGGAAAAGGAGCTCTAGTCCTGGGAAGTGCATCTTGCAAATCCTGAGTCCTCTCAACTGCATCATGGAGTGTCGTGGGCCTCGTCGATCTGACCAACCCTCATAGAGGCTCTGCCAATCCATCTATGAACATATAAATCATACAGGCAGTGGATAGATCTGGTACCATCACAGAGAGTCTCAAAAACTCTGATATGTACATGTTTGGCCTCCCGGTCTGCTTGAGCTTGGTTAGCTCAACAAAATGCTCCTCTAGGTCCCTTCGGTCAAAACGCTTCACCAACCTCCGCGTAAACTCGGCATATGCTGTCACTCTCGAGTGCCCTAGCGTAACCATCCCGTGAAACCACCAATCTTGGGCCTCGCCCTCTAGGTGTAGCGCTGCCACTTTGATGGCCTCTGGCTCTGCCATCTGATTAAGATGGAAATATATATCCAACTTCTCCACCCAAGCTTTTGCCGAACACTTGGATGATCCATCAAATGTCGGTAAATGGAATCTGCCCACCGTGCGCTGCAAGTCCCAGTCATGTGACTGCCTGTTCCCCTTGTGATGGTTGCGGGGTTTGCTGTCCCGCTTGAGTTGAACAAAATCGTGGAAAGTGATGGCATCTCTGAACTGCTGACCTTACGACTGGTACTCAGCAAAATAATCCCCCATGTGGGCTGGCTCCTACTCCTGTTGTGCTTCTGCCCCGACGTCTGCGACAAGAAATGTAGGCATCGTGGAACGGGGGAGGGGTGTGTGTGATGCCACCTGTTGTGCTGTGGGGTGCTCCTGTAAATGATGAGATGTACCTGAACCCTCTCTAATATGGAAACCCCTTGGGGTCTCGCGAGGTCTAGACTCTGCTGTGAATCTCTGCCCCTTCTCCTCTATCCGTTTCGATAGATCCTATATCAATTTGAGGAGAAGTTCCTCGAACTCCTTACTGGCATTCCTGTCCTTCGCCATTGGTTCCTCTTCCTCTACGTCCACTACTGGGACGCTGTCACCTTCCCCGAAAGTGAGCTCTAACCTTCGTTCTTGATCTTTGTACCTCCTCCCTTGGTAACAAATGTATGGTTTACCTGAAGGTGTCATAGACAATCTGCTCCACAGGCTGAGCCAAGTCTATGAGCTCTAATACCACTGTAATATTCCAAGTAGAAATAAACAACAATATAAAGCACATAAACAAAGACAAACAACAACTAGAGAGATATCGCATGAGCAATAACCAATATGGAGAACGCTGAGCCATTTTATTAATACTGAAAGATAGAAAATGAGTACAAAGGTGATCAAAATGATAGCACCTTGGCTTGCACTAGGCAAGCGTAGAAATACTCTCAGATTGGGACCCGGAATGGCTGCTAACTCAAGACTGCGTTATCTCCAAGCTGCTTGCACTGCTACTGTGCGGCTGCTACTGCTGGAATAAACTGAATCGTTGGGGCTGCTCCCCACCTCGGAAAATGCTGAAACTTTGGGAATGGCCTCTACTCCCAATACCCAGGAAAGCCCAGAAAGCTTTTCAGAAATGGCCGACCCTCGAAAATGGCTCCCTTGAGGCACTTCGCTATTCCTCAAGGAGGGACGCTGGCTCTGAATGATCTGCTCCAAAAGCTGGTCCGTATCTCCTCCAAAACGCTGGAATAGGGAAGGGTTGGCCCCTTATACACTATCCAGGGCTGAATCCACCTCAAACTCCCAATCCGGAACAACCTCCCCACAAGACTGCGTCCTCCCTCTCATTGATTGCGCTGTCTCACTGCGTGGATGCTCCTCCCATGATAGCTGCAACTTCCACTGACAAAATAAGGATGGAACTCCTCATCCGAGTAGGAACTCGAAGTCCCCCGGGGCTGAGGTTGGGATCTCCGAATGGAGACACCCGATGTATTGAATAGTACGTGCAGACTTTGCTAAACAACAAGCATGCTCAATCTCAAGAAGACAAATCTCAAAATGCATAATCAGAATGATGAGAATGAGTAGACCCTTCCTCCTTTTATGCTTAGTGAGCCTCTCCCTCACTTAGGCCCTACCAATCTCTGCGCTGTCCCTCTAGGCCCACGCTGTCCAACTCAAACTGCGCTGGCTAGGCCCCACGCTGCCCACGTTGCCCCTTTCCCTGCACTACCACTTGGCCACTAGGCCCCACCTTGCTAATTCGATATGTCTCCTTAGTGACTTTAGGGAATGCTTTTATCCTAAGTGTGAGCTAAGTGCTCTTTCACCCACTTTATTTATATTTTAACTTTATAAAGGCAAAAATGGTCAAAATTAATATTTCCAATTAGCTATTGCTAATTGGGAATATTACACTCTAGTAAATTCGATTTTTCTTGAGTGTAAGTGCTGCTTTGTCTCTGGAAAATTCGATTTTACATAAATAAATGATGAATTAATGATGCAAAGTGCTCAGTCATCCTCCACATGTCTGTTGACTCAACCTTTGACTTAGGATAATTTTCAAGTCATTTCCACGTCATTTTGTCAAATGGAATAATTTATTTCTCTCTATTTTATTTAATTCTAGCTTAATTAAATGCCACAATTTCCACTAAACTTAAGAAATGTGGGTTTTGAGGGTCCAGAACTCATTATTAACTCCTCAAAATGTGTCATAGTAGGAGGTTGAGGGTGTGAGGTGTAATTTTGATTACTCATACCCAATAAAACTTCTCTAGACAACACTTATTACAATCCAATTACAAATTTAATTACAGTTTTTGACCTGCGAGAAATCTAAAAAATAAAAAAATTACTACCTAGACCTAACCTGATTCCACGAAATTTTTTGTGTGATCTAGTATGGTAATATACATTGACTCTAGACTCTAAGATGCATCAGGGGTTCAACCTTCAAGCCGTCACCCCGGCTTTGGGGCAATGCAATGAGTGAAAAAACCTAGAAAATTATTCGCAGCTAAAAAGAAGGAATAATTAACCAAGTAAAAAAAATACTCCAAGGTGTACTCGCTTGTTGATCGAGTCCCAACATCCTAGGCTTGTTACAAACTCAATACTGACTCAAATTCATCATTACTAGCATCACTTATTACAATTCCCCATAGGACGTGGAATCTGTGCATCAGAGAAAGATGTTGAGAAATAGAAGTAGAGGTTCAAAAACTCTGTTGAATTGATGATATCTGATGGTACAATTGTCTTCCGGTTCATCTTTGGGCATGGAGTCTTCTCATTATCATCAGGTGCCACTCTAGTGGTCAACAAACAATAAAGGCAATAGGTTCTCCCTCTTCATGCTTGGGAATTCTTCCTCTGGAAATCTTTTGGCCTCTTCTTGACTGCACTTTCCCAGGAGCTCATCAAATGTGGGAAACTTATCATTGTTGCTTATGGTAGTAATGAAAGTTTCCCAAGTTGGATAAAGGCCTCCAAGCGTAATCAACACTGACTCTTTATCAGATAAAATTTGACCAATTCTTGACAAGTGATCCTTGATTTTTGATATCCTCATGAATTATGCTTGCTCCTCTGTTCATCTTAATGTCCTTGAGTTGATTCTTCAAAGCAAGGATTTAACTCAAGTTGTTTACTTGATACATTCCAATCAGCTTGTGTAATATTCCCAATTAGCAGCAGCTAATTGGAAATATTAATTTTGATCAATTTTGCCTACTATAGTTAAATTATAAATAAAAGTGAGTAGAGGGGGACATAACTCACTCTAAACATAAAGTTCACTCCCTAGTAGACACAACGTTGTAACTTAAGTAGGCCAAGGGGGGCAAAGAGACCACATAGAGAGGGGACCCACTAGAGCACGTGGAGGGACTGCGCAGGTTGAGTTGGCAGCGTGGGGCCAAGAGAGGCTACGTTGGAGATGATGGGCCTAGGGTTTGAGAGAGAGGCCAACATTATAAAAGGAGGAGAGCCTCCTCATTTTGGTCATTCGATGTTTATGATATTGAGCTGGTCACTTCGACTTCTTGAGCACGCTGGTTGTTTAGCTAGTCTGCAGCACTGTTTAGTGCACCGAGTGTCTCTGTTCGGAGATCTCACCCTCAGCCCTGGGGGACTTCGAGTGCCTGCTCGGGTGAGGTAGTCCCATCAGTATTTTGTAGGAGGATCGAGTTGAGGCTTGGTTGTGGAGCTTGGCATCTAGTGACTGCGCAGTCTTGAGAGGGAGGACGCAGTCCATTTCTTGGGAGCTCCGAATTGGGTTTTCTTTGGAGGTTTCGAGCTTTGAGATTAAGCAAGGGGCCAGCCCTTGCCTATTGGAGGATTTTGGCAGAGTTTGAGGTAGGATTTTGGTGGATTTCCTTCAGTGTCAGCGCAGAGCCTTGGAGGATAGCGTAGATCCTCAAGGGGGTGATTTTCGGGGGTTGACTATTTCAGAAATGCTCTCTGGGCTTTTTTGGGTTTGGTGAGTAGAGGTGGATTCCAGAGTTTCAGCCTTTTTCGAGTAGGGGAGCAGCCCCAAATAATCATTTTGGTTCTAGCAGTAGCAGCAGCACAGCAGATTTCCGACAGCTTGGACGCAGATCAGAGAGCAGCCATTCCTTTGTCATTCTGAGAGCTTTTCTTCACTTGCCTGGTGCAAGTCTAGGTGCCATCACTCTGATCACCTATTGTACTCATTTCTATTCTCAGTATAATAAAATGTCTTAGCTTTCTCTCTATATTTCTGAGTATTTGTTACATGTTCTACATATGCTATTGTATGCTTGCACTACTGTTATTTCTCTCTTTTATCATCCTAGATAGTATACCACTTGGTGTGTTTTTCCCATACTCTTAGACAAAGTCTAGAAAGGGCCAGCAACCTCCAGATCTCATCCTATTTTCAGAGGTGACATATCTGGTAAACGTCCTCCCAGTCCATCTCTGGTTAGAGTTTGCTTGTGTTTGAGAGATATCCCTGAAAGGGGATATTACAGTGGTATCAGAGCTCATAGACCTGGCTCAACCTGTGGAGCAAGTTGTCTATGACACCAGAAGAGAAGCCGTGGGGATATTTTTCTATGAACAAAGAGGGTAGGCAGAATCTTACCTACCAAAGGCAGTAGAGGTGGAAAATATGGGGGTTTCACAACAGTGTAACCAGCATTTACCAGCCTTCGGTAGGCCAACCAGAATCACAATGCCTACATTCTTACCTCCAGTACTGAGTGAGAAAGGTAGGCGGCATGATCATATACCTTTTGGAGATTATTTCCGTGAATGGCAGTCCATGGGGGAAAACTTCAGAGCGGCTTTGCCCTTCAGAGATTACTGTCAGCTCAGGCAGGATGAAGGAGGAAGGAACAGTGGGGTTTCTAGCATGTAGATTTCAGAGCTGCAGCGTACCATTGGGAGGACACCTTCTCCCACGTTCGATGGATCCACTGACTGCATGGTTCGGGATCAGGTGGAAAAGATGGATACCTCTTTCCAGCTTGACCGAATAACAGAGGGGGAAGCCATCAAAATGGCTACCTCGCACTTGGAGGATGAGGGCACACAGGATCATGGGGAGCATGTGGATACACCCAGTATGACGCAGGGGTCACCTGTGTTGGAGACTTCTTTGACCATATCAGTTGACATCTTAGTAGAGAGAGTAGAGCTTACCCCAGTACTGCTATCCATTGAGGTGATGACCGGGGTAGTGTTCGAGTTTTCGGGTGGTAGCAGCACGCGGCAGATGGGTGCGGTGCCAGGGGATGTATCCACCTTTGATGAGGCACTAGGAGATGCAGAGGTATTGGACGATGGTCGCACACAACATTGTCATCAGCTTCGAGCCGACCTTCTAGTTTTGAAAGGGAAGGCCACATCAGTACGAGGCTATTTTGTTATAGAACGAGGAGCTAGAGGGCATGAGAGTGGTTTGTGCCGAGTCAGCGGCCAAGTTGGCCCACATTGGGGAACGGTTGGATTCCCTAATGGTACAGTTAGAGGGCACATTGGATTGTCAGAGCAGCCCCCTCCAGGCATGGATAGACGGGGCTAGCAACATTATTGGGTCACCTCTTTCCATTGGAGAGAGAGAGGCCGAGCCACCTAGTTAGATCTCATACGTTGACTTGGTTAGCGGGATGAGACGATCGGAGTTGCACAGGGTGCAGTATCCACATGTTGAGGTGGGATGGCGAGAAATTTTAAGTTGGTACCCGGTGGAGTGGGTTATGATGATAGTGGTGGACCCGGGTGTAGTTCAGCAGGAGTTTCCAGGTGCTGGGAATACAGGAACCCTAGATTGGCATTGGGATCTAGGCGGGACTACCTGTCGTTTCCCAAGCAGGTTGGTTGACTATGTCTTGGAGGGTACAGTTGGCCTAGTAGTTGAGCATGCGCATTTGCTAGGGGAGTTTCGGTCAGCTCCAGTGGACAACCAGTTTATGGACAGACTCCCTAGGTTGTCTTAGTATGACACTTGTACACGGGGTCACAGAGTGATCAACATACCTTGGCAGAAGCTTGTTGGAGGAGGTGGCATTAGCAGGCCACCAGATGGTGCCTTGTATGGGGCCAACGGTTCTTCACCTTTGTGTGGGGCACAGAGGTCACAGCGGAGTCGAGCAGTGGTGGTATCACTACTGACACATAGGGAGATTCACTTCTCGGACCCCTTGGGGAGGACTTGGAGTGATGATCCATTCGTTGGCAGATCTAGCAATGCGACAGTGGAGATGATGATACTGATTGGGGGTGGTCCAACATGTAGAGACACAACTCTAGGTCATCGCATCCAGGGGTGTGTGGGAACCCCAGCCTGGCAAGGATCACCATGGGCATGGAGTCGATGGTGGTGTACCGCAGTGTGTGTATCCCATCAAGGGAGGAGTGTTCTCACATCACACTGAGAACACACAGGAGTGACCGATGCCCCACACGCACTGTGCATGAGACGCATGGTGTGTGTGCATGTGCGAGAGTAGGGGGCATCCGTGCGCGCGCGTGCATGCCCCCGTGTGGGGCATGTCGAGGAGTACATGGATGATCGGTGGCTGCGAGGGCATAGAAAGCCGGGCGCGGCGGTCTTAGACATCGCTCTGTGGAGACTCGCGCACAGAAGAGCCAGCGACTTTGGGGGGGTATTTTACCCAGGATCGATGGGGAGATAGATGAGTGATACTTGACGGTATCTATGGGGACTCACGCACCTGACCCTCTTCTACATCACTCACGGGCACAGTCGATTTTGTCGTTGTCCGTTGGCACTTTGGCATGAGCAATGCGTGCTCACGTTCACCCAAGATATCGAATACACCAAAAGACACTGTGGGAGAGACTTCTTGACTTCTCAAAGAAAGGGCAATCGGGTCGGGCGCTAGCTGACACCATTGTGTTAGGGACGAGGGTGATCTCTCGCAGGTAGTGACACCGGCCATCGTCGAGCTCACTCTTGGGGAGCGGTCATGAGGGAGACATGGTGTCACTTTTTCTCTGCAGCATGTCGAGATCGAAGCATGACAGAGACATCACAGGCGAAGAGGGCATCCCGAAACAGGTTCGGGCCCGTACAATGTACTCGGCTATTTATCGAGAGGGTGGATGGCATATTCGATGCAGATGAGGTGGCGGAGGTAGAACAGGAGGGCATTCCTTCTGTATGCCAGGGTGAGGACTCTTCTTTATATGAGTCCATAGGATCAGTTGAGGACGCTTCTGGGGAGCGAGAGCAGTCATGCAGAGATGATGACAGTAGACCGGAGCTGCATTCCAGTGTACAGGGTGAGCAGTCAGGGGACTCTACGGGAGATACTCTGGGCAACGAGTCACTTGTGACGATTCAGCCAGAGCAGCATATGATGGAGCTTGAGTCGGCAGAGGAGGACACTATTCACATCAGGCATGATATTCCTTTGGGGGAGAGTCAGATGGAGGCTCACATCGAGTCCGTGATGGGTATGCGGCTAACCTTGGGGTTAGCCATTGAGGAGGAGCAGTCAGATGCACTGACATCGTGTACGGTGACAGTAGTTGTAGATCCATATCCTCTAGAGATGTTGGAGGTTGATGGGATATTTTTGCAGGGGGCTAGGGGACGGCAACGGCTTCACATTCCCGATGAGAGGGATGAGTTGTTGGAGATGGCGGAGCATCCATCTTTGGGCCGACACATTGATGAGGTACAAATAGATGTACGTACAGTCGGCCGAGCTGTAGTACTTTCAATGAGTATTACTCTCCAGGAGTACATCAATGGGGCTTGCAGCACATCTTGCCCACTTTGGCCCATTATAGAGAGAGGGGCTTCCTTCTACAGGCAACTTTCATTGGCTGACAGGGCAGAGCAGTGTGAGTTGATTACGGGTTGGCGACAACACTCCAGGCGTGTACCGTGTCCAGTTGTTGCTACATTAGATTCTTCTTACAGGATGGATTGGAGAGAGGTGATGAGTTGGTATGCAGTTGGTGGGGCAGCTTATACAGTTAGAGGTACAGCACAGCAGGAGCCAGGGAGCATTGATGCTTGTTGGCGGGCTTAACTTCATGGGGCATCAGCTATAGCTAGAGGCAGTGCGCAACCTGAGCCGTGGGACTTGGACGATGATTGGCCATGGTGGCGTTGGGATCCGGGAGGATTGTTTGTTCACTGGTACAGTGAGAGATCAGTTTTGGATCCCGACACTGTGAGATCCCTCCATATCAGGGTGATACAGAGGACAGGGAAGATTCAGTGGTGCATCTGGGACCCAGGCACATTTTACAGTGATGGTGGGGAGCATTAGCTAGAGCGGATGCTTGTTCAGGCATTGCTTGAGGACAAGCAATTTTTGGTGGGGAGGACTGTAATATTCCCAATTAGCAGCAGCTAATTGGAAATATTAATTTTGATCAATTTTGCCTACTATAGTTAAATTATAAATAAAAGTGAGTAGAGGGGGACAAAATTTCACTTAAACACAAAGTTCACTCCCCATAGACACAACGTTGTAAAATTTAAGGGCCAAAGGGGCAAAGAGACCCACGAGAGAGGGGACCCACATACTTGGAGGGACCGCATAAAGGAGTTAAAACAGAACAAGAGAGGCTACGTTGGAGATGATGGACCTAGGGTTTGAGAGAGAGGCCAACGTTATAAAAGGAGGAGAGCCTCCTCATTTTGGTCATTCGATGTTTATGATATTGAGCTGGTCACTTCGACTTCTTGAGCACGCTGGTTGTTTAGTTAGTCTACAGCACTGTTTAGTGCACCGAGTGTCTCCGTTCGGAGATCTCACCCTCAGCCCCGGGGGACTTCGAGTGCCTGCTCGGGTGAGGTAGTCCCATCAGTGTTTTGCAGGAGGATCGAGTTGAAGCTTGGTTGTGGAGCTTGGCATCTAGTGACTGCGCAGTCTTGAGAGGGAGGACGCAGTCCATTTCTTGGGAGCTCCGAATTGGGTTTCTTTTGGAGATTTCGGGCTTGGAGATTGAGCAAGGGGCCAACCCTTGCCTATTGGAGGATTTTGGCAGAGTTTGAGGCAGTGTTTTGGTGGATTTCCTTCAGTGTCAGCGCAGAGCCTTGGAGGATAGCATAGATCCTCAAGGAGGTGATTTTCGGGGGTCGGCTATTTCAGAAACGCTCTCTGGGCTTTTTTGGGTTTGGTGAGTAGAGGTGGATTCCAAAGTTTCAGCCTTTTCCGAGTAGGGGAGCAGCCTCAAATCCTCATTTGGTTCCAGCAGTAGTAGCAGCACAGCGGTTCTTCGACAGCTTGGACGCAGATCAGAGAGCAGCCATTTCTTTGTCCTTTTGAGAGCTTTTCTTCACTTGCTTGGTGCACGTCTAGGTGCCATCACTCTGATCACCTATTGTACTCATTTCTATTCTCAGTATAATAAAATGGCTTAGCTTTCTCTCTATATTTCTGAGTATCTGTTACATGTTCTACATATGCTATTGTATGCTTGCACTACTGTTATTCTCTCTTTGAGCATTCCAGATAGTATACCACTTGGTGTGTTTTTCCCATACTCTTAGACAGAGTCTGATAAGGGCCAGGTAGCCTCCAGATCTCACCCTCTTTTCAGAGGTGACATATCTGGTAAATGTCCTCCTGCACCATCTTTGGTTGAGCTGTCGAGCTTGAAGGATATCCATGAAAAGGGATATTTGATATCGTCTGTCATACCACTCACCACCTATGGGCAGTGTCTACAGATGATTTTTTTTTCCTTGCTGGTCCTCAACTCCACCCCTTGTAGCCACCGTATAACTTGATGCACTATTGTCTCCGCCACCCAAGTCAGCTGGCGTGTCTCTCGCCTATCCGTTATGATTGTACGTGCGATGTGGCCTCGCAAACCTGAAGGTATGACCCTATCAGTTAATTTGAACACTTTCATTTACCGTGAGATTTTTGGGCATGGACTGTGATTCTATGGAAAAGAGATCAGGGTTCTGCATTCTTGTGTCTCCTCCGCTCGATTTAGTGATTAGCCTTGTATCCTAGTCTCGTGGGATCCCATTTACTGGCCATTAGTTTAGGGTTGACACTTCATGGGAAATTCTGATTTTGGTTGCGTGGTCTCACTTCCCGACACCATGTACATCATTCCCTTCTGCTCATTCTAACCCCGTTCATCAATTTTTTCCATCTGGGTCCACATAGGGTTAGTGTAATATTCCTTTTTTTGGTGTTCCTTATGACATGGTTAGGATGGACTTCCAGAGTTGGGAGCAGACATGGCACAGAGACAGGTTGGTGTCATCAATAGGCCCATGGGATTTTTGGAGGAGTTCTGAGGAGTTTGTATGAGGACCGGTGGCATTCGTTTGATATATTCCATCTTCCGCACAATTTGCCTTTCGTTCCAATGCATTCCGACAACTTTCGGAAAACTAAGTTATTTGTGGGCTTAACTCAATTAATTACACTCAAGGTGGCATTCCAGGAGGAATACGTGATAGAACACCTTAGTGTAATAACTCGTTGGAACCAGAACGAGAATACCTACACGATGGGATGGTTGGACATGAGTTTCAGTGACCGGAGGAGACATGGCAACCAATTTACTCTTTACCACATTAAAAAGAATATTTTAATAAGAGGGTAAGTGCTCCATGATTAAAATAATAATAAAATATAAGGCTCTAGAGGGGTCCATGAGATCTATAAAACAAGAGGAGGAGGCCATTGGGGAACATCTTGGATTTGATATCTTTTCTTGTATGTGAGGTTGAGAACCTAGTTCTCTACTCCACTGGTAGCCCCAGGACGGAAACCCTCAGGTATGTTGTCAAGTGTTGGATGAAAACCCAACTCTCTTTGAGGAGACTTCATTCAGGATTTTCACAGAGCTTTAGGGATATTGGAGTGAGGATCATTCAGATCCTCAATTGGTGCTTCATTGTCTTTCAGTGGATTCAGTGGCAGCTGTTGTTGGAGGGAGAGTGCAGCGGTTCAGTTTTGGAGGCCGGTGCAGTGCATCAAATTATATTGGAGGCCAACTTTCCATCTCAGCTATTTTGGATCAGATATGCATGTAACCCCAGTTTTCCATTTATAATAAAAAGCTGAGATTCTTCCTGTTCAATGTGTAATGGATTGCAGTGCTCTATTTTCTTTTATTTTACAAGGAAATCTTCTGTTAATTAATCAGTAATTTTATGGTAAAATATTGGGTTAGTAAAATTTCTGCAAAATCGGTGAAAAATCCCATTCGGGATATTAGAGTTAACCTCCCCCTCCCCTTGTCCGCACCTTGGTCGGGCTTGGAGCGATGCTTCAGAGGTTGATGTAGCTAAAAAGAAAAGAAACAACATAATTTGGCCACTCTCAACAAGAAATGTACCACAAAATGCAAAAGATGGCCGAGACATACAAATTTAGCACATTGGCAAAAGCCAAACATGAGCTCTACCCCTTATTTTTGGCCATCACCCTGGTTCCTATGGGCCCTAGATGAGCCCCCTCCATCATTAAGGAACCCATGATTGTCCCAACCCCTGGTGGGCAATTAAATGGTCCACCTCAAAAAGGGGTGCCTACTGCTACATCCTACACGTCATGCTCTCATCCCCTGAAGCCCCAAGTAGTTATGAAGAAAAATCAATCAAAGGCAAAAGGCATTTGAAGAAGGGTGGAAAAACAAAGGTCGGGATAACTCATGTACCACGATTTGCTCCCTCTTACACTCATTCCCAGATGTGAGCTTCCCTTATTATAACTACCCTTGTACCATGGCATGTGGCTTGGAGCATTCCCCTGATCCCCACCCTGTTCCATCACTATATCATTTGCCACCTACCACCTGATGGATGTACCATGGACATGTCAACCCTTTAAAGGTTGAAACCACCTAAGAGGGTCCTTGATTAACCCTCCTTATTGAGCTTGGAGACACTTGTACATGCCAAAGGCCACTATGGAAGGGCATGCCACCATGAAGTGCCCCATTGATTCCATGACTTGTAAGCTCTTTTACTTGATCATCCTAATGATTTATTGTATTAGAGGGCAAGGGGATGCATTGGATCTTATGCAGGATTGCATGTGGGTCTCCATTTGGGGCTTAGTCTCCTTATACGAGATCGTAGCCCTCCATAGGGCCACATTGGCACTTGTGGGGTGAGCGTTGAGAGCCATTGGCCTCCACCATAGCAGATATTACTTCATGGATCCCCAACACGACTCATTGATTGCTCGTGTGCCACCTTTTGGATGAGGATGATGCACTTAATTCACCATGCCCAACCGACTCCACACTTGCACCATACACTTGGCAGATGTTCGAGGGTCCAGATGAGGACGTGTCTCACTGCAAGAGACAAAGGGAGGGCTTATGTCCTCATCCTAGCCCTTACAGATGGTTTACAGGCATTTTCGATCCACTTGGAGACCCATGAGATGTCCTTGTGCCCCCACACCCACTTGGGAGCACCACAATGAATTGCTTGGAAAACAAGGGGCCAACCCCTTTTCCACTATGTTTGGAGTCCATTCGCTCGCCATGGCACATTTTGGACTTCATTAGGCCTTTTCAATGGCTCAACGACTCATTATTTTGATTATTTTGCCCTCTTGCGAGGCTTATTTTTGTGTTATTGAGCTATCTTGGTGGGCTTGTCACTAAGGGATATTATTATTGCAAATTATTTTATTATTTGGGGCCTAATTAGGCCAAATAGGCAAATCGAACTCATTAGAGATGGTATAAATTGATGAGAGGTGATTCATTTCTCTCATCATCACTTGGATTTGGAATTAGTAGTTGCTTGGAGAATTTCACATTCCCTTTTGGGGGACGAGTTTGGTTTCATGGATGAGTTTTGATGTTTGGATACTTTTCTCTTGATCTTGGAGCTTCATTCTTGTCATGAATTGATGATTGGATATACTCTTTATACATGTAAGTGATCTCTTTTTCATGTTTATTCTTGTATTTATTATATTACATGAATGTTGTTGGGGTTTTTTCTATCTAGGTCTGAAATTTATTGCTATTCTATTTGACATTTGTGGAAATTGTGATATTTTGAAGCGTTGCATCATTGCATGTGTCATGTATGAATGGGTGATTGTTCCTAGAGGTTATTTTTGTTGAATATACCTTGATAAGTCATCAAACATTGCACATCAAAGTATAAAGTACTTGGGTAGTTGCTCTCATGCCCTAATTTCCATGCAAGGTTGCCTAAAGGCCTCCTTGATTGGGTTAATTCTCTCCATATCACAAATTCACCTTGACTCCATCTCTCCCAAAAGCAAGGCACTGATCCATCCATTGGTGATCACTTAAACAATTATCTTTCTTGCTTCCTTCTTCTCTTTCTAGGCCTAGCCCTAATAGGTCACCTAGGGCATTGATAAATTGCATCGTAGCCATCAAAACACCTCAAGTTTTTGTCCATAACTGTGCTACGGTTTCCTTTAGAGGTCCTCCAAATTTGAAGCAATTCTGACGGTGGGATCTCGAGATATAGCAAGCCCTAGCTCAAGAACCATTTCTTACCATAGGTTTCTCTTTGCTAGTGTCTTCATTTGGATCATTGTATCCAATTCTCAAAGAAAATTTGTACTTTGATCCTCTTCTCTTCCCTAATTAGGTCAAGTCCCTTCTTGGTTGATCAACTCCATACCCTTGGCCTAATTTTGGGCCCACTTGGTCCCGTGTGGTCCCGCAATTCTACAACTCTAATTTCACAAAGATCACATAAAGGCTAATTCTCCATAAGGAGTTTTCGGTCTAGGATCCTTCTTGATAAGATATATTCCCAAACCCTAGCCTCAAGAATCCTCTTATCCCTTCCTAAAGAGCCCTCCATCTTGCTTTTGAAGCAAACAAGATATCTAATTGAGCCTCTCTTGTGAATAGACATTAGGAATCACTCATCCTCATATTGATCCATTCATCTAGTGATTCCCCTTATACTGGGTCTCCTCCCATCGGTGAAAGTCCGTAAAGAGCAGGGAGCCTTAGCTAAGGTGACAGTGGGCTATTGCTCAGTTGTTGCCCCTTGACCTAGTAGTTGCTCTATAGGATCCCCTTCTAGGACCCCTGCTAGGCCCCTGCTAGTTTGAGCGGTAACACATATATTTCCGTAGATTTCTTCAACTTGGAGAAACATGTGATGAGATGGTTTTCAAGAGAATCAAGGATAATCTTCTTAGCCTTAACTTCTCCCTTCGTGAATGTGACCTTGATAACAACATTCGAATTTTCTGGTGGTTTTGCTTCCTCGCCTTCCACATATTCCAGTACATCATGTTCTTCAAGAGTAATATCCAATCTTGCCTTCCATGGACTAAAATTCGAAGCATCATTCAACTTTTCTTCATTCTTGAAGTAAGAAGAAGACATCTTGATCAATCAAACTTTCAACAACAAGTAAGATCTTCAAAGGAGCAGCAAGTAAGGTTTCAACAACAAGTAAGATCTTCAAAGGAGCAACAAGTAATATTTCAGCAGCGAGTAGGATATTCTTTGAAGTATAATTTTTGCACAAAAGTGACAACTCTTATCTTTTTGGGCTTGTCTTCATCAAAGCTCTGATACCATGTTGAAATTCTGATGTTCTATGCTAAAATAATTACTTATTCCAAAAACTTCTTTCTGCTGCAATATTAGTTAAGCAATTGTAGATAGATCATAAACTAAACGCACAATAGAAGACAACCGAGAACAAAATGAGAGATAGAGAATTTAGGTCCAATGACTAGATCAAAACCCACAAGGGGAAAACCCAACCAAATTATTCTTCTATTAGATATCAATTGTTCAATAGAGATATAGAGTACAATGAGAGATCAAGAGAATGAGTAAGTTCATCCAAATATGAACAAGTTGTGGCATGAAGATCATTGGTAGCAACAACAAATGCAAACACTGAATCAACCTTCCCTTCAACTAAATCAACACCGAAACACTAAAGCACCGAATCAACCTTGGCTCACCAAGTTCTGCTCTTACTCTCCAACTCTCTCTCTCTCACAATATTCTTCAAGTCTCTCCAACTCTCTCTCTCAAGTTCGAATTCTTCCTTCACAATGCAAAGTAGTAGTACTCAGGTGAGAAGACAAATGACATGTATATAGGAGGAGTAACGAATTCTTCTCATAAAGGAGGAGCAATACACATGCCTTGAGGAAGAGTAACATATGCCATTTAGGGGAGTGTAACTCATGCCATTAAGGAGAGAAACACATGCCTTAGTAACTTATGCCATTAAGGAGAGGTACGCATGCCTTAGTAACTTATGCCATTAAGAGAGGAACATATGCCTTAGTTAAAGAGAGTGTAACATATGCATTAAAGAGAGCGTAAGAGGAATCTTTTAAGACATGCCTTTAATGAGTGTAAGAGGAATATGCCACGAATTCAATGAGTGCTTAAGAGAGAGTGTAACATATCATTATGAGAGAGAGAGAGAGTTACAGAGTGTCGTGTGAGACATCAAGGAGAGAGGTGCGAAGTGATTGAGGTGATGAAAGTAAGGTGACTTGTAATTCCTTTTAATAATAATATCATAGTATCATAAAGGATAATAATAATAATATCAATAATATTGATGATAAGTTGAGATTGAACTACTAGGATTGATTAATGACAAAGTTAAGTGATTTTCCTTCAACTATACTTGATTGCCAATTGATGCAAGATGATTTACTATTTTTGGAAAGTCATACTTGAGATGCTAGACACGACTTTCTTATTTTAGAAAGTCACTCCAAAATTGTCAGAAATAAGATTTAATTTGTAAGGAAATTTATCCATGAGCTGCCAATTTTCAACATTACTTACAAGATGAAATGCATGAATAATCCATTATTGATCCAAGATAACTTCTCCAAAGACAAGAAAATAGCTCCAATATGCAAATTATTCCATAGATCACATCTTGCCAAGATACAAGAGGCCAAAATGCTCCTAAGGAGGGCTGAAATAGCCCAAGTGATGATGATGAATAACAATGATACTCTCCTCTATTTATATGAGGATGAGCTCTAATTATTAGCCTACGAGCCCCTAATAACAAGTAAAATCACAAAAATGCCTTGGTTTACAAGCCAACTCACTTGCTTTTGACATAAGTGCTAAGAAAAGCCAACAAGTGTGAGCCGTGGGGCCTCTAAAGATGACGTCATCCATGAAAGAGGCTCCAAATGCCAAGCATTGGTATTAGATGGTGCCAAATGTGATATAGTAGCTTCCAAAAATCATGATTTGAGGGTTTGCCTTCAAATCAACCTCAATAGCTCTTTGTGATCCCAAAACCCAACTGGGGTACCAGAAAGGGGCCTCCATGGGTCTCCAACTGCTCATAATGTCCATCTCTTTCTCTAGCGTTGATGACTTTCTAGGTGCTACTAGCCCTCGCAAGTCTTTGAAGGTGAGACCATCCTCATCTGGACCATGAATCAAATGCCATCCATCATATGGTGCTAAAGCCGACTTGGGGGCATGCTAGGTCTAGGTGTATCATTTCGAAGAATCATCAAATATAGTGCAAAGTGGCAGAACGTCCTGGGTGCAGGAGGTACCCAGGGTCATGTGTAATGTGTTATTGCTGTTTAGAGGCCCAAGGCCCTCAATGCTTCACCTGTAAGTGCTAATATACTTATTTGATGCCCTGGGTACTTGTGGGTAAGGTGTCTAGGACATGGGCTGCTGAACCACTTGGCAATCACAACATAAAGTCTAGTGAAAGTAACTAGTCATCAAGGAAAATAATCATTATTGCATCTAAGTGAACCAAGCTTGAATGTAATGGGATATTTAACACTTCAAATAAAGATTTCCTTCCAAAATCGGGTCCTTGAGCTTGTAATGGTGTTTCCTCTCTAAGTAGGAGTGGCTAAAGGACAACCTTATTAGGTGCTTCCATCCCCCAAGGGGAAGTAACATTTCCTCTGTCCACCCTTCAACTGATAGGTGTTGGTGAATAAAATGAGGGTACGGAGTGGAAAAGACTTCATAGCCAAGTGCCATGGTCAAAGGGACTAGTATGATGGTGATCCACATCCTGAGTTTGTAGATGTGAGGAGGGAGCAATCATGGATGCATGAGATACCAACTCGGCCTTTGTTTTTCCACCCTTCTTGTGCGCCTTTTACTTTTTCTTTATTTTTATTTGTATTACTGCGAGCTTGCTTTGAATGATAACAATAGTTGTATTACCCCTTAATGATGAGTCAATTTATTGCTCATCAAGGTTGGGACATGCAAGGGTTCCTTCTTATGATGTAATAAAGAAATATGTGCTTATGAACCAAGTGATGGCCATAAGGAGTGAGGTAGAGCTCATGCTAGGTTTTTGCCCACGAGCTAATCTGTATGTCCCAACCATCTTTTTCATTTTGATATTTTTTCCTTTAATTTTGTTTTGTGGCCATGATATGCTCTTTCTTTTTCTTTCAATTGAATCAACCTCCCAGGGAAAAGTTCTGAGCCCTACCTAGGTATGTGGATGTATGGGTGCCAAATCCCAAAGAACCAATGGTCAGTTGAACCCAAAGAATGAATGTAAAAAATGAGCTTGTAATGTATGATGGAAAGTGGTAAGTATGACATAGGGATAGATGGAACTACACTATCTCAATCAAGGCTTCCCAAGTAGTGCCCCTCCTATACCCATTAGGCCATTAGGGGAGGTCCCATTGTACTGGGATCGAAGATTTGTTGAAATGTGTAACTAGGTTCGGTCTTCATAAATATGAAATGTACTTTTGATTCTTGTATATTGTAAAAAGAAAGAAAAATTATTATTGTTATTTTTTATAGCACGAGTTTCATGCTCAAGGTCTTTTATTTAGAGGTCAAGCACCCATTGAGTGCTTCTAGGGTTTGTCCTCGGCTCAAGAAGTCAAAAGAGTCATTGTCATATGAAGAAGAGCCCATCGGGCATATTGTAACTTGTAAAAAGAATTAATTTTGTATTTAAAAGTGTCAAAATACCCTCCAAGACCAAGTCGGCGTGGCAACTAAGAAGTTGGCCTCATTAGGGCATGCCGTCCTCCTTGGAATCCTATATATAGGAGGGAACTCAACCTCCTATGGACACTCACTCATCTTCTCATCATTGAAGCGAAGGAGAAGTAGAAGAAGGATGAAGGACGAAGGTTTGGGTTGTCTCTCTCTCTCTCTCTCTCACACACGTGCAAAGAAGGCTAGGGTTTGGATGCTGCAAGATTGAACTTGAGAAAATTGCAGGAAGAAGGTCGAAGGAAGGTCTATTAGGTCACCTACTAGCTCTAGAAGGAGAAACCCAAGTGAGGGTCAAAGGAAGCCTCGGAAGCCCTACTGCTCACACGTGTGGAAGCAATCGCTGTTGCAGGGGCTGAAAATTTCAGGCCTGCAGTGGAGGCCGAAATTCTGTAGCTGGGGGTCAAAGTTGTGCAGCTGGAAGAGATTTGATTGGGTTTGACTTGGACAAGGGAAGTACATCATCAAGAAGGTTTGACTTGGTCTTGGAAGGGTATTGGTCTTGGTTTAGAGGTCCTGGAATTCATCATTTGAAGAATCTATAAGAAGAGAAGAGAATTGTGGGTTTTCCTCTCAAGTGGAGAGGTTTTGGCCTTGGCTTGCAGTCTACATTCTGTTTTCTTGTGTATTGTTGATCTTCTTGTTTTGGGAGCTGTTTGATGATAAGAATAATATAATAATAAGAGAGGAAGCTAATAATTAAGAAAATTAAAAATACATCACAAGCAGTTATCAAGTTAAAGAGAAATCATCTTAGTTGCAACCCTATAGATTTCTCATCATGGTATCAGAGGTAAGGTTGGCTAAGGGCATGATGAGATCACTACATCCTTGAAAAATCTTTGAAGCAATGTTCTATGGTAGCAAGTCATCTCATGCAAGGTATTAAGGCATTATCCATAAAAAATAGAATGACCAAGACTTCTACAAAGGACGAGGGATTATTCTCAGCACTATTAGGCACATTTGAAGATGAGAATATTTGGGTAATAGACAGTGGAGCATCAAGACATATCATAGGTGAGCACAAACAACTAAAGACCATATCAAGAGGAAAATCTTCCTACTCTGTTGAACTTAGTGATAAGAAGAGCTATCCTATAAAAGGAATTGGATCAACCTCGCTGGAGGGCGAAAATGGAGGAAACATCCATCTTAATAACATTCCCTGTTTCTAGAACAAAGCAAAAAAAAATATATAAAAAGTTTACTAACTAGGGTGGAATCTTTCACGACTGAAATTAGTTGATAAAAGGGGGTCTTAAAACCCTCATAGCCACAACTCAAGAAAATAGATGAAATTGATCCAATTTGATGATGATCATTTGATTTCATCTCCCCTCTATTTATAGTTTTTTCCATGGGCTCCCAAATGCGAGGGGTTGTGAATGCAACCCCTAATTTTGGGTCTTTTTGCCCTAGCTGAACCAACTTTTGCACAATGTTGCCCCAACATTGGAAAAATTGGGTTATTACCCCTTTATCAAGACTATAGCCTATGAGGTCGGATAGGCTATTTTATCCTCCATTAGTCATCAATTCAATTTCATCGGAAACATTACAATCCCCCTTTCCTGACATTGCTTGTCCTCAAGCAATGGCTAACCTGGGTGTTGTAAAATATGTCCGTCTATCTTCAAGAATGAGAGCCTTGTGAAATTGTAGCTTGGGAGGTGCTCCCAAAACCCTTGGGGTACTAGGTTGTGTGGAGAAAACCCATGAAAAAAGAAGTTTTATGGGCAATGTACCCAAGTGGTGGGCTTTGGACACATGTTGGTGGGCTAAAGACCTAAAGGAAATTATCGTTTATTCTAATTATTGAAAGAGGACACCTTGAGTGAAGTCAATAGTCCCTATGTCAATAATTGGAGAGGTATAAATAAGGGAGACCTAAGAAGAGGACATCCATATCATTGCAATTTATCTTGTGATTATCACTAGCCAAGAAGGGTAGCCACAATTCTGAAGTGGAGTAAGATTTCAAGTCTATTTTTGTGTTTGGAAGTGCATCTGTCCTGGAGGAGGAGGCCGAAAGATCTCCTCCTAAGTCTGGTCTGTTGGGAAAGAAAATCCTGTGTTAAGAAGGAAAGACATGGAGCCTTTTCTCTGTTTGTTGTAATTATACTAGGTCAAGTTCTGTTTGTATTTTTGGTGACGGTTGCAGCCCTAAATCTTTGTGGAGGGAGGGCCAAAAGGATTGCTAGAAGGCTAGTATTAGGGCCGAGTTCTCTCAAATTGAAGCGCATGAGATATATCATAGGACCAAGGCTAGAATAGTAATTATAAACTGTGACAAAAGGGTTCGACTGAGGTCTAGAGGTCGCATGAGATCTGTTTCAGGGCCGAGAGGCCTTATAAGTATAATTACACAAGGCTGAGTGACTTTAGGCCTAAGTTGAGGCCAGATGAGGGTATATGGGCTAGTGGTTTGCTGAAGATAATTGTAAAGTTATTTTGACTAAAGTTTGTTCAACTGAGGAGGGTTTGGACAACTGTTTGAGGGCTAAAAGTATAGTGAATTTAAGGCTAATCCACTGTGAGTAGCAGACCTCTTTTTTGGAGATGATATATGCATGTAATTAGAGAAGCAATTACATAGTGAGTAGTTGGTGGACAAAAGGATACAAGGAGGTCTTTCTCTGTAGGCGTGCAAAAGCATTAAAGCAGCAATTACTCTGTGAGAAAGGAGGCAAATGACCTTCCAGGTATACCATGGACAAGAGGACCAAAGGGTTGTAAGTGAAGGTCATCTACAACAAGTAAGTCAAGGAGTTGTTTCTTGTTGTTTGGGCAGACTGAGGATCATAAGTAGTTGACCTCAAGCCCTAGTGTATACTAGTGTCTTGTATCAGGGTTGTGTAAGGGTCATGATCCCTGGTACAAAAACCCTATGTTTGTTTTATTAAAGAAGTAATAAAAACAAGTTTTGGGTCTGCAAAATTCTTGTGTACCTTGTTGATTCATTGTTGTTACATTTCTGCTGTGCAAATAGCTTGAAGTTGTGTGTATTTCAGTGTGTTTATGATTGTGATTAGACATAGACCCGATTTGAAGTACTAGTAAAAATCTACATGGGATCAAAGCTACTTTGAAGGAACAACTGAATCAGAGTGTGCATAATGAACAAATCAAGAGGGAGTTGGTTGGATTGTTGTTGAAGGATTAACAATAATGGCAAAGTTGGTTACTAGTATGAGATATGACGATAGGTTGGATTGGTTGTCCAACTATAGTCCTTGGAAGGAAAGGATCAGGCTGGTCTTGTTGGTGAACAAAATTTGGGAGTTTGCCGACAAAGAGATTCAAAAACCAACAAACCCTAAGGAGTTGGAAGTATATGAAGAGTTGGATGCGAAGGCTAAGCTCATCATCCTAGATGTTGTCAAGGATCACTTGATACCTCATCTAATTGAGAAGAACACTACACGAGAGATGTGGAAGGCTCTTCAAGATTTGTTCCAGAAGAAGAACGGGAATTGGTTACTGGTATTGAGAGAGAAGTTCAAGAACACCAAGATGTTGGATGGTGAAGGTATGGTTTCGTATTTGATGAGTATTTCTCAAGTTCTTGATGAGATAATTGCCATTGGAGATAACATTCCAGATTTTGAGTTAGTGAGGACTGCTTTGAAGGGCTTTACCGAGGAATGGAAGCCATTAATCAAAGGGATAGTTGCTCGAGATAAGCATGCCAAATTGGAACAGGTTATGTGATGAATTCATCTAAGAGGATTTGCGAGATGCGGATCTTCGTAAGAAGAAGTCTAATGAAGAGAATGTGGCTCTTGCAGGAAAGATGAAGGGAAAAGCGAAGGACTTGAGTAAGGTGAAATGTTACATGTGGCGAGCATGGTCATTATGTGAACAATTGTCTGTGTCGAAAGAAGGGAAATAATGAGAAGAAGGAAATAGCAATGGCTGCTACATCTTCAATTAAGCTGGATGACTTGTCAAGAAGGTTTGAGGAATACTTTGCTTATTTTCTCATTTCTTTGAGGAAACCATTGACGAGGGTGCATGGTTCATTGTTAGTGGAGTGTCGAAGCATAAGAGAAGATCACAGGAAGTTTTTGAGACTAACCGAATGGGTCTCGAAGTTGCACGTGAAGGTTGGCGATAAGAGTTAGAAGACTGTCGAAGGGTTAGGTGTTGTGCATGGTTCATTGTTAGTGGAGCGTCGAAGCATATGACAGGATCCCGGGAAGTTTTTGAGACTCTAATTGAATGGGACTCGAAATTACACGTGAAGGTTGGCGATAAGAGTCAAAAGACTGTCAAAGGGTCAGGTGTTATGTTGACTAAGGTGTTGAATGATTCTTTCACTAAATTCTTGATGAGGATGCGATCAAGAAAAGCAGATCTTGAAGATCATCAAGGTGCAGAATAGTGTAGGAAGAGTAAACTCCAAGAGGAAGCTGGTGCAATGATAATGAAGGAGCCACTCTCACATCTAGAAAAGAAAGAACGACCTACCTCATCACCAGGTATACTTTCATTATGTTTATTTACTTTGCTACTATTGCTCTTGCTATTGGATCAACAAGTACATTTAATGAATGTGAGAACCAAGTCCTTTGCATCGAGATTGAGGAAGATGTTGAGCCATCCCATGACTTGAGTGAACATGAAGTGAACAAGAACTCAAGACTTCTGCAAGGAAGCTGGAATCAAGAAAGAGATCACCGTACAATATAACCTAAAACAAAATGGGCACCTAAGGATCTTTGACTGCCTTGTCTACTTTCATGTGCTAAAGGAAAAGAGTACTGAGCTGGAAGCTTCAGGTAAGAAATGTATGATTGTTGGTTATTGTCAAAATTCTAAACCTTACAGAATATATGTGCCTGGTAAAAGAACTATAGAGTTTAGCAGAGATATAAAATTTGATGAAGATGCAGTGCTTTGAAAATCCATAGACACCCCTGCTAATGTTGAAAGACAGGATGATGCCTTGGATGCACAAGATCCCGAGCCTGAGCTTGATCTTGTTGATGAACCCATGGATCCCATGGACTCCTTGGATCCATCTCCATGTGCTAGAAACATACGATTATGGCTTCGTGACACTTTACAGTATGTTGATAGACATGTTGCTCCCTGATGAACCTTCAGAGAAAGCAAGAAAACATGCCAGTTCCAAGGATACATGGTAGCCATGAGCAACATTATTCAGGATGAACCATGCACTTTTGAAGAAGTAGTGAAAGATCCAGATCATGAGTCCATCATACATAATGATGTATGGGAAGTAGTTCCAAGACCCAAAGACTGAAGAAAGCTCTCTATGGATTGAAGCAAGTGCCAAAGAGCTTGGTCTGCCCACATTGATAACTTCTTGATGAAGCTTGGTTTTACTAGAAGCAATGTTGATCCAAATCTCTACTTCAAAATGGTCCAAGGTATGCCTTTGATTTTGATATTATATATTGATGACTTATTCTTGACAGGTGGAGAACCTCTTACCCTCCAGTGTAAGAGGGAGTTAGCTTTTGAGTTTGAAAGGACAGATCTGCATTTAATGGACTACTTTTTGGGTCTTGAAGTATGGCAGATACTTGGTGAGATTTTTCCTTTTCAAGGACAATATGTTGTCAAGATGCTAGAAATATTTGGTATTACAGAATGTAAATCCATGAATAATCCAACGGAGATGAACATCAAGAAGCTGTGTGGTGAAGCTGCAGGTCTTGATTTGGTAAATCCTTCTAAGTATCGACAACTGATTGGGGCACTGATGTTCTTAGTATACACTAGACCAGACATATGTTTTGCGGTCAATACTTTGAGCCAATAAATGATTAAACCAACTCATGCACACTGGATTGTTGCAAAGCATGCGCTGAGATACCTTCATGGGACCATCAATCTTGGATTGAAATATACTGTCTGAGATTTAAGACTACTTGGGTACTTTGATGCTGATTAGGCTAGAACTCTACTAACAAAAAAAAGCACATCTGGGTGTTGCTTTAGCTTAGGATTTGCCATGATTTCTTGGATGAGCAGGAAGCAGAAGTCTCTAGCCCTTAGCACGACTGAAGCTGAGTACGTTGTTGCTAGCATGGCTAGCTGTGAGGCAATATGGCTGAGGAAGCTCTTTGTAGAGCTGTTTGAGCATGTTCTGGACACAACAATACTTTACTGTGATAATAAGAGTGGGATTCGACTTGCGGAAAATCCCGTGTACCATGACAAGTCCAAGTATATTGAGTTCAAATATCACTATATCCGGGATATGGTGCAGAGAGGAGTAGTAAGACTCCGTCATATAGTGAATGATGACCAAATTGTCGACTTTCTTACCAAGCCTTTGCCGAAAGGGAAGTTCTTGGTTTTCAGAGAGCAGCTTGGATTGACGGATGTGACCCTTCCTAGAGAGGGTGGTCATGGATGATGAGACTTGGTTGTGTGAGATCCTTGTCAAGTGGGTTATCCCCCCAAGAAGAGATGTGACTTGGTTGTGCGAGATGCTTGACAAGTGGGTTATCCCCCCAAGTAGAGATGTGCCTTGGTTGTGCGATATCTTTGTTATGTGTTGACAAGTGGATCCTCCCAAGCAAAGATGAGACTTGGTTTTGTGAGATCCTTGTCAAGTGGGTTACCCCCCAAGCAGAGATGTGACTTGGTTGTGCAAGATCCTTGACAAGTGGGTAATCCCCCCAAGCAAATATGTGACTTGGTTGTGCAAGATCCTTGACAAGTGGGTTATCCCCCCAATCAAAGATGAGACTTGGTTGTGTGAGATCCTTGTCAAGTGGGTTATCCCCCCAAGCAGAGATGTGACTTGGTTGTGCGAGATCCTTGACAAGTGGGTTATCCCCCCAAGCATAGATGTGTGAAAATTCCAAATCGGAATCCTATTGTAGCAACTGGAAATGATTCTCCTAATTGTTAATATTATTTAACAATTTATTTGTTGTTTCTACGGAAAATATTGAATAAATCACACTGCAACCTACACAATTAAAACCGCGGAAGAATCTAAGAAATGAAAATGGCTCCTAGGGTTTGCGTCGCCTATGCCTGTGGCTCTTCTGCTGCCGCCGCGATACAGTCGAGCTTGGCTGCCTTTGGCGGTCTCAGAAATCCAACATCAGTGCTCCCGCTTGGGCTATTCCTTAGAGATGACTGTGTGGGCTGCGATGGCGGCTCGGACATCCTTTTTTCAGGCACGCCTCTTCTTCCCTCGACCTTCCTGGCCGCTGCCAGCATCGCTCTCTCCCACACCAAACTGCGGGTGCTCGGCCCCGCAGATGGCTCAAGGTCGGCTCCTCGGCGTTTTGCGGATTGGCTGCTTTCAAGCGCATAGTCCTGCTGCGCTCCCAGTTCTCATTGCTCCGACTGGCTTTTGCTCCTATTCTGCCCTCCGCCTCTGTTTTTTCCCCCGGCAATTTCTTTCTTGGGAAACAGCCGGAGGCATCCTCCCATCATGAGCACGGAGCCCCCCTTGCAGCGCCGCGAGCCCTCCGATCTCGTTCAAACTTTCTCCTCTGACTACAAGGAAAACCCATATCCACCGTCACAGGCATTTCAGATTCAGATCGTTCTTCTCACAGCAAAAACCTTGCTTCTGTGGGTCCAATCCTCGAACCCGGTGCTTCTTCTCTCAATGGCCCTAGAACTCAAGCTGGGGATCCCCTCCTCATCTCTGCGTCTCCTTCATGCAGGTAAACAGCTCGATGACTGTCTCCCTCTTGCATTTTACAAAATAGAAAAGAATGCTACGGTGAATATTTCCCTCCGTCTGAGGGGAGGCGCAGCAGGTCAAACCTCTGCTCCCAAGGGTTTCTCTTACAAAGAAGCGATAAATGCTCAACCATCCAAGCATTCTGCTCCTCCTCCGGAGGCTCCCAAGCCTTTCTTGGTAGACAAAATGGAGGAAGTGCCCTCTGTAGAAATCTCCCACCCGGATCTAGAAGAGCAACTTCAAGTCTTTATAGAATATGCCCTCATCTGTAGGTTCAATGGACTCTAGCCCCGCACAGAAGATTTATATAGATGGATTCACTCCACCTGGACCAAACACTGCAAGGTCATACTTTGCTCCAAGGGATTCTTCATCGTTATCTTTGCTGGCAGCAATGAATACCAAACTGCCCTAACAGGTGGTCCTTGGTTTTGGGGAAAAGCAGGGCTATTCCTAACCCACTAGTTCCCCGACTTTGATCCCTCCACGAGAGTCATCACCAAACTTCTGATCTGGGTCAGGCTTCCCAACTTGCCTGCTCACCTATGGCAATGTGCGGTCTTCCAAGCCATTGGAAACTCTCTAGGTCGCTTTTTTGCTACAGATCCCTCGAGAGGCTTGAAGGGTCTCTACACCTACGGTAGAATATGTGCCGAAATTGATATCAACAAAGGCTTACCTGACCAAATCATGCTCAAAGTCAGGGATTTCTCATGGTCACAGACTTTAGATTATGAAAATACAACGTTCCACTATTGGCATTGCCATCAAACTGGACATCTTCAGAATTCTTGTGCTCTATTTCTAGCCCAACAGAAAAACAACACTCACAAATCGAAAGATAAAATATGGAAACCCTTTGATCCGCCTCCCATGGAGGACATTGAGTCCTCTAGCTCAGATGAGGAAGATTGTGATTCAGAGGATGAGATTGATACTCAGCAGCAACCGATCGTCCCTGAGAGACCCCTGTCTCCTCCAATCTTCAGAAACTTATGCATGAATCAACATTTTCGATTTGGACAAAGAATCTCCTCCATTGACCAACAACAATCTTCAGGTGGTTTCAATCCACCCGCCCCCTGACGGCTGGGTTAAAGTCACAAAAAAGAAAGGGAAGAAACTTTGTATCGCGGAATCTAACCTCTCTAGATAGAGCTCTTTGTCTGTTTTCTTGGCTCCTCTTGCTCTTCCTCTGCTTCTCTTGACAACATTGTGAAACCGTGGTGGTTCGCTGATTCCTTCATGCTCCCCCGGTTTCCTGCTTCTCATGATTATAACTCCATTTGTACTATGAGCTTTTTAATAGAACAATCCCGCCTAATTTACAAAAAAAAAAAAGACTGCGAAAGAATAAATGCTGGGAGAAATGCTAGCACACACACATAAAATTAACACAATTATTTTTGGACAAAATTCCCTAGAAAAACCCAACTCGGGAAAACTGGTGCAGTAGCTGAGGGTTTTATTATTATGCAGCAGTGAGAAAATTTGAGTACAACTGGATGTCGAAATACTGGCAACACTACAGAGAAAAATACTAGCAGAAATTTGGTGAGGAATTTTCCTCACCCCACAAGCAATCTCCCTGCATGGCTTGCCTTCAGAAATATGGCCCTCTGACCCTTTGCGTTGCTCTGCGTAGCTGGTTGGACGTCTAACCTCAGACTGATCTCTGATGAAGTCGTTTTGCTTTATGTTGACAGGAAAGATGCTTCTCCGGCACTCTGGGACTCCTTCATAACCTTATGGAATTGACAACGTCTCTTCTCCACAACAAATCCATTTTACCTCTAGAGACCACTGCGTTGCCCCAATGTCAACCTCTATTGGCTATTCTGCCTCTCTGCAAATGCACTCGCTGGATCTAGAATGCCTCCTCTAGCTTCACTGTCTTTGCCCCTCTCGTACTGCTTCGATCTTTGGCTCTCTCTCCGACAACTGATTGCTGCTACTTAGGAAATTGAACTACCAAGAAGTCAAAGTCTATAAGTGTTTTCTCCATCACCACATCGATCTCCTCTTATAATCCTCTGTTGGAGCACCAACGACTAAGATTGAAACTTAATCAATGGCTAGGATCATCTCTGGATCGATCCGTGTGAGTTTCTAGACTATTCTCACCTTATCTTAGTTAATACTGATTAATTAACCATATTCCCTAAGTTTAGACTTAGGGAATATTTAAAAATCGGTTAATAATCTAATTGATACACTTCTAGGTGGAATTTCCAGAAATGATTTCTGGGTTCTGGAGATCTCATGTATTCTAGCCTCTCCACAAAGTTTCGTGGTTAGAACACATCCAATGCTACAAAAACTAACACTCCCTCTTAGCGAGGAATGTGTTCTAGTGCTGCTGCACATCCTGTAGCAACACCCTGTCTCTGCATCATCTCCTGTCATGCTGCTAATGTCTGGCTACTGCTGCCCACCAACCACTGTGCAACTTAGATATGCACTGCGTCCGTGCTGTTGCTGACCCTGCTGAACTGTTGTCAGCATTGCAACTCTGTTGTTGCTGCTACTGCAACATCTGCAACTGAAAAACATCCAAAATTGAACGAGCTGTGTTCAGTATGATGCATTTGTCACCCAAGTCCTGACTACTACTAGCATCTGCACTTTCATTGATGAACCTGCGCTGCTGCTGACTCTGCACTGTGCTTCCCAACATCTGACTGTTACTAGTCACTGCAACTGTCACTTTGGCATCTGACTGCACCAACCGCCCCTCATCCATCGTGCTACTGAATACTGTGGGCCCCCGTAGCCAGGTACTGATCCAAGAGGTGGACTCTTCAAGGATCCTGCCCATTTGTAGTGCTCTGGGGCTTCAAAACCAAGTCACCCCACCTCACTCCTGGAGGTATATCGACGAACATAGCGAAGTCTTCCTCCAACCTGGAGGAAAGCCTATCGATCTCTGCTGAAGTTTCTTGTTGGTCCTTCTTCTCTTCCTTGTCCTTCTTCCTGAAAGGACACTGGGTACTGTAGTGGCCTAGCGCACCACATCTGAAGCACTTGACCTTTGACAGGTCCTTCTTCTTCCTTTGCTCCCCCTATCCTTGACTGGAACCCTTAGATGCAAGGGCCACATTCTCCTCCTCCTTCGTCGTCTTCTGCCCACTGCTGCTGCCACTGATGGAGCTCTTTAAAAGAGCTTGTCTTAACTCCTCCTGTTGCAAATCATCTTACATCCTGTCCCATCCTGGTAGCATGTCTTTGCCCAATATACTTTGGACAAAAACCTACCACTCCTCAGAGACGCGATTGAGAGCTAATTGCACTAGCTTTAAAGATTGAGACACTGCCCCAACAACTACTAGTTGGTCTCGAACCTCCTAAATCATGATGAGGTAGGGGTCTATGCCTTCCCCTTTTTTGCATCTGAATGAGCTTCAACGTCTCCTCGCGGTACATCTTTCGTTGCTCGGAAGTACCCTGATACAATTTGGCGAGAGCATCCCACATCTGCTTGGCAGTATCTTTGCCAGCTATATGCGAGACTACATGATCCCTAACCCTGTCTAGGATCAACCGCTTCGCCCGTGCCATCTCCTTTTTGTACTCCTTCAGCTGATCTGCATCCGTGGGGATCGCCACTACATTATCGATGTAGGCTTTCAAGCCAAATTCATCTAGAAGGAAGGAGATCCTTGCCTTCTAGAGGACGTAGTTGGAAGTACCATCCAACCTGTCTTGATCACGAAGCCCAACAATGGCCATCTCAACGAATTGTCAAAAACTTCCTCTTCCCTTTTGCTCGGCTGCTGCTTTGCTACTCGCTCTCCCTTCTGGAGTGAGAAGATCTGCTCACAACGACTATTGATCTGTAAGGAAAAACAAACTTCTTGAGACTGGAAGTTCCTTGAGAGAAATTTTCCCTTTGTGTGTGCTCTTCTCTCTTCCACCCCGACACTGGTTCTGCACTAGCAATTTGCTGTAAAACCCTTTGCGTTCAGTTGGAGATCTGCCCAATGGAAACTTTGAGCTGCTCCCTCTGCCTCTAGAATCACTCGATCTGGAGAGATAGAATTTTTTTGCCCCTCTCTCAGAAAAATCAAACCTCCACAAGTAACTTAGCCTCCTGGCAGACTGACTGTGTTGCCTCTGGGAATTTCGGGTTGCTTCCCTTGCTGAACAACGAAATTCCTTTATTTCACCTCTGAGCTCTCTGGCTGATCAAATGCGCTCTGATACCATGTGAAAATTCCAAACCGAAATCGTATTGCAGCAGTTGGAAATTATTCTCCTAATTGTGAATTTTATTAACAATTTATTTGTTGTTTTCTACGACAAATACTAAATAAATTACACTACAACCTACACAAATAAAAGCGTAGAAGAATAAACGCTGGAAGAAATTCTAACACATGCATAAAATTAAAACAATTATTTTTGGATAAAATTTCTCGGAAAAACCCAACTCGAGAAAACTGGTGCAACAACTAAGGGTTTTATTATTATGCAGTAGTGTGAAAATCTGAGTACAACTGGATGCTGAAGTACTGGCAATGCTATAGAGAAAAATATTGGCAGAAATCTGGTGAGGAATTTTTCTCACCCCATAGGCAATCTCCCGGCACAACTTGCCTTAAAAAATACAACCCTTTGACCCTCTGCATCAACCTCTCCGCTACTCTACGTAGCTGGCTGGACGTCTAGTCTTAGACTGATCTTTGATGAAGTCGTTATGCCTTCTGTTGACTGGAAAGATGCTTCTCCGACACTCTAGGACCCTTTCCCGGCCTCTGGAACTGCAAACGTCACTCCTCCACAGCAAATCGATTTTGCCTCTAGAGACTACTGTGCTGCCCCATTGTCAATCTATGTGGTTTTTTTGCCTCTCTGCAAATGCACTTGCTGGATTTGGAATGCCTCCTCCAGCCTCACTGTCTCTGCCCCTCTCTTATTGCTTCGATTTTTGACTCTCTCTCATGCAACTGACTGCTGCTACTCAGGAAATTGAACTGCCAAGAAATCAAACTCTACACGTGTTTTCTCCATCACCCCATCGATGTCCTCTTATAATCCTCTATTGGAGCACCAACGGCCAAGATTAAAACTTAATCAATGGCTAGGATCATCTCTGGATCGATCCGTGTGAGTTTCTAGACTATTCTCACCTTATCTTAATTAATACTGATTAATTAACCATATTCCCTAAGTTTAGACTTGGTAAATATTTCAAAATCGGTTAATAATCTAATTGAGACACTTCTAGGTGGAATTTCCAAAAACGATTTATGGGTTATGGAGATCTACAATTTCTGTGTTTTGGAGATCTCATGTATTCTAGCCTCTCCACAAAGTTTCGTGGCTAGAACACATATGATACTACAAAAGCTAACAAGACGAGACTTGGTTGTGCGAGATCCTTGTCATATGTTGTCAAGTGGCAATCCCCCCAAGTGAATATAGGGTGATGGATGAATCTCCCCTATGATGATTCTTCTTCATTAGAGTGAGACATCATTGTTCCAGTCTTCCAGATAATACAAAGCAGAGAAAGAAATTCCTCCCTAGCTAAGAGGGAGTGTTGAAAACTGGCAGCTTAGGGATGAGGTTCTTAAAATAGAAACTCTGAAGATTTTAAATCACCTTGCATCAATTGGTAATCAAGTATTGTTGGTGAAAAAACACTTATCATTAATCAATTCTAATAGTTCAATCTCGACTTAATATTTTATCGTCAATATTATTATTATCCTCTTTATGATATTATTATTATTATTAAAAGGAATTTTAAGACACTCAATCATGGCTCTCAATAACGTTTTTTTACATTCTCATTATTGGCATGGCATATTCATCTTACACTCTCATTGATGCTCTTACACACTCTTTCATTCATTAAAGCTCATCATAAAATATTCTCTTACACTCAATTTAAGCATGTCATAAGAGATTCCTCTTACACACTCTTTAATGCATGTGTTACACTCTCTTAAAAGCATATGTTACAAAGGCATGCATACCTCCTTAATGGCATGAGTTACATTTCCTAAATGGGCATGAGTTACTCTCTCTCTTGGCATGCGAGTTACTCCTCTTTTATGGCATGGATTCGTTGCTCCTCCTATATATATGTGCCCCATTTTTTCTCCCCTCACTACTTGGGCATGTGAAAGAAGAATTTGAACTTGAGAGAGAGTTGGAGAGAGTTGAAGAAGATTGTGAGAGAGAGACTTGGAGAGTAAGAGCAGAACTTGGTGAGCCAAGGTTGATTTGGTGCTTCAGTGTTTTAGTGTTGATTCAGTTGAAGGGAAGGTTGGTTCAATGTGTGCATCTGCTGCTGCTACCAGTGATTTTCATGCTACAACTTGTTCATATTTGGGTGAACTTACTCATTCTCTTGATTCTCATTGTACTTTGTATCTTTATTGAACAATTGATTTGTAATAGAAGAAGGATCTGGTTTGGTTTTCCCCTTGTGGTTTTGCCCTGGTCATTGGACCTAAGTTCTATGTGTCTCATTGTATTCTTGGTTATCTTCTATTGTGCATTTGATTTATGTTCTATCTGCAATTGCTTATCTAATATTGCAACATAAAAAGGTTTTGTAATAAGTGATTGTTACAACATAGAACATTGGAATTTCAACACCACCTGTTTGGCTGAGTAATCAGTTGGAATCACAAAGAAATATGCAAATTTTGTCAACTTGTCAACCATTGTATAGGTGCAGCCTTTCGTTGAAAAATGTGTAACTAGGTTCGATCTTCATAAATATGAAATGTACTTTTAATTCTTGTATATTGTAAAATGAAAGAAAATTATTATTATTATTTTTGGAGCATGGGTTTCATACTCAAGGTCTTTTATTTTATAGGTCAAACACCCATTGAGTGCGTCTAGGGTTTGTTCTATGTCAAGAAGTGAAAAGAGTCATTGTCATAAGTTGAAGACCCCATTGGGCACATTGTAACTTGTAAAGAAGATTATTTTTGTCCTTAAAAGTGTAAAAATACCCTTCAAGACCAAGTCGGCCTAGCAGCTGGCAAGTCAACCTAATTTGAGGAGCTATGTCCACCTTGAGAAGCCTATATAAAGGAGGAAACTCGACCTCCTTGGAACACATTCATCACTCACTCATTCAAGTGAAGGAGGAAGAAGAAGAAGGCAACGAAGAAGGAAGAGGACGACGAAAACTTGTCTTTGGGCTATTTCTCTCTCACACGTGTGAATGAAGGCTAGGGTTTCTGCTGCTGGTCTAGGGTTTTTCTTCTGTTGCTTCGATCTTGACGAAGGAAGAGAAATAAGGTTAGCGAAGGTCACAATAAGCCATCCTCAAGGTCCAAAAGGAAGAGAAAGCCAAGCGAAGGTCTGAGGAAGCCTTGGGAGGCCAGAATAAGCTCACACATGTGGCAGTTGCTGCTGTAGGGAGGGACAAAAATTTCAGACCTGTAGTAGAGGCCGAAATTATGCAGTTGGGGGTCGAAGTTGTGCTACTGGAAGAGATTTGACTGAAGTTGGTTTGGACTATAATATTCCAAATTGGAATTTACAACATATAATAGATGCATGAATAAAGCTGCAGCAAATGATTTTTTTTACACATGCACGAGTCAATAAAAAACAAGAAATAGGGTGAATAACTGAGCCATTTTATTAATGCGGAGAACTAAGTACATTAGATGATAAGAGAGATGGAACCTGGGATTGCTACAACAAGCAAGGCAAGATCCTAGGTGAATATGATGGTACCTAAACGCTGGAGATGGCTTTGCTACCAATTTGTGTCCACCCAAAATAACTATTGTTGCTGTTGGAAAGGCACTGTTGATTTAGCCCTCCAGTCTGCTCCAATTTTTTTGAGAAATTAGCGACATGCACTACTGTACTAGCTCAACAAAACCCAGAAATATCTCATGGACCCAAGAGGTGGAAATTGTCCTCGGGTAAACTATGCCCTCCTCCAACAATTTTTGCTGTGGGCTATTGGATGGAACTAGGAGTTTTGCCCTCTGAAGTGCTAAGAAAATTCTGTAAAATTAATCCTAGCCTTCTCTCACCAAACCCACAAAAACCTAGAAAGGGTTTGGGTTGAATCCACCGACCCCTGGTGACCCCCAACAAGTGCAAATTGCTCAATTTGGCTAGAAAAGGTGTCATAGTTTAGATACTGCTGAATTAGGCCCAAATCTACCTCCAAGAAATCCTCCCTAACTCCTGTGAATTTCTCCCCTCAATCACCAAGAAAACTGAATCAGAACAAACCCTGTGAGAGCCCAGCCCTCAACCCTTGGACAACACATGATCTAGCTTTTTCTTGCCTTCTTGGAGCTCGATATTGAATTTGGTGTATTTCTGTTATTTTATATCCCCAATAAGTTATTTTCGGTCTTGTAGTATTCCTTTGAGTCTTCTTTCTAATGCCATAGGTCTGACCCAATTTGGATTCTTCAAGAATGAGTTATGCCCAATCTCTCACAATGCCCTAAATTATGTATTATTTCAGTACAGCGAAATTGGATGGCGTGCCACGTGTCAATGTTTCTTCCTTTGGCTGTAAAATTGATAGAGAAAAAACTACATTCTGTGCACTATCTACCACTTCTTACATAATTCCAATCGGATACTCAGAGAGAGAGTTATGACGATTTTCCCAAGGTCACTTCTTTGAGATGAATTTCAGAGCCCGCAAAACCCCGCTACCTACATCATATCTCCAAAAATATGGCGCACTTGATCCGAAATTTTTACCGCAAAATTTTCCAGTTAGCTTCGCCTTACAAAATTTCAGCTGTTTCTTAACCTTCGTAGGTGTGCCTATATCAGCCACGTATGACCCGTTTCAGACATTTAACTTCTCGTATAAGGAGGAAATGAAGATCATAATATATATGAATGCTTAAGTTGAGAGGGGCTTCAACAAGTGAATGTGGGAGGGATTTTAGGAGCATAAAAATATTAATTATGACTTTTCAATGACCCATGCCCCAACCCCATGGGGTTTTAGCCCACTAACTGGGGTACAAACTTCAAACATGAATATCTCTCAAACCGTGAAGAATTACATGGCGTGCCATATATCAATGGAAACATCTCGACAAGTAGAAACCATATAAGGCATTATTGACCCAGAATATATTAATTTGGTAGGTCAAAATTCCCATGCAATATTGGGTTAGCCCTTGGTGCTGCTTGGGTTGACATCAATGACAACCGCTGATCAACACCGTTGTCGCGGTGCCTAGACATTCTGTGCGATAACACTACCTTTCTCCAATAATATTTGCCCCCTTTTAATTAATATTACTAAAATTGGGCAGAATTCCTTAATGACTCCCATGTTCACAAAATTTGAGATATTACATGGACAAAGGAAACACATCATTTGGAAGGTTTGGAATTGGTCTTGGAGGGTATTGATCTTGGTCTAGAGGTCTTGGAATTCGTCAATTGAAGAAGAGAAGAGATTTGCGGGTTTTCCTCTCAAGTGGAGAGGTTTTGGCCCTGGCTTGCAGCGTATAGTTTGTGTTCTTGTTCTTCTTGTTTTGTTAGCTGTTTGATGATATACAAACATAATACTAAGTAAAGAAGCTAATAAGTAAGAAAAAGTAAAAAGACATCACAAAAAGTTATCAAGAAAAGAGAAATCACTTTAATCATTGCCTTATAGATTTCTCAACATTGTATCAAAGCTAAGGGTGGCTGAGGGCATTATGAAGATCTCTACTACATTGAAGAAGTTTCTAAAGTGTTCAAAGTAGCATGTCATCTCAAGAAGGGTATCAAAGAAGTATGGAGTTTCCAAAGAAGGAAGTGACCAAGAAAAAGGACGAAGGTTTCTTCTCAGCACTCACTGGCACATTTCAAGATGAGAGCATTTGGGTGATCGATAGTGGAGCATCAAGGCACATGACCGGTCATCACAAGCAAATAAAAATATTGTTAAAAGGAAAGTCCTCTTACTCCGTAGAGCTTGGTGATAATAAGAGCTATCCTATGAGAAGAATTGGATCAACCTCGCTAGAGCTGGAAAATGGAGGAAATATTCATCTCAACAACATCTTATTTGTTCTAAGTTTGCATAAGAATATACTTTCCATTTCAAGTCTAGAAGATAAAGGTGATAGAGTGGTTTTCATTGATGGAAAATTTGTAGTATGGGGTAAAAACTCAAGCATAGAAAATGTTAGAATGATTGGGATTCGTGAAGGAAGACTTTACAGGTTGCTAACTCCCCTTGCTCAAGCTTTAGTTCACATTGAAATCAGTGCGTGTGAACTTTGGCATAGAAGATTCGGTCATCAACATTTCAAAATCCTTCCAACCCTAAATTCAATAGTAGATGAAATCCCTGAAATGAAAGAATATTACGAAGGAGCATGCAAGGGATGTGCATTGGGAAAGAACACCGAGAGATCATTTGGAAGCAGTGCTTCAAGGTCAATTTTTTTTTTTGGATCTTATTCATTCCGATGTATGTGGTCCTATGACTCCTAAATTAGTTGGAGGTCATCTGTATTATGTCACATTTACAGATGACCCTTCAATGATAACTTGGGTTTACTTAATGAAATACAAGGATGAAGTATTCACCAAATTTCAAGAATTCAAAGCTAAAGTAGAGAACCTTACGGAAAGAAGAATCAAGATATCAAGATCTGATAATGGAGGAGAACACACATCAGAGGAAATCATAGCCTTCTATAAGGAGTTTGGGATTAAGAGGGAGTTGATAGTCTCATATAATCCCGAACAAAATGGAGTTGCAGAATGAAAGAATCGATTTGTTGAAGAAAGTGTAAAAGCTATGCTACATGATCAAGATTTACCGAAATTTCTGTGGGGTGAAGCTACATAGACAATTGTATACATACAAAATTGAAGTCCCTATAGGTCACTAGATAACAAGACTCCCGAAGAAGTGTTCACTGGGAAGAAACCAACCATGGATCATCTCCGAATTTTTGGTTGTATTGTCTATATTCATATACCTAAGGACAAGAGAAAGAAGTTGGATCCATCATGCATGAAGGGAACATTTGTTGGCTACAATAACTCTTCTAAGGCCTATAAGATCTACATAAAGGAAGGTCACTAAATAGAAGTTAGTCAAGATGTGATATTTGATGAAAGTAATGCATTCAAGAAATCAAAGGATCTCCCTATGGACTCTGATGATGAAGAACCTCCGGTATTCAAAGAAGAAGTTACTAGGGAAGAAGAAGAATCAAACCATGAAGATGAAGGTCCCTGTGAGCCTATACAACCTGTGGTAATCCCCGACACTGATAAAAGACCTAACTGGTTGAAGTCTACACTACTAGATGTAGAAGGTCATGGAGTAGCTCAAGGTCCATTCAGGGAAAGAAAGAAGCCCAAATGGTATTCTGGGTATGCAACCTACATGATAAAACTAATAGAAGCAGAGCCATCCACTTTTGAGGAAGCTGTCAATCACCAAGAATGGAAGGATGCCATGAATGGAGAATATTAGTCAATAATGAAGAATGGAGTTTGGCAGATCAAACCTAGGCCCAAAGACAAATCTTTGGTAACTTCCAGTGGCTCTACAAGATCAAACATGCAACAGATGGAAGTATTGATAAATATAAGGCAAGATTTGTGGCTAGGGGCTTCTCTCAACAAGAGGGCATCGACTATGAAGCGACATTTGCTCCAACAACAACGTATACAACTATTCGTTCGTTGGTCTCTTTGGCAACATCAATGGTATGGAACATCCACCAAATAGATGTCAAGGCTGCATTCATGAATGGCACAATTGATGAGGAGGTCTATATAGAGCAACCCTTGGGATTTGAAGTTAAAGATAGAAAGGTGTATGTTTGCAGATTGAAGAAGGGATTATATGGCCTCAAGCAAGCACAAAGGGCATGATATGCTAGGATGGATGCATACCTACAAAGATTGGGCTTCACAAAGAGTCATGCTGATTCAAACCTTTATATTAAGGTTGTGAAGGTAGAGTCGATAATCATTCTTCTGTTAGTGGATGATCTTCTCTTGATAGGTGTGGAAGGTCGAATTGAAGAATGTAAGAAGCAAATAGCAGCAGAATTTGACATGAAGGATCTAGGGCTGATGCACTACTATTTGGGACTGGAAATATGGCGAGGACTCAATGAGATCTATCAAGGTCAAGGAAAGTATGTGATCAAGATGTTGAAGAAGTTTGACATGATGGATTGCAAACCAATGACAACCACGATGATCACAAACTTGAAAAGACTAAGGAGTTCCGAATCAAGCCCTGTGGATCCTACCAAGTATAGACAATTGATTTGCTCATTGATGTACCTGGTAAATACTCGACCAAATATATCTTTTGCATTAAATATTCTCAGTCAATTCCAGGTGGAGCCAAAGCATGATCATTGGATAACAACAAAACATATACTGAGATATCTGCAAGGAACAATTCACTACTGCCTAAAATATGATAGGAGGAATGATGGCCACTTGATTGGATATACAGATTCTGACTGGGGAGGGAATGAGCAAGATGGAAGGAGCACTACAGGAGGATGTTTTAGTTTGGGAACCTCGATGATCTCATGGATGAGCAGAAAGAAATATATGGTTACTTTGAGTAGTGTTGAGGCCGAGTATATTGTAGCCTATGAAGTAAGCAGAGAAGTTGTCTAGTTAAGGAAGCTGCTATCTGTCCTATTTGAAGGACCAATGGACCCTACAGTGATACATAGTGATAACACTAGTTGTATACGATTGTCTGAAGACCCAATGTTTCATGGAAAGACAAAACATATCAACAAGTATCACTACATTCGAAAGCTAGTACAAGATGGTGTGCTACAACTACAATATATCTCCACCGATGAGCAGGTAGTTGACATATTGACAAAATCTCTTCCTAATAAGAAGCTTGTGTATTTGAAAGACAAGCTTGGTTTGGTTGATATATCCTCCTTGGTTGAGAGGGAGAGATAGACACATCATTCTTGTCTTCACTTAGGAAGACAAAATGGAGGATTGGGTAAGCATCTGGCATTCGATACTCTTTGAGGATGAGTTAGGGCATCTAAGATAACAGTAGTTGAGGACCGATATTCTTTGAGGACTAGCTATCCAAGATAAGAATAGTCCAAGGAAGGACATCCTCTGTGAATGCCTGGGTGGGGTATGTACCTTGAGAGACAATGATGATGGTGTCTATAAATCATTGGTCTCGCCAACATTGTGCTCTAATATTTTGGAGAGATAGAGCTGTTAGTTAAGGCCTTGCTATATGACAATGCTGGTTGATATGATGCTAAACAAATGGGTTACCAATCCGACTCTTCGTATCTTCAGATTGAGAATGTTCATGTACCATTTATGAATACCTCCCTAGTTAACAGGGAGTGTTGAAAAATTTGTAACTAGGTTCGGTCTTCATAAATATGAAATGTACTTTTGATTCTTCTATATTGTAAAATGAAAGAAAATTATTATTATTATTTTTGGAGCATGGGTTTCATTCTCAAGGTCTTTTATTTTATAGGCCAAGCACCCATTGAGTGCTTCTAAGGTTTGTCCTAGGTCACGAAGTCAAAAGAGTCATTGACATTAGTTGAAGACCCCATCGGGTACATTGTAATTTGTAAAGAAAATTATTTTTGTCCTTAAAAGTGTCAAAATACCCTTCAAGACCAAGTCGACTTAATTTGAGGAGCTACGTCCACCTTGAGAAGCCTATATAAAGGAGGAAACTCGACCTCCTTGAAAAACATTCATCACTCACTCATTCAAGCAAAGGAGGAAGAAGAAGAAGATGGCGAAGGAGAAAGAGGACGAAGAACTTGTCTTTGGGCTATTTCTCTCTCACACGTGCGAAGGAAGGCTAGGGTTTTTGTTGCCGGTTTAGGGTTTTTCTTTTGCAGGTTCGATATTGAAGAAGAGAAAGAAGGTCAACGAAGGTCACAATAAGCCATTCTCAAGCTCTAGAAGGAAGAGAAAGCTAAGCGAAGGTTTGAGGAAGCCTAGGGAGGCCAAAATAAGCTCATGTGTGGCAACAACTGCTGCAGGGACGTTCGAAAATTTCAGACCTGCAGTAGAGGCTGAAATTCTGCAGCTGGGGGTTGAAGTTTTGCTACTGGAAGAGATTTGACAAGGTTTGACTTGGACAAAGGAAACACATCATCCAAAAGGGTTGGTGTAATATCCCAAATGGGAAAATAACAATAATAACAGGCTAAACGATATTAAGGAGACAGAAAAACAAAAACTGATATCAATACACCAATGGAGCCATAAAATGTTGCTGAGCCGTTTTATTAATATCGGTAAAATGTGTACAATAGATGCGTTGGAATGAAGGCACCTAGGCCTACTCAAGGCAAGCAGGAGATAGCCTCTGGAATACTGCTGAAATCCCCCCCCCTCTGAAGGTACTCTGCGTGGCTGTAGCTCTGTGCAGTCACTCGCCATAAATATACTGTTGCGATTCTGGCTTTGCGCTGTTACTCCTGCTTTGTGTTGCTACTCCTGCTCTGCGCTGTTATTCCTACTCTATGCTGCTACTCCTACTCTGCACTGTTACTCCTACTGCGCTGCTACTCCTGCTCTGCGCTGTTACTCCTACTCTGCGTTGCTACTCCTGCTATGCACTGTCACTGGCCAGAAATGCTGTTGCTGCCCCGAATAAATGCCGTTAGGGCCTACTACGTTGCTAAGAAATTTCCGGGATTTTAACCACATACTCTACTCAGGAAACCCACGATAACTCACGAAGGAATTGGCCAAATATTGACCTCGAAATTTCAGCCCAATTTTCCCCTAGCTCCTCTAACGGCTGGGTGAGTTGGGATCCTTGTTTGGCCCCTTAATTCTACCCACAAAATTATGCCAAATTAATCTTGGCCTTCCTTAATAAACGTAGAAAAACCCAGAAAGGGTTTGTCCTAGAAATTGGCCTTCTTGAGCTTGGTTCACCCAACTACTAGGCAATTCAGGTCTCCTGGAAATTTTGCTGCTGGAGGCCACTAAAATCCTGGAAAACCCCTGTTAGGAAGCTCTAAGCCTCCCCACCAAGTGTCCTCCAAAATCTCCTCTCATTCCCCTAGCCATTGGAGTGATCCCTTCACTGACTGCGCAACCTCTGTGCTGCTGTAGATGCTACTGCGCTGTTGAAGAGCTGACTGCGCTGTGGATGAAGTTCCTGCTGCTGAAATGCTCCTCCAAAATGGTAATACTCCTCTCCTGAGCAGGCACTCGAAGTCCCCTGAGGCAGAGGTTGAGATATTCGCCATAAAATCTCGTGTGCTAAACAACACTGCAGACTTGGCACCTGACACAAGCGTGCTATGTCAAAATGGATGATTGAATGAGTGACCAAAATGAGCAGCTTGCTTCCTTTTAAGAAAGCCTGCCCAATGTTCCCTTGGGCCCCACCTCAAAACTGCACTACCTCTAGCTCGTACCAATGAGCTGCGTTGCCACATGTGGGGCACAGTCTCTCCTCTTTGGACCCCCATCCTCCACTATAGTCGCAATATTTGCCTTGGCCTAATGTTTTGATGTCTATAGTTTCCTAAGTCTAATTATGGGCCCCCAAACCCACATCTTCATAGTCAAAATGTAATAGTTAGAAAAATATCAAAAATTAATATTCTAATTAGCGGAATTGCTAATTAGGAATATTACAGTCCTCCTCGCCAAAAATTACTTGTCCACAAGAAATGCCTGAACAAGCATCCTCTCTAGCTGAAGATCCCCACGATCACTGCAAAAATGTGCCAGGGTCCCAGATGTGCCACTGAATCATCCTTGACCTTTGCATCACCCTGATATGAAGGGATCCTCAATACCAGGATTCCAAGCCATCTTATCCAACATGAAGCTCCCCCTGCTCCATTCATCATCCTGCTAGGCATAAGTAGTAGAAGCCCTCTGCACACCATCAGTGAGTAGAGAATCATGATAATATGGCACTATGCCCAACTACTCATGAAGTTGCCCTGCCAAGTAGTCCATCCCATGCACTCCAAGAGTAAACCCTCGAAGATACCACCTAATCCCTACAAATATAGTGTTTTGGTCACATGAGATTCTCCGGATATCATGTTGCTTGACCACCTGCCAAGCTACTGAAGTTCCCCACGCCATCAGGGACTCGCTAAAGCCCAATGGAAGATCTGCATGATCTCCCCCTATGGTAGCCAGCTCATCCCTAAGGGTTATTGAGCTGTAAAGAGCGATGATGATCAGGTCCCCTGCCAAACTCAGAGTGGTGCCACCATGCTATTGCTGCCCTACTCTGATTATGACATACTACCCATCGTGTGTAGATTGTATCCTCCTCTCGTGAGGCCTAGTGGTGGAAGGTCTGTGAAAGCCAAGCTCATCCTGCCTGGGCATCACCATGATGCCAATATCTACCCCTCCAAATCTAACTCCAAACCTATACAACAACAGAGAAAGCCTACCTCGCCATCCGGTGAAGGCCTCTGTGTACCCCCATGTGCCAACCCAATAGTGAACTAGATCACTCTGTCATGACTCCGACCATCACGAGACAGAATGATCTATCAGTCAACTGAATCTTTGCTTCCCGTAGTCGGATATGTTGCAACATAGCTTGGACAATTGCAGGAATCCCTCAATTCCTCATCTCTAGTCTTTGCATGTGATCAATATAGAGGGTTCATATATCATGGGCTAATCTGATGCATGCCATATGCCTGCCATCGTGTAGTACCGATGACTGCTGGAAGCCACATGTGCCAAATAGCTACCTCCGAATGCAACCAATAGATGGGTATTTGATACTCGCAATCGACTTAGGGTATGTGGATTCCTCCTGTTCCTGCTAACCATCTCCACTGGGTCTGCCATCCGCCCTCTCGATAATGTGCCAATACAGTGTCTGGAGCCCGGATACATATTGTAATGCTACCTCGGCCGTACCCAGTATCTTCTGCTCATGCATCGCCCCAACATGCCCTCAGAAAAGAGTGATACATGTCTCCTTCGTGACCCGCTCCCTAGGCATAGGATCAGTGATGAATGATATGCCACCCTTGCAGATGATCTTCTCATCCCCCAACCTGTGGCTGTTAGTTAGTGCACCGACCCAATACCACTGCTGAGAAGTCTCTACCCTAGTGTGCTGAGTGTCATCCAAATATGTTGGGTGAGCTCCTCGTCCCTGGTTGCTCATGCCCAGAGTGCCAGAGGAAAACAACCAAAACGACTGCACCCGTAAGTGATGTAGAAGAGGGCTAGGCGTGTGAGTCCCCACAGATACCATCAAGTATCGCTCATCTGTGTCTCTGTCGATCCTGGGAGAACTATGCCCAATGGTATGCTCAGCGTCTCCATCCATGAGTCTATCTGGATGTGACATTTCAAGATCCCACTGTGCAACACCATAGACTCTCGCATACCAGCGATCATCCCTGTACTCTTGCCACTGTACATCGCTGGATACCTCTGGCCACTGCTGTCCCATCTTGTATCACCTCGTGCCCTACCTGTGTCACTGTACTTGACACTTTCCGCGGGTACTCAATGCGATGTGATCTACCCCTCCTACTCCATAGTGTAAACCAACATGCTACGACACACCAACCTGCATCTCCATGCTCCTCTGCAGGCCACTGCTCCTCGTTGCATAGCCCCACACACCCCTAGATGCTATAACCTAACATTGGGTCTGTATGCATCAGTCTATATCCCTCGAATAACACTGCACCCTATGACACAACTCTGTGTAGTCCTGTGTACCACTGCCCATTGTCGTACCACCCTGTAACATAAAGTATCCTGCACGGGCCAAAATATCTACCACTCCACTAGTAAACCCTCCACTATATTGACTATATCTCCCCATCTGCTCCGGAAGAACTAAGCGGCCTGACTCCTCACACACCAATGGAAATGACACTATTGCACCTATCCTCCATAGCTCCAGTGTCCAATATACTAAATGGGAGAGCACCGTCTCCATGTAATGCCCTGCCTGGTGGCCTGCCGATGCCACCTCCTCCTACCGGCTCCTGCCAAAGTAGGGTAATCACCCTGTGATTCCACACACAGTCAATATGTCGAGACAACTCAGGAAATGTGTCTTTCCCCCTGTCGAACCATCTTGGGACTAGTGTTATTCGGGGTTCTGATGGAGATCAGAAAATGTGTGTGTGCCTAAACATCAGATCCATCGCGCAACTACTACCATCACCTACTGACTTTATGATGTGATGGGAAATCCCACTTGGATTCCAACAACAGTCTGGGCTTCCTGTATTCCGAGTGCCTGGAAACTCCTGCTGAACTACACCCGGGTCCACCACCATCTCCATAGTCCACTCCACCGGGTACCAACTCAAAATCTCTCATCACCCAACCCCAACACGCGGATACTGCACCTTGTGCAATTCTGAACATCTCATTATGCTATCCAGGTCAACATATGAGATTTGACTAGGTGGCTCCGTCTCTCTCTCTCTAATGGCAAAGGTGACCCAACAGTGCTGCTAGCCCCATCTATGTATGCCTGAAGAGGGCTGCTCTGATGCTCCAATGTGCCCTCTAGCTGTACCATAAGGGAATCCAACCGTTCCCCAATGTGGGCCAACTTGGTCGTTGACTCGGCAAAAACCACTCTCATGCCCTCCAGCTCCCCGTTTTGCAGCAGAATAGCCTCTCGTACTTATGTGGCCTTCCCCTTCAAAGCTAGAAGGTTGGCTTGAAGCTGATGACACTGCTATGTGTGACCATCATCCAATATCTCTGTATCTTCTAGTGCCTCATCAAGGGTGGATACATCTCCTGGCACCTCACCGATCTGCTGCAAGCTGCTATCACCCAAAAACTCGGACACTACCCTGATCATCACCTCAATGGATGGTACTACTGAGGTAGGCTCTACTCTCTCCACTAAGATGTCAACCGACACGGTTAAGGAAGTCTTCAACACGGGTGACCCCTGCGTCATACTGGGTGTATCCACTTGCTCCCCATGATCCTGTGTAGATGGATGCACCCCCATGACCTGTGCAACTCTAGTGTCTCTCCTGCAAGGAAGTGGATAGGTCTGGTCTGAAACCTTCATCAACGCAGTCAAGAGTTTGTGGTAATTAAATCCTTGTTGTGCCATGGTTTGTATATGGTTTAACCCGTTAGTGTGTATACATGCGCAAATCTTCCCTGATCTAATTGGTTACCCCATAGCTGGCCAAGATCATGGCTTTGATACCACTGTAATATCCCAAATGGGAAAATAACAGTAATAACAGGCTAAAAGATATTAAGGGGACAACAAAACAAAAAATGATATCAATACACTAATTGAGCCAAAAAATACTGCTGAGCCATTTTATTAATATCGATAAAATGCGTACAACAGAGGTGCTGGAATGAAGGCACTTGGGTCTACTCAAGGCAAGCAAGAGATAGCCTCTGGAATACTGCTGAAATCCCCCCCCCCCCTCTGCAGGTACACTGCGTGGTTCTAGCTCTACGCAGTCACTCGCCAGAAACACTGCTGTTACTCTCGCTCTGCGCTATTACTCCTACTTTGCGCTGCTACTCCTACTCTGCACTATTACTCCACTCTACGCTGCTACTCCTGCTCTGCACTGTTATTCCTGCTATGCGCTGCTACTCTTGCTATGCACTGTCACTGGCCAGAAATGCTGTTGCTTCCCCAAATGAAACGCTGTTAGGGCCTGCTACGCTGCTCAGAAAATTTTGGGATTTTAACCACGGATTCTACTAAGAAAACCCACAATAACTCAGGAGGGAATTGGCCAAATACTGACCACGAAATTTCAGCCCAATTTTCCCCTAGCTCCTCTAGCTGCTGGTTGAGTTTGGATCCTTGTTTGGCCCCTTAATTATATCCAGAAAATTCTGCCAAATTACTCTTGGCCTCTCCTCAATAAACCCAAAAAAACCCAGAAAGGGTTTTTCCTAGTCTTAACCTCAGAAATTGGCCTTGTTGGGCTTGGTTCACCCAACTGCTGGGCAATTCGGTCCTCCTAGAAATTCTATTGTTGGAGGCCACCAAAATGCCTGGAAAACCACTATTAGGAAGCTCTAAGCCTCCCCACCAAGTGTCCTCCAAAATCTCCTCTCATTCCCCTTGCCCCTGGAGTGATCCCTTCACTGACTGTGCTGTTGCAGAGCTGATTGCGCTGTGGATGAAGTCTCTGCTGCTGAAATGCTCCTCCAAAATGGTAAGACTCCTCTCCTGAGCAGGCACTCGAAGTCCTCAGAGGCAGAGGTTGAGATCTTCGCTTGAAAATCTCGTGTGCTAAACAACACTACAGACTTGGCACCCGGCACAAGCGTGCTATGTCAAAATGACAAAGTCGAAATGGATGATTGAATGAATGACCAAAATGAGCAGCTTGCTTCCTTTTAACTAAGTCTGCCCAACGTTCCCTTGGGCCCCACCTCAAAACTGCGCTGCTTCTAGCTCGTACCAATGAGCTGTGCTACCACATGTGGGACGCAATCTCTCGTCATTGGCCCTCCATCCTCACTACAACCGCAATATTTGCCTTGGCCTAATGTTTTGATCTCTATAGTTTCCTAAGTCTAATTGTGCCCCCCCAAACCCACATCCTCATAGTCAAAACGTAATAGTTAGCAAAATATAAAAAAATAATATTCTAATTAGCGGAATTGCTAATTAGGAATATTACAGTTGGACTTGGTCTTGGAGGGTATTGATCTTGGTCTAGAAGTCTTGGAATTCGTCAATTGAAGAAGAGAAGAGATTTGCGGGTTTTCCTCTCAAGTGGAGAGGTTTTGGCCCCGGTTTGCAGCCTATATTCCGTGTTCTTGTTCTTGTTTTGGTAGCTGTTTGATGATATACAAACATAATACTAAGTAAAGAAGCTAATAAATAAGAAAAAGTAAAAAGACATCACAAACAGTTATCAAGAAAAGAGAAATCACTTTAATCATTGCCATATAGATTTCTCAACATCTTTGCCTAGAACTTTGGGTAGTCCTGTAATGAAGTCCATTGAGATCCTTTCCCATTTTTGTTCTGGAATTGGTAAATATTGGAGTAAACGACATGTGTGTGCTCGAACTTCTTTTGTTGACAAGTCATGCATCCCTTAACGTATTTTAATACGTCATCTTTGAGACCTTTCCAAGAAAACCGCTCCTTGATCTGTCGGTAAGTTTTGAAGAATCCTGATGTCTAGCTGATGGTATGTCATGTGCAACCTTCAATATTTTCTCCTTAAGCGTCGATTCAAGAACAAAGTATATCTTGTCAGTTGACATGTTAAAGTTAATATATCATTAACTATCTTATACCTGTCATCTTGAATGAGTTCGTATGTCAGAGCACATGCAAATTTGTTCTTGGAATATTCCACCAAGAGGTGAGCCTTCCTGTCTTCTATGAGTTCCATGAGAGAACATGTTGCTGGTTTTTTGGATAGTGCATCGACCACACTATTCTTTTTTCCTTTTACGTATTCAATATCAAAATCATAAGCCTGGACCTTACTTACCCACTTTTGCTATCGTTCGTTCAGGTCTTTTTGTTGCAAGAAATGGCACAAGTTGTTGTGGTCTGTTTTCATTACGAACCTATTTCCCACCAAATATTGCTTGAGCTTTGCTAAGGTGTGCATAATAGCCAACATTTATTGAATGTCTTGTTTGATTCCCTCGTCCACCTGAACACTCCCTTCTTTGTCAAATATGTTAATGGTGTGCTTAGTTGAGAGAAGCCCTTTTTCGAATCGTCGGTGTTAACTATAATATTCGTAAAATCCTCGTAATTCGGTCAAATTCTTGGGTGTTGGTCACTCCAATATTGCCTGAATCTTCTCTTGATGTACTTGCACTCCTTTCGCACTTATTATGTGTCCCAAATAAAGAATCTTTGTCATTCCAAATTCACATTTTGATGCCTTGGCACAGAGTGATTGTTGCATTATGCTCAAAATCTCATACAGGTGTCCCGAGTGATCTTCCCATGTATTGTTGTAAATGAGAAGGTCGTCAGAAAACACTAATAATAATTTCCTCAGCTACTTGTTGAAGATCCTATTCATGCATGATTGGAAAGTGGCAGGAGCATTAGTTAAACGAAATGGCATGACAAAAAATTCGAAGTGTCCATAGTGGCATCAGAATGTTGTCTTTGGCACATCTTGCTCTCGAACCCTGATTTGATGATATCTTGATCGTAGGTCAATCTTTGAAAATTAAACTGCTCCATGTTACTCATCTAGTAACTCATCAATTTTGGGAATAGGATACTTGTTCTTGATGGTCTTTTTGTTGAGTGCCTAATAGTCATTACACACCCTCCATGTTCCAACCTTCTTTTTAACCAGAACCATTGGCAAGGTGAACGGACTTGAATTGGGTTTGATGTGGCCTATCGCTAAGATTTCTTGCATTGCCTTTTCTATCTTGTCCTTAAATTTCTTTGGGTGCCGATATGGTGTAGTGATTACGGACTTGACTCCTTCTAACTCTATAGTATGTTAAAATCCCATTTTAGGAGGCAATTCTGGGGGAATATCACCAAATACTTGGCCATGCTTGTCCAACACTCGTTGAATGTTTGCTTTGTATAGTGGAATGCCATTGATGGGTGTATTTTGGTTTATAATCATGCATTTTGCAACATATGCTACATCTCCATTCCTAAATATGGCCTCCATTCTTTTGGCGGAAACAACTTGTGGGCTACCATTTGCCATGCCTCTCAAAGCCACTTTACTGCCATTTGGGGCATTAAATTCCATTTCCATTGCTTGGTAGTCCATAGTGTGCTTTCCCAACAAATACAACCATTGAACCCCCAATATCTATTACATAAAAATCACTAGTGAAAGAATAATTACCAAGTGTTATGCTCAAACCTGGGATCTTTCATGTGGAATTCAAGCTATACGCATTTGCTACTATCAGATCAAGGCCCTCAAATTCTTCTGTGGGAAGTCCTCTCTTTGCTACCAATGTTGTATCAATGAATTTGTGCGTAGCTCCTCCATCAACTTGTGTTGTGATGCGTTGTCCCTTGACGACTCCCCTCATCCTAAAGGTGTAATACTTGGGGGTTCTTGATAGGGACGCAATCTTAACTTGCGGTCGAGATCTCTTTTCTTCGCGGGGCTTTTCCTCTTCTTTAGCTTCCTCATGGGTTTGCTCTTTCTTTGGGTTGCTAGGCTCATCATTTGGGGCGGGTTTTCCTTCTTCATCCTCATCACCAGAGACCAATTTGATGTAGTGGATCTTTCCTTTGCCTAAACAACGATGTCCTAGCTCCCATGGCTCCTTGCAAGTGAAACAAAGCTTCTTTCGCATTAGTTCGCATTGGGTTTCCTCATCCAACTTGTCCCTTTTGGGCCAATCACGTTGAAAGGGCTTCTTCTCCTTATCTTTTTGAGGGGCGAAAGGCTTAAGCGAGGCCATAGATTTGGTTGATGCATTCCCCATATCACGAGTCTTATTGATGGCGTCTTGGAGAGTTGCGGGATCGAAAGCCTTAACCCAAGCTTGTAGGGGTTCGACTAGTCCTTCTGTGAAGAGCATGTCTAGTCTTTCTTTAGATATGTCCGTCACCATGACAACATTTTGTTTGAATATTAGATGTACTCTCCATGCGATCTTGTCTGTTTGAGTTGTGCCAATTCTTTGAAGTGTATGTTTGGGTTCTTTTGATCAAGTCTATCTATTAATCTCTGCGTAAAGTTTATATAAGTCCTAAGAAGTGATGTTTGCATGTCCCAATGTAACCAGACCACATTACCACCACTCATGCACTTCTCCTTCTAGATGTAGTGTGGCGAATTGTGTTGAGAAACCAATAGGCTAGCAAATTAGTGTTGATTTCTCTTGATAATTTCTTGTGAATATTTGTTGGCTTCTTATTTATTTCATTATGTTCTCTTCATTAAACAATTACCAAAACACAAAACATGAAGATCACAAGAGACAAAGAACATGAAGATCACAAGAGACAAAGAACACGAAGATGTAGGCTCCAAGCTAGGGAAAAACCCCACAAGGGGGAAAACCCAAACAACTACTCCTCTTATAGAATTAGATCAAAGTGAGAAATCCAAGACCCAAAAACCAAGACCAAGACCTCCCACAAGACCCAAGTCAGCCCTCTTGCAATCCTTCTTCAACCAAGTCAAATTCAACAAGGTCAACGCCTTCAAAATCTGTTCAAACTTTGAGTTTTTTGGTCCTGCAATAGATCATAAATCTTGCACGTGTGGCAGAATGTAGGGTAGCAATCAGAAGATACCCTTTCCTTTGACCTATGCCCTCTCTCCTTTGACCATCACTCTTCTTCCTTAGACTTTCGCTGGTTTTTTCTTCTCTCATATGCACAAAAATCGAAGTTGTGAATTAGTTCCACATTGAGGTTGAACTTCTCTCTATATATACATCCAGGAGGTCAAATTGGTGCCTTTCTGGGCTGACTTGTCCAAGCAGGGCCAACTTGGTCTTGTGGGTGACAAATTGACTTTTTTGACTCAAATAAAATTCTTGTTCTTCTTTCTTGCAAAAGTCCAAAAAGGACTTGACTCAAGTACAATAGATTGACTCATGACAAATTTTCTTTTGACTCAATAAACCCTAGAAGCATGAAGAACATGCTTTGACTAGAAAATAATAATAATAATAATAATAAAAAATTCTTTTTCTTCTTTTGCTTTTACATGAAATATATAATGACAGAAGTACAATGATAATTATGAAGACCAAACCTAGTTACATTTTGCAACACTCCCTCTTAACTATGGAGGTATTCATAATGACTCAACAGAATACAAGGATACTCTCAAGTTGAAATATTCTCATAAGGAGACTTCGGATTGATAAGCATCATCATAACCAACATTGCCAATTACAAAATAGCAAGGCCTTGACTGACAAGCTCTATCTCTCCACTAGATTAGAGCACAATGCTGGGAGGCATACATTTGGACACCACCACCGCCTCTCAAGGCAGATACCCCATTTGGATGTTCACTAGGTATGTCCTTACAGGAGTATTCTTATCTAGGATTTTTACCCCTTCCTCAAAGAATATTGGTCCTCAGGACTACTCTTATCTTGGATTCCCAATCCTCAAAGAGTATCGGTCCTTGGGACTACTCCTTATCTTGGATACAATTCCTCAAGGAGTATCGGTCCCAGATTCTTATCCAATACTCCATTCTCCCTACCAGTGCCTTCACTAGGCTTATGACTGTTAGTCCTGGCCATAGTGTATGACACGTGGAGAATATTGTGTCCCTCATCACTCCGTCTCAACTAGGAGATAATCCTCACTCCCTCTCAAGCAGGGAGGAACAACAACAATACTCATCAAAGCATCGACTACATGTTCTTTCGGGGAGATCTGTTGTAGCTGCTTGGCTCCTTTCTGTATCACATCATAACAAGCTTCGACCTTCCTAGACCTTTGCCAATCTTCACATAGCTCTAACATGTCATCAAGTGGTTCGTCAAACATCTTATGGAGCCATATTCTTTTAACGTTGATCACACAAGCCTTCACATACTTTTTCTTCATGACAGGGTTTTGCCTTCATCCCTTTTTCAAGAAATTATATCATCTTTCACTAATCATCAGTAGTATCTCTGTCAGCAATAGTACCTGTCAAACCAATCAAAGTAGAGCCAATTATAGCTCCCTCTTTCCAATTGAACCCATCATATCATCAAGTGATCAACAATCCGTTTCATGACTTCTTGTATCAATTTGCCACCTTTCTTGCCTATATAGTGTACACACTTCTGTATATTCTTCCTAGAAGTCATATCATATCCCAAGCATTATATAGTTGCCAAATCAATCAAAATGACCTCTAGTCAAGATGTAGAATCTTTCTTGTCAATTTCTGCTGCTAGCTCCCTCTGAGGTCAACAATACTTCATATACAAGTTCTGTTAATGATGTGTTCCTGGATCGAATCAATCAGCTGTTGGTACAACAGTCTTAGAACTCTTCTTCTTCTTGTCAAAAACTTCTCTGGATTTTCTGCCAAACTTCAAGTATTGTTGTAACTGATCAGGATCTAACAACTTCCTCTTTCTAGTTGAGACAGGTAAGCTTCTTCTCTTTCAAATGACTTCTTTTGATGCATACTTTCTTTTTGTCTTCGTGCTTTGCTACGTTCTTCCAAATCTTCCATCTGTTAGTCAAGCTTAGATAGATCTTGTCTTGACCTGCAACCTTTGTTAGAAGACTATGAAAGAACAAAAGGCAAAGTGCATAACAATTGTAATGATTAAAGAAAGTAGGTATATAATACTTATCTTTTTGAAGAGAGTCAGCTCCCTCTTAATCTTGGATCTTGTCATCAATTTTGTCCTCACATTAGCATGATGTCATTTCTGTCAATCTCAAGAGCTATATTTTCTTTTCACAGCAGAAATGGTTAGTTAGGGTTTCTATTCTACGGTTTCCTAACTCAAACTTTTGCTAGGATTTATAAACCCTAAATGCCAAAAGTATACAAGACCTCACAAACTACAAGTTCTTTAAACCCTGGATTCTTCATAGTCATTAAGATCTGCCATCCAAGAATTGCAAAATTCTTCAACCACACTAGAGGATTAGTTGCAAAACCCTAGAGACACTATTGACAAACCTTTTATATATTTCATTTCTTGATCTCATTGCCTAGTCTTCATATGCAACTACCATATCAACAATATGTCACTGTCTCTATTCTATATTTATGCAGACCCTTTTACTATCTTTCAAATGATCATCACCATGATCTAGTGAACTTAATATAGTTGACAAAAATTATACATACCTCTACAACGTTACCTTATCTCTTCTTTGCAAAGATTTGGTCCTTCTTCAATTGTCAAGTGTCAACATTCTTCAACAAAGGTGCCTCAACTCCTTCAACCTCAAAAATTTCATTAAGCTACTTGCTTTGTCTTGACTCTTTTCAAAAAGGTCGGGATCCACTCTCTGTCCTTCATTTTGCAAACTTCATTATCAAATAGGTTGACTTCATGGATGAAATTCGTCTTTTTGTATGAGAAGGGTGCTTATGCTACGGACTTCCTATAGCTTCGCAGTTCAGCTTCCTTCATATTCTTGTGTTACGAAGATGGGCTTTATTATGTTCTTCTGAACTGTCATAGTTCTTTTGTTGTACTTACATACTCTATCACACCACATGCACTTGTATTGTAGTTTCGATGATGAACCTTCATAACTCGAACCTTAATCTATTGAACTGTCTACAATTTTACTCGGACTAGTATTACCAGTGAATAGGATGTCTGCAGCAATGCTATTCTAGGCTCATGAAAATCTCTGGTTACTAGAGTTTCTGGCTTCTTTTATGCCACCACAGGTTACTTCCACAGGGATATCATTGAGCTCAAACTTTTCTTAGAAAACTTGGGCTTGGATTTGTTCCTTCGCCTGAGATAAAGAGGTTCAAAATTTCTCCTTAATATTCTTGTTTATGCCAAAGGAGTAGAGCTGGAACTCTTGATTTCTTTTAGTCTTTTTCACACTAGTATCCAACTCGGACTTGCTTTGAACTCGGTCTCAGATTTTGTGATATTTCCTAGTATTGGTGATTTATGTTTCCAAGAATTTGGGCTACAGGACTCCATACCACATATAACAATACTTCTCCTTATATAAAACTCAGATCCCTTTTCTTAGACTTCAAATTGTCAAATTGTTCTCATGAATTCTTGTCCAGACTTGTTTACTTGCATCGATTGTCATAGCAGAACTTGGATTGTATATAGGAGCAGAACTTGCATCAAACACACCCTTGAATCAATGACATATAAGATTTAGAAACTTTGTTTAAACCACCGGAGAATTCAAATTAATTCACCGTAGGCTTGGACTATTTATAAGTGTCATCATAGATTTAGATCTGCTTCATTTCTAGGATTCAGATGCCCAGAACTGGGATTTGTCACTGGTTTGAATCTTCGAGCTCAGACTTCAAACAAAATGATGATAGCAATTTGGATTACAGACAAGTATAAGCTTTGTATCCTACAGGCTTCGGATCAATAACTTGAGTAGACTTTTGTTGCTTCTTGGATATGCTATTTTGCCATATTCCTTTAGGAGAAATGATTGCTGCAATGTTGTCTTCAAATAATCCAATTGGAAGTGATCTTCAAATTGCCTGCCTTCTCTTCACCTTAGCTCTGATACCATGTTGAGAAACCAATAGACTAGATAATTAGGGTTGATTTCTCTTACTTGATAATTGCTAGTGAATATTTGTTGGCTTCTTAATTCTTATATTATGTTCTCTTCATCAAACAATTACCAAAACATAAAGCATGAAAATCACAAGTGACAAAGAAAGCAAAGATGTGGGCTCCAAGCCAGGGCAAAACCCTACGAGGGGGAAAACCCATACAACTCTTCTTTTAGAATCAAATCAGAGTGAGAAATCCAAGATCTGAAAACCAAAACCAGGACCTCCCACAAGACCCATGTTAGTCCTCTTGCAATCTTTCTTCAACCAAGTCAAATTCAACAAAGTCAATGCTGGTCAACGCCTTCATAATCTTTTCAAACCCTGAAATTTTCGTCCCCGTAACAGATAAAAAATATCGCACGTGTGGCAAAATTTAGGGCAGAATTCACAAGATACTCTTTCCTTTGACCTACATTCTCTCTCCTTTGGCCTTTGCTCTTCTTCCTTAGACTTTGACTGGTTTTTCTTCTCTTATGCACAAAAATCGAAGTTGTATATTAGTTCCATAATGAGGTCGAACTCCTCTCTATATATACATATCTAGGAGGTTGAATTGGTGCGTTTCTGGGCCGACTTGTCCAGGCAGGGCCGACTTGGTCTTGTGGCTGACAAATTGGCTTTTTTGACTCAAATAAAATTCTTTTTCTCCTTTCTTGCAAAAGTCCAAAAGGGACTTGACTCAAGTACAATAGATTGGCTCGTGACAAATTTTCTTTTGACTCAGTAAACCCTAGAAGCATGAAGAACATGCTTTGATTAGAAAATAATAATAATAGTAAAAAAATCTTTTTCTTCTTTTGTTTTTACATGTAATATATAATGACACAAGTACAATGATAATTATGAAGACCAAACCTATTTACATTTCCAACAAATTGGATAGCGTCGACCTCTAACATAGGGTTGAGCCTAAGGTGGGTGTCCAATTTTTGCACCCAAGCACTTGCTGAACATTTAGATGATCCATCAAATGAGAGGAGGGAAAGTTTACTCACCTTGTGCACTAGATCAGAATTCGGTTGTCCCCTAGGTCTATTTCTGATGTTACTGTATTCTTCGAAAGTTATGGCTACTCAAGTGTTCTCTTCTAGTGTTGCATACTCCCGAAAGTATGCATCAAGGAGTCTATTCAACTTTGCTGCTTCTTGGGTTGTTGTTTGTTGATGGTTCAAAAATTGAGGAAGTAAAGGTCTGTGACTTTTCCTGTTGGTTGTTCTATGGTTCGTTTGAGCAATAATATTTGAAGGGCCAGGGTTATGACATGACTGCTACTTCCTTCAGTACCAACCCTATTACCTGCGTTCAATCCACTGTTACCAAGCTCATTTATGTCTCAGACAATAACCTGAGCCATCTGTTGCTGTCCTTGCATTAACACATTTGTCATTTGCTGCTGCTGGAGTACTGAATTTAATAGGGCACCAGGATCCTGTTCCCCTTGTCTTGTTTTATCCCCCATGGCTGGCTGATGGGTGTTCCTCTTTCTTCTTACTGTGACGTTGCTTGTATCCTCTGGAAGCATTCAAGGCTCATGCACTCACAATCTGGTAGAATACTTTCACTCTGATACCATTTTAATATTCTAGGGAAATTTTTGCCCTAGGTTTTCTTTAGGCAACTAAGGTTTTCACAAACTTCTTTTTTTGTTCAAAAAAATGAAATAACTATTCGAGCATAAATGTAACCTTCAGTAAATAGTCCTACTCTTTCAATCAATAGGACAACCATATAGTGCAAGGATTACAATTTAATAATTCAATAATTCAACAATATTGATATAGTTTGAATTCAACTGTCCATAAAAATCCAACTAATCCAATACAATTTCAAATAGTTTTAAGCTATTTTGAATTCAACAGATCTAGATAATTGATCACTGTCCTCCTATTAACTGACCCGAGCTACACTGTAATGGTCTTGACCAGAGAAAATTGTCTGACTAGCTTCAGGACGAACCCTTGTCCTACTACAGAGACGATTGTCTGCACTGCAATTGTAACTCAAAATTGGAGTGCGAGTTGTCTCAGGGAGATAGTGAGGTGTCTAAATGGTTTTCGAAGTTTGGTCTGCTCAGAATTCCTCCAAAATCTGTCTTTGTGTTTGCTTCAGGAACTTCGGACTACTCCTAACTTCTGTCTAGCCTCAGTGAGGGTTCAAACCAGCCTGAAAGGTCTTTTTTCACTCTTGTACACTCATGGATGGCCACAAAATGGTTATTGTTGAATGCGTCCTACAATTTCGCCCTCAGAAAGGATGACGTTAAACTCTAGAATTTCGACCTGCTTCAAATGGTTTCTCCTTCTGCCACAGGGTGATCTTACATGGGGTTTGACCGTAGGATTCTTTGATTTGTTCCACGAATTAGTCTTTGTTTGGCCTCAATTCAACTTTTTAGCTTCAGGAGGAATGTGAATACCTCGTCTTAGCTTCTTCACCAATGCTTTGCTAAACTTCGGACATATAATAATCCTTGCTTGCTAGAAAAGAAATAAAAAGTAGAAAGTAGGTTTACTAACTAGGGTGGAATCTTTCACCTCGAAATCAGTAGGAGAGATGGGGTCTTAAAACCCTTAGAGCCACAACTCAAGAAAACAAATGATTCGGTCCACAAATGATGATGCTTCATTTGACCTCAACTCTTCTCTATTTATAGATTTTTCCATGGGCTCCAAAATGTGAGGGTTTGTAACTTGTGGGTGCAACCCCCAATTTCGGGTTTTTTGCCACCGCCGACCCAACTTTTGCTCAATGTTGTGCAAACATAGGAAAAAATGGGTTTTAACCCCTTTATCAAGATTATAGCCTATGGGGTTGGATAGGCTATTTCGTCCTCCATTGGCCCATCAATTTGGAGAGGACATTGCAACAAAAGTAGCAAGACATTGGAGTTCTTGCACCCAATAAAGCAAAAATGACAATTTGCAGCTCACATGCTTGTTATTGAAGGTGGCCTATAGCAAACATCCTAGCTTCAAATTGGGCATGTAATAGTTTTTTGGAATTCTCGTGGCGGGGCCTACTGCCTTCAAGCAAAATGTCAGACAAATCTAGTAGGGTAATTTCTGTACAAGGTAGTTTTTGGGACTGGTCAATTCACATGCCAACTGACTCATGGATGATGGGAGTCAAAGACGGTTCAAACTAGTTGTTGGAGCCACCTAAGCTAGTCGTTCGGCAACTATTCCTCTCATTTAGCTTAGATCAAGTCAAATGTGCACAAGTTGGACCATTTCTAGGGACATGGACACATCCATCAAGTTTTAACAACTATTTCAAGCATGAATGAAGGGAACGTTGGTCATTATTTTCAAGGGAAATTTATGGACTTTTTCTTTCCTAGTTCGATGGATCGATCCACTATTTTGTGTGGATATATTATTTCTCATTGTACATGTGGCTTTGACCACTTTATTTTATTAATCTCAGTTTCTAGAACTAGACTACATGTAGAATTTCCTTGTCAGATTAAGGAAATTCTACAAATAATATTTTTTTAATGTAAAGGAAGTTCTTTACCTTCTCTATTTAAAGTAATGACTTCCTCATTTGTAATTCATGGTTGGATAGTGGGAGTATTCCTCTCCCTGGTGCTGAATGAAAATATTTCTTGGTAGTTATTTGGGTTTCGGGCTTATAATGTGATGTATGTTTTGACTTAGAAGGCTTTTCTTTTTTTGTTCTCTCTGTAGTAATTAAAGGGTTAAAATGTGTAAGTTATTCAAGATCACTGGAAGGCTTGGTGTTATTGATCCACCAAGGACCAAAGAGTCCCGTGGGAGGAGAAGTCAGGGTGCTAGACCTCATCTTGTTCTTTGTTGGTATGAAGTAATCATCGAGCCTCTTTGCTACGCAGACCCTCAAGGGAGTTCCCTCAGTAAATGTTTGGTTTGTTTTATGCCATAGTTGATCCTTAGGCTGAGCTGCTGAGGGAAATCCTATTGACAGAGGGTGACCTATAGAGGTTTTGTACGGCGTGGGTTGGAGTTTTCACCATTCTAACGTACAATTTGTGTGGTAACAATACTCTAATACCATAGTTAGATAAATAAATTTACATAATTATAACTATATATTAAGCTGCATAATTTTACTTATTTTGGTTATATTTTCCATTCTCTTGTATACTTTGACTATTAATTAACAAGTCCCCAAAAGGTGGAATTGAATTGCAATTTATTGAATTGTTGTGATTAAGAAGATGTGATTCATGAAGTTTAAGAAATAATATTTTTGTGACTAAACTGAGGTAAAGATCTGGCCTTTACATCTAAGTAAGCAACTGCGTGTTATGAACATTTTTCCCTTTACCTTAAAGTGGAAACTTAATTCTCTGCCTTGTAAACTTTGGTCCTGATTGCTCTTTCTTTAGTCTTAAATCCCTGAATTTCTTAAATCTTCATCTTCATATTTTAAAAGTTTAATTGTTTAATTCATATAGATTTCAACTAATGGAATTTGAATGTTCTTTCAATTGTTGGGGTTACAGAGTGAAGAATGTCTCGTGAAGGTCTCTAAAACGATGATGCTTCTTGCAAATGAAAATAATGCCTTCTTCCTTCTATTAACAGGTCTGTGTTACGAAACCCTAGGTTGCTATTTCTTCAAGCTTCCACTTCCTTTAATGTATATATTTTAATTTGTTGCTTTATGAATGGCATTATTTCTAATTTAGCATTATATTGTTTTGTTATATGACTTTTTTTTAAATAATTAAAAACATTAGAAGGGGTATAGATTTTACTTGTTCCACTAGGCCTCATTGGGAATGTAATTTTCATTTAGTTTATCTTTTTTTTTCCAAGTAAAAGTTCACAGGGAAACCCAAGGGATGCTTCTCCACATTCGTGGATGGATCATGGCATCCCTAGTAAACCTGTTGGTGTAGATTAGTGCACATAACCCAGGTGATTTGTGCCAGGCTCCTGCTGGCATGGAACTAGAGAAATTTCTAGCAACATTGGTGGCAGCTAGTTGGGCTAACCCCTTTGGCTTCATTTGGTTTACTTTTATTCTCTATTTGTAGACTTATTTGTGGTGCGGTCAACATCTAAATAGGACTTCATGGATGCAAATGAAATCTCTATCTCTCTCCCCGACAGAATGCAATAAACCATCTCTTACCTTGCAAACTTATTAGTAATTACAAGTACTAATGCCTCATACATGGCATATTCTGCGGAAATTGATAGCTGAAGCAGAAGGGAGTGTGACAAACATCCCTAAAACATCATGTAGGGTAGCTCATAAAGGGAAAGAACAAATGAGATTATTAGTAGAAAAATAAAATAGCAAGAGGGGATGGATGAAAACTAATTTGTTACTGTGAAAAAGCCACAACGGAGAAATTTAAAGCACAAACAGTTGGTTCCATTTCCCACTTCCATTTGGGTAGTGTTAGGCGAGTTATTTGCTTTTCCAGTTATGAAACTGAAAAGAGACTTGAACATCAGTTATAGTTATTTATCAATTACAATCTTCAGACAAATGAAATTTGTCTTGCTTTGGGTCCTACAGAAGTTATTAATGTGTTACACAGATTATCTTGGAACTTGTTACAGCCCTCAATAAGAGGATTACTATAAATACAGATTAGCCTTGTGTATCCTTGCTTTAAGATTTTCAATATTAATGTCCATTAGTGTCCATGATTGCGCAATGGGACTATAAAATGTACAAAGATGAATGGGCATTGGGAGTGGTAAAGCATCTTTGGGAGAACTACAAATAAAATAAAATAAATAGATAATAAGTGCCAAAAGAGATATGTGTTAAAGTTGGAAAGATGAAAAGAACAAATTGGGTGAGAGGGTCAAAGAGGATGAAGAAATCAACCTCCAAACGAAATTGGTATCCATTATAAACCTCTCCTAACATCCAAGGCCAAGGAATGGGTGATGAGATTTTGTTGTTTACTATTTATGTGCCCTTTAGTATCTGCTTTTTCACTGACTTAGTATTAGAGATTTTCTCATGATGCTTCTTGTGACTGAAGCAAAGTCATTGGACTCAACTTGTTGCCTGACTCATTTTGGATGAAGAGTCAAGAGTTGACTTGGTACTTGGCAAGACTTAGGGGTTGGCTTGGTTGAAGACAACAAATAAAAGAAATCATAAAATTGCACTAAATTCTATATATATATATTTTCCCTTGAATAAATATCTTTATATTGCATATGAGGACTATACATGTTTTGGTCCTAGAGGACTTCTAAAAAAAAAGGCTTAAAGCCATCACATGGATAGAGCTCAAATTCACATGCAAGAATTGAACCCGGGTGGTGAGGATAGCAACATTTCTCCCATCTACCTGTTGTTACACAAACTAGCAGGCCTAGTAAATAGGCTAAAGCGAGAGGGCACAACAACAATTTGGGACAAAGGCCCACTGTCACCACAGCCTATGTCCCCTTCTCTTCTTGGATTTTCACTGACGGGTCGAGTCCCAATATCCCTCACTTGTGATTAATGTGTCTATAATAGGATTCAAAGTGAGGCAAGGATGGTTGATTCAATAGAAAGGTTCAATTAAGGTGTGAGCTTTGGGAGAAGCAAGGATCACTTTCCAAGAAAAACCTCTATGAAAGGAAGCCTACCTGAGACCTAGGGTTAAGATATTCGACGAGATAAAGGTATAAGCAGGGTCAGGATAAACAAGAGAAAAGGATATGATTGATATACTTCAACAAAAACTAAAGTTCAAGCCTTCAAAGAATCCCCAAGTTGAAGGATTAGCTTCCAAGGTTCCCTCTTGGTGTGATAGCTAGGGCATCAGTTTATTTGAAATTCCACTGTCGGAATTTGTTCAAAACTGGAGGATGCCTAGAGGAGACATAAATGAAGAAACTTGTCCAGACGGAACCCCAAAATTCCTCCTCCCTAAAATTTCGCACCAAGCCCTAGAAAACCTCCTTATCCTTAAAGGGACAAATAAAGGAGAAAGAAAAGAGGCGAAAAGAATGATATTTCATTGAGTTGATGTGATCTCCAAGGATCTAGGGCCAGTGCCTAGCAATTGGGAAGATTGGAGTCAAAATGCTCTTGATTTGGGAACTTCGCTCTTCAAAGAGGCCTAAAGAAGCAACTTCACTATATATGAATGCAATTACACGACAACCTTATACTTTTACACTTTGATGGCAATTATTATGGAGTTTCAAGGATGCCAATGCAAATTTCTCTCTCTAGGGACATTCATTTATTCTTTGTCTAATGAGTAACACATGCAAAAATTTCCAATAGCTACAAGCCTACAATGCTTCCAACAATTTAATTAGGGCACATTATTTCACCTTAAGAAAGTAATTCCATGCATTAGACATTCATCAAAACAAAAATATAGCATTATATAGCACTTACAAGGGAAAGAAGAGTATATCCATCCACAAATTTTCCAACAAGAAGCTCCAAGAGCGATAGCGAAAATTTTCCATATATCAAAATGCATTTAATCATCCCTATAAATGCCACAAAACATCTCCAAACCACAAATTGGGCTATGTGGGCTCTAAATGGGTCTCACGAGTGAAATTGAGTGAAATTGAGTAAATAAGATTGTTAATCAAGGGCAAAAGTGGACACTTCATAGTGGCATGCCCTTCCAAATGGGCTTCAAATGTACAGGTGTTTCCTTTCTCAACAAAAGAGGTTAATAAAGAACCCTATTAGGCGGTTTCAACCCCTAAGGGAGTGACAGGTCCATGGTGCATCCATCAAATGGCAGGTGTCATGTGAAATGATGATGGAATGAAGTGGGGAAATAGGGAAGGCCCCAAGCCACATGCCATGGTACAAGGGAAGCTAGGATGAGGGAAGCCCACTCCTTAGGTGTATGAATGTAGGAGGGAGCAATCGTGGTACATGAGTTACCTCGACCTTTGTTTTTCAACCCTTCTTCATATACCTTTTTCCTTTTATTGTTTTTTCTTCCTTTCACTGCTCGGGGCTCCAGGGGATGAGAGCATGATGTGTATGATGTAGCAGTGATTACCCCCTTAAGGTAGGGTAGTTCATTGCCCACTAGGGGTTTGGACAATCATGGGTTCCTTAATGATGCAGGGGGGGGACTCATAGTGGCCCTAGGAACCAGGGTGATGGCCACAATGATAGGGGGTAGAGCTCATGCTTGGATTTTGCGCATGCGCTAAATATTTATGTCCCGACCATATTTTGCATTTTGTGGTACATTTCTCGTTGTATGTGGCCAAATTATGCTTTTAACTTTCTTTTTAGCCGCATCAACCTCTAGGGCATTGTTCTAGGCCTGACCCAAAGTGTGGAAAAGGGGAGGGGGACGCTAATACCTTGTGGATCCAATGGACAAACGTGGACCCGAATGGGAATAGTGTGAAAAGGGTTCATAATGAGCAGAGGGGAGTGAGATATATGGTGTCAGGAAGTGGGATCACGCAACCAAAATTAGGGTTTCCCATGTAGTGCCACTCCTAAAGCTAGTAGCCTATAGAGTAGATCCCATGGGACTAGGATACAAGATTAACCCCCAGGTTGGGACAAGGGAACAAGAGTACAGTCCAAGCCCATTCTTTTCGTCAAATCCCCCCACTAATCCATGTCCAAATGTGCCCAAGAAATGCAAGCACAAACACCCAATTACATAATGAAAAGTCATACCTTCGGCATTGGAAGGCCCACCTTCAAACATACGATCATAAGGGATGAGCAAGGGTACGCAATGGCTTGCTCAGGTGGCGGAGAATGTTTCACATCGAGATATTTGATGGCTATAGGGGCTGCCGACTGAAGACAAATCTAGGAGAAATTTTCTCTTATAGGGGTCACCCACTGGTGGTGTGTAACACCACCCGAGCTACATATATATAATTCCTATTAAAATTTACAATGGCTATCATACAAATTAAAACATTTTAAATTCCAAAATTTTATAATGTAAGTGTATATGTAAAGGATACCATGGATTTAGGATGATGTACCATGGCATGAAGCAAAAGTTCAATGAATCATATAGTGTAGTCACCAGATGTACCTGGCCCTGATGCGTTGACAGTTTGTTACCTGCATATTATGTCCTGCAAAAATAATTGTTCCTCATGGCCATTCTCAATGATTTAATAAGATGCAAGATCAACATCTTCCAACTCATAAATTTAGTGTTTCCTGTAGTCTTAAACCAAATACCTTAGAATTCAGTCTAGACTCTAGATAAATTTAATCTAAAATATCTAGACAATACTATGTAAAGAGTTTGTCAATGAGATTTTAACGTTTCAATTGCTTCATTAGGAGCTGGAGAATCGAGATTATAAATAACAAACATTATATCACTTTAGGCATTTTTTAGTTAATTGGTTGCATCCTTGGAATATATATGCTCAATAAGACACCGTTTTCTCTTGCAATTGGATCCAGATCATGTATAGCTTAAGATTTGAATAACACATCTTTGAACTTCACGAGTACCTTTGCAAAAATTCTCGCATCATATGCCTAACATGATTCATACATGACATTGTGTTTAGTGTAAAATTGAGAAATTAGAATTTAAGTCAGAAAATAAATTAAGAGATCAGAATGTTGTAGCTAGCTTGAAGTTAGTTCTTAGCATTTACTGCATTGCTGATGAAAAACAATTTGATGTACCCTGGAATTCCTAAAGCTGTTTAAGAACTCTCTTATGAGTAACATCATCAAGGAAACACTGCCCAATACATGTAAACTTTATTGAAATTTGGGCAGCTATGGGACGAAATTCCCCATAGAAACCCTAAGACCCCAAGAGGAAACCATCTCGCTCCAAAGGAGGATTCAATTTAGATAAAAGAAAATATTATTATTAATATGTTTGACACTTCTCTAATTACTATTATATTGTTGTGACAAATTTATTTGGGAAAGTAGATTTGAATTTGAATTTGAGTAATTCCCTCCACAAGCTACAAAGTCGGCTTCATAATCCTCATGTCGGTCTTCCTCTAATGGTCACATCCTTTCACATTCATGATCAACTATAAATATCCGATTGATGTTCATTCAAAAGTGGTATGATGTTCATTCAAAAGTGGCATACTCGACTCTGATGTTCGATATATTGCTCTGTGGCTTGATATACCTTCATTATGGTTCCTATGTCTATTTCTGAGGTTTGTTGGATCATTTTACTTATCTGAGGCTCGCATTTATGGAAGATAGTATTTTTCAGTGGAAGACTCACATCCTTGATTATAGTGGCTTGAATCAATGGTTTGGATCTAATTCTCTGTGGCACGCAATTTCTCAACAGTGGCATCGAATCACTCACCAGTGTGATGCATTTATTGTTTGAGTCGTAAACAGTGGCTCTCTTTTCTTGTCATCTCTGCAGCTAGATTACTGTGGCATGCACTCTGTGGTTCACATTGCTTGCTGTCTGTGGCTCATAGATTTATATCTGTGGATTGTATTTTTCACAGGTTTGCATTGACGTTTCAATGGCTTGCTTTGTTTATGTAGCTTGCTCTCCTAGTACAGTAACTCACATATGTATTCTTGTGGATTCGCATTTGCGGCTCGTTTTTATCTGTGGTTCATATACTCTATGATATACATTCTATGACACAATGGCTAGCTTTACGCATATATCTGTGGATCATTTGTGTGGCATCGCTAGACTATTCTGGCATTGCTTGACTAAGTAACGCGCACGATGGCATTGCTTGACCATTCTGGCATCGCTTGATTATTCTGACAGTGCTTGACTATTCTAGATTGCTTGATTATTCTGACATCGCTTGGCTATGTAACTCGCACCGTGACATCTCTTGACTATTCTGGCATTGCTTGATCATGTAACATGTATCACAGTGACCTTTGATATGGGCGCAATGATAACTTTGACAATGATCTTGAGACATAGACAATGATTTATATGACTGTGATCTTTTGATATGGCAGTGAATGTTGAAATGATAGTAACCCTAATATTACAATGACCCTAATATATCAGTAAACTTATGACAGTAACCTCTACACAAGACAAAGATCTATATGTATGGTAGTGACTTTGTTGCATGGAAGAGACCTTAATGAATGACATGGCAATGGTCTTGACCTGATTGTATGATGAATGATCAGTGACCTTGGGGTATGAATTGTCTCTATGATGATGAGATGATAGTGATGATTTTCCTTGATAAGTGAATTACAGTTACATGTATGATGCTACTTGAGACAATGATATGACAACAACTCTCTTGGACTTGTTTGATTTCAGATTGTTCAGTTCACAAATGTAGTTGTGAACTGACTTGGGCTGGCCCTAGGAGGCTTGATGTAATCATTGTATCTCATTCTTATTGTACTTTGTATCTCAACTGAACTTTGATGAATATCTAATAGAAGAAGAATCTGGTAGGGTTTTCCCCCTTGTGGGGTTTTACCTTGGTCTCTGACTTAAATCCTGGTGTCTCTATTGTGTATGCTTTTCTTCTGTTGTTCCTTTCTGTTCCATTGCATTGTTGATGTTATTGTTCTCTCTACATAGTTGCAAATGATGTTATGATGTTATGGGGTGAATGTAATAAGTAAATGATGAAAAAGTTTGAAAAATGCAATTATCTATAACAAAGAACAATCTAGCCCTTAAAATTTAACATGGTATCAGAGCCAAGTTGAAGAAAAGTCATTGAGATCACCCGTGTGAAGAAGTTCTTAATCAAAGCAGAGTGAAAGAAATGAAGATGACAAAGACCTAAAAGGATGCTAGGGTTTGAAGGAAACCCTAGATTTTTTTTTTTCTTGTTTTTGCAAATAGAAGCTAGGGCTTGTGTTGGACACCTAATCCTCTATGGGTAGGTGTGGAAGTCGAATAGTCATAAAGGAGTCCAAGTGACTTTGGAATGCGGAATCCAAGAGTCACATTGATATAATATAAATGTACATCTATGAGTAATAGAAATACAACTCATGCTTATCTTTCTATGTGTGTGTTTAGTTTCTCATCCACCATGTGTGTGTTTAACATGGTATCAGAGCGGGCGATTGTTGGCCTTGCTCCAATTTGAGCCACTGGTATTTGTGGCCATTTCAGTCTTGCCATTCTTGCCATGATTCTCTGCACATCTGTCTGTGTTGAGCTGGACCTTTTGAGAGGTTGGGAATGCCAGAAATAGAAGCACTCCTGCATTCTTTGCCATATTCCTCCTGCATTCTCTGTCCCTGTACATCGTTTTTTGATGACTTGGTGCGATGGTAGCACTTGTAATTAAGAAATTGTGCTTGTTTGAAATCAGAACAAATGGGAAGAGTAGTCAGAAACATCTCTGCACACTAGCCTGACTTATCACAATTTTGTCCTGGCCCTGCTACCTCATGCCTGTGGAGAACTAATTGCCTGTCTATAGCTCCAATGCTCTATTCATACTTCCGACCCCTCCACCTTCCAAACAGCTCGCTCGGCCCTCTGGTTTACGACCTCCCACCGTGGCATCTCACTCCTACATACAGTCATCTGCAAGCAATGGGTTTCCCCCCTTGGCACGCCCAATGGGACGCGAAACCACAATGGGTTTCCCTCCAAAGCCATTGAATGATCTGACGCAGACCATAGAAGAGGTATGACTAGTCAATTCTATTGTAATACAGAAATTTTAGTTTGTTAGTCTCATTAAGGAAAACTTGAAGATTTTGACATATTGGCACATCATGATTCATATCGTGGTTATTAAATCCTTGTGAAGGTTGGTGCTAAATTGTATGCGAATATGCAAATTGGTTTTGTTGATTTCTTGTAGTGTCAACAAGTTGCTGTTTCTCAGTGGAGCTGTAATCAATTTAAGACTGCTTTATTTCTATCGCTAATGGTTACTCCATTATTGCTATAATATATATATATATATATATATATATATATATATATATATATATATATATATGCCGTAGCACTTCCAGGCCTTGCAGCATCAATGAAAGCTCGTATATCAGCAATTGTGTGATGGTGATTGAAGCGAGCCACCATACGCGTCCCATCAGATAAGCAAAGTTGAAGAGATGTGAATGGCTTAGAATCATCCACTGTGAGACCTTTTGAATGCCGACTAGTCGTTGGCTGTACTGTTGAAGGGGCACCGAGTTGTAGGGGAGCTGAGGAGCTGAAGGGGAGCCGACGGAAGTTGAGAAGGAGATGAAGCGGTCTGAGGAAGAAAGTAGCCAGCTCGTTGAATGATGAAGCCCTTTTGTTCTCTGCTAATTTAGGGCTCTATCTCAAACCTGGATGCTGGTAGGAAGCTGCAAGGTCGAAGGTTGGCCTCAATTTGCGGTGTGAAGGTATTCGAATGCTCAATGCTCTTTTATTATGAGAATTCACTTATAATATTTACCAAATTCATTGAAAGTCAGAATTTGTAACCTTCTGTTGCAATTGACACTAATAAAATCTCTTCGTCTTAAAGATTTCAATGGAAGAGAGCCGCACATTTTTGGCCTCTGTCAAAGTTTCTTGTTTCATTTGACTAACATCTGAGGACTATTGATAACCTTTTAATCATTGAATGAAGGGGGTGTGTTCTTTGCATTGCTTAATGGTCGGTTGAGGGCAGTGAGTTGAGGACAGTAAGTTGTGTGTTGAATAATGAGTCTTTGGGTAGATTTTATACATGTTTGTGGGTTGGTGAATTTATACCTAGAAACCTGTGCAAAGTGAGACATTAAGGTGGTTTTTATATGTGCGTTGATTATATGTTATGATATATGGGAGGTTCATGGGATGTTACTTGAGTTGATCACTCTATATGAAATTTGAGCTATGTTGGTCATTTGAACTGAATGTGAAGTGTTGCATTGAGTATATTGCATGCTTCTCTCATATCTTGATTTATATGCACATTGGTGGTTGAAAGCAAAGAGAGTAAGGCGTTGAGTGTTTTAGAAATTGAAAGCTCTTTGGAAGTATTATCTGCATATAGTTCTTTTCTAAATGGCGAGAATTGACAAGTTATTAGAGTTATTGAGAACTCTAATCATGTCTATTGTTGAAAGTATAGTGAAGATCAACAAAGACTCTCTTTCTGAAATTCAGACTTGTTTACAAAATGCACATGAAAAGATTGATTTTCTGCAACTTGAATCTCGGCTTCAGCAAGAAGAATTACATTAGTGGAGTCATCATTCTAAACCCGATTCTGTTCAGAACATTGAAAGAGACTCCCATAAGCAACAAGTAAATAAAGTTGTGGTTGATTTATATTCGCCTAGTTCAAGAGAAAATTTACATGCAGGTGTCGAAATTCAGTCTGCACTTCCCAAGCCCATCATCAGACCTTGGGAAGAGCTTGTCCACAACAAGCACAAAATTGGCCTTGGATATGACAAGGAATTGTCCTTTCATATTCCGGACTACTCCAAGCCCATTAAATTTCAGAGTGCCGGATTTCTTCATGACAGTTCAACTTCAGTTGTTCCAGATCCTGCTCCTCTTCCACAGCAACAACAACAACAAATTGAAAAATGCTAACACTGTGATAGCATTGGCCATATGAAAGATCACTGTTTCGATCTTCACCCATGCAAGCACTGTGGTTGACACACCCATTCTTCACACAGATGCTTCAGAAACAAGCCTCCTGCAAGAACAAAGATTCATCTTGGATGGATCGCTTCTTGGCAATGCGCATCAGCAACCAAGAAGATGTTTAAGTCACATATCATAACTTGTTCTAGAATATTGAACAATTTTGCAGTTGAGTTCTCGCTATCATCTCACCTTGTACCTGACATGGGGGGAAATGGTGGTCACCTACAAGCTTTAAAGACACATCAAGCGAGCTTGAGCCACAATCTCTCATTCCATATTCAGAGTTGTAGCCAGAGACACGGATGCCCATGAGCATGCCTTTGGTTGGTGGATAGCCTTAAACCATCCATGTGAGGTTCATATTCTTCCTCTTCAAAGAATTCAGAGCTCTTCCTCTAGCAGAAGACTTCAGCTTCTTGCCAGCCTTGGTAGAGTTCTGGGAAATGTATTAAGCATTCCAGTGTTGGTGGTCATCTTTAAACCATCACAGGTTGTAGACTTCCCTTCTTCTAGGTTGAAGGTCTCCCTCTTCAAATATGAGGGACACTTCCTCTAGCAGAAGCCCTCAGCTTCTTGCCAGTTTTGGAAGAGTTTCGGGAACTGCAATAAGCGTTGCGTTCCAGTGTTGGTGGTCATCCTTAAACCACCTCTTTATGTCAACATTTCAGAGCGCTGATTCAGCCTAAGTGCTGCCATGCATACTTTGCAGATTTGTATTACAACTCTCTTCTTGGACTCACACATACCCCTTCGGATTAAGGGGGGGAATGTTGGACACCTAATCCTCTATGTGTAGGTGTGGAAGGCGAACAATCACAAATGAGTCCAAGTGACCTTGGAAGATGAATCCAAGAGTCACATTAATGTAATATAAACGTACATATATGAGTAATAGAAATGCAACGAATGCTTATCTTTCTATTTGTGTATTTATATTCTCATACACCATGTGCGTATTTGGACAAATTTGAAAGAAACCCTGGGAGTGGCCTTAGATATGGTAAAGCCCTGGGTTCTACAGTATTGGAACCTTAGTATGATGTGATTAGTAAGAAGCCGTTCAGTTATTCAAGTACTTGGAACAGATTCAAAGAAAACCTAGTATGATTCAAAGTTTCTTTATATAATACGATTAGTGAAAATATATCAAGTTATTTGGGATAAATTCAGAGAAACCCTAGGAGAGGGTATTGTTACCCACCACTTCGTGAGTGATATCCCTAGGAGAATTTTTTCTCCATGATGGACCAATGCATGCCCAACAACCCCTTGTAGCCCTCAACTAACTCGTTGTGCCATTTCTTGGCCACCTGAGCTAGCCATGTGGTCCCTCACCCATCTCTATTGATCATATGTTTGAAGGTGGGCCTCTCGAACCTAAAGGTATGTCTTTTCATTTGGTAATTGAGTTATTGGGTTCACTTATCATGGACACTTTTGGGCATGGATTAATGGGGGGATTCGACAGAAAGAGTGGGCTTAGTTTGTGCTTTTGTCCCCTTGACCTCTTTTGGATGTTACCCTTGGATTTTAGTCCCATGGGGTCTCCTTTACTGACCATTTGGTTTTAGGGTGGTACTACTTGGGAAACACCTTGACTTTGGTTGCATGGTCCCGCTCTCATATCCACCTACATTACCCCTATTTCTGCTCACTATAGCCCTATTCATCACATATCCCACCCGTGTCCACATTCTCACACTGGGTCCACATAGGGTTGGTCTCCCCTCTCCCATGCCCCCCACCTTGGGTCAAGCCTGGAATGATGCCTTGGAGGTTGAAGCAAATAAAAAGAAATGAAAAATCAAAGATGGCCACATTCAACAAGAAAATGTATCATAAAATGCAAAAGATGGTCGGGACAAAAATATATAGCACGTGGGCAAAAGCCAATACATGAGCACTACCCCATTCCCATGGCCATCACCTTGGTTCCATAGGCCCTAGATGAGCCTCCTTTATCATTCAAGAGCCCATGACTCTCCCAACCCCTGGAGGGCAATGAACCTCCCTACCAAATTTGGGGTATTTACTGCTATATCTGACACATCATGCTCTTGTCCTTTGAGCCCCGAACAGTTTATTGAAGAAAAATCATAAAAGGAAAAAGGCATATAACAAAGGGTGGAAAAATCAAGGTTGGGGCACCTCATGTACCACGATTGCTCTATCCTACACATTATGTACCTAGGTGTGGGCTTCCCTTATTCTTAGCTACCCCTATGCCCCAATATGTGGCCCAGGATTGCCCCTATCATTTCCTACTCCATTTCACATTTTGATCATATGCCACCACCATTTGAGGGATGGAAATTGAACTTACTATCCCCTCTAAAGTGTGAAACCACTTAATAAGGTACTTGGCTACCCCTGTTTGGAATCTGGAGACATTAACACATCCCAAAGCCCACTATGGAAGGACATGCCATTATGAAGTGTCCACTTGTTTCCCATGATTTTCTAAGCTCTTTTATTTGATTATTATAATGACTTGTTGTATTGGAAGGCTAGGAGATGCATTGGATCTTTGTTAAGTTTTGCTCCGGTTCTATGCCATTTCAGGTTAGGGCACAACACTGAAGAAGATAGAACATACCAATAGATCGATAGAAGACAAGCCAGAACAGAGATAGGAAATGGTGACGTTACGGCGATCAGCAGGATGCTTCTACCAGCAAAGTCTTCAATAGGTCATTCAGCCAAGTGTGTCACACATAACCCCAGAACAAACCAAATGCAGCTCCAACGCTATTCAGAGAGAGAATTCCTCCACATTGATGTGTATCAAATGAGCTCCAAGTCTCTCCAATATATAGGAATCTTTGGGGGTGTGCGACACGTCCTTTAAGACATTTAAGTCAATATTTTATTCCAGGCCGACCCAGCACATAAGTGGAATAAATTCAAAGTACATGTTCTGCTCATCCGATCGAGATGATCTTTAGATCAATCTTACACCTCTCAGAAAGAGGAATCCAATAAAAATATTGCGATCGTCATCGGAGCAGCACAACCGGAGTTTGGACCTAGTTGTCCAATTTTAACAATCTTATACAGGATTGCAGGTGGTGTCCAATTTAGGTTTGATCTCCCTATACGAGGCTCTAATCCTCCAGATAGCTACATTGGCACATATAGGGTGTGTGTCGAGATCCATGGGTCTCCACACCAGTAGACAATGCTTTATGGATCCCATTGGATTATCAAAGATTGCTAGAGATCCTCTCTTGGATGAGGAATATGCATCATGCCCATTTGACCCCACAGGTGCACCACACACTTGGAGGGTGCCCCAAGGCTTGTACGAGGACACGACAACATTTATTCCAGCATCTGAGCCTTCATAGAGCATCTACATGCATCTTCGACTCATTTGGAGACCCATGAGGTCATTTGTATGCCCCCACATCCATAGGGAGCACCATGGGCTTACTGTTTGGAGAGCAAAGGGCCACCCCCTTGTCCAACACTTTTGATGGGTCCCATGTATTATTATGGCACTCATGGACCCCAGTATGCCTCCTAGAAGGCCCTATGACATCAGTTGACCTCTTGTGAGGCTTATTATTCCATGTATGAACTAGTTTGGTGGGCTTGTCACCAAAAGTTAGGGTTACATGCACATTTTTATTTTTAGGGGCTAATGTAGGCCCATAGGCTAATTAGATCTCCTAAAAGGTGTATAAATAGGAGTTAGCTACATTCATTTGTATCATCACTTTTTTTTAGGATCTCTCTCTCTTAAGAAAAACTCACATATTTTCCTTGGTGGAGATTTTTGGATAATGGATGAATTTTGATGTATGGATTTGGGTTATTTCTATCTTGGATCTTCTTATGTGCAAATTGAAGTCGGTTGGATATACTCTCTAACATTGTATGTGTAAATTTGATGCTATTTTTCTTGTTGCTGCATACTACTGGATTTCGCTATAATTAGGGCTAATTGCTGCATAATGGAAATGTGGAATTATGTGCTTATTTAGCTTATTCCATGTATGGGCCATCGTTAGATGAATGAAATGTCCTAGAGATCATTTTTTCTCGATAAGCTTGCATCATTTGTATGAAGTATAAATGTTTGAAGGTCACTTTTCTTATCTTTCCCTTAACATTGGACGAAGCTGACTTTCTAGGCCTCCTTGAACAAGAAACCGAATTCTTACTCATTGTCATCCTTGACTCCGTATCCCTAAGTGAATTAGGCATTGGTCCCTCACAAAAGGGTGGTACATTTCCCTTATTTTTGTCCTTTTTCCCAGGTTTAGCCCATTAGGTTTCCTAGGGCATCAAATTCTCGAGAATCTAGCCACAGGAGAACTTCGATCTCCTGGAGGAAACGGCGCTGGTGGGTCTCCTTGCTCTCCTCCGAATTTGGGCCAATTCTGGCGGTGGAATATCCCTGTCCCTAAAGCCCTAGCTCTAGGACCAAGTTTTGCCCTGTGTTTCCCAAGGCTAGCACCTGGCAGGATCAATTTGACCTTTTGAAATAAAAATTATTGTTTGAACCTTCCCCCTCACCTTGTCTAGGATAGGAGCATCATTGGTTTCTATCTTCCATCACCGAACGTGGGCTGGGTCCACTTGGTCCCGTGTGGTCGCATTTCTCGTTAAAGATTATTCGTCAAGGGCTATATGGGAATCTGAGTTATTATAGGATCTTAGGGATTAGGAAGTACCTCTACAAGTTGTACCCTTCATCCTCGCCCTCCAATCCTCACACCTCTTCCCCCAGAAGATCAAGCCCCTTGTTTAAAAGGCAAGCAAGTCTCACTCTTTATTTTATCCTAGGGAAAAGGTTTCTGGGGTCACTTCATACCTATTCATTGACATATCCCTAATAAGTGGCTTCCCAAAACATTGGGACTCCTCCCATTGGTGAAAGTCCGTAAAGAGCAGGGAGCCCTAGTTGTGGTGAATGGGCTGAGTCTCCATTGTTGCCCTTGACCTAGAAGTGGCCCTTATAGGAACCCCTCTTAGGTCTCCTGTTGGTTTGAGTGGTTACATTTCTGGGGCTGTTACCGGGGACGAGACGTGTGTTTGATTCTTCATACGACAATATTGATATATCATTCTTGGCGACTCCATTGGAAGAATGAAGCCCTAGTTCTTCATTGATCTCTAAGGCCAATGTTTGTAGGGTGAAGCAAGCATTTTTCAAGGCAATTTCATTCACCTTGGTGACTCCCATGTCATCAAGGACCAAGCAACATGTTGACCACATATTTTCCTGCCATAGATACGAAAGGGATCTCAAGATATCCCTCATCAAAATCCATGAAGAACATGCCAATGTCTGATGGGGATCCACATTCCACAGCTAATCACGTGGTAAGGTTCACGAGGTATATTTCAAAGAAATATATAACTCAACCTTGTGAACAAGTGGAATTGTTTGTCCTATCCATTGCCCCCCATACTGATTGGATTGAGTTATGTAGACCTAAAAGCATTACTTCTCTTCAGATGTTGACCATGCACTTCTTGTTGCATGAAGGACCGGGTTTCCAATCTCATGAAGACATATGCCAAATGTTGGATGTGGCCCTTCAAGAGCAAGAGGTCATTGAATGTGTTTTTGGGCTTGAGGAAGATTATCTTGAACCTTCTCCAAATCATCAAGATCAAGTTATTGACGTATACCTTGAGGATAGTACCGAAAAAGAATCACATGAATTGGAAAGCATATCCCCTAAGGATAATGAAGAAGATCTCAATCCCGGGAGCCCTTAGGTGTTGCAAGAATGGATGATGGAATATGAGGAGTCTTGCAGGAAATTGATGGCTACATATAATTCACAAGAGATTTTCTCATACTATTAGAAGAAATCGGATAAGCTCCATAGTATTAAGTATGACTATAAAAAGAGTCCTACCGATGACCTTCTGCTTAAAGCATTTCGTCAAAATCATTTAGTAAATACCTTGGAAATCATCTTCGAGAACAAATGAAGGAGGTAAAGTCCTCCTTATCTAGAGAAGAGAATGAATGGCATCCTAGCCAACACAAAGTGTACAGTGAAGAATAGGAGGATGCTAAGGAGGATCATGATAGTCAAATAAGTGAAGAATATATGAGTGACTTTTGGACTGTTGATTGGGGAATTGGGTATGAACATAAAAATGAAGACCCCATGGTCTCTCAAATCTATAAGAATGAGCTCAGGAAAGAGGAAGGTGCTCCGCCCCTTCTGAACAACAGTATTGGCCCTTCTTGGTGATTGGAAGGGTCTCTTCTTTATGTTCCAAGATGATTCAATCGAAGAAGAGCCTTCCAAATTTGTGGGCAATTTTGATGACTCTAATGTAAAGGAAGTTGATGAAGGAGCTCCCTTTAGCCATGCCACTGATAAGGGGTTTTTCTTCATGTTTGAGCATCCAACCCCTTGTCATGTCCCTGCCCTAGAAATGGATGTTTGTGATCAAGTTTGTTCCCCTAGATTTGATGAAGAGTTGGTTTCCCCTTCGGAAAAACAAGAATCATGGTTTTTCCCCAAATACAATGATGGATCCACTTCTTGTTTTCCCAATGATCAAAATAATCTCGTCCTAAATATGTCCGAGTCATTTACTCCTTATGTGATATTCCTTTTTTTGGTGTCACCTACTACAGGGTCAGGTTGGACTTCCAGAGTTAGGAGTAGACAGATCACATGTATAGATTGGCATTACCAGTGGGCTCAGGAGCTCTTTGGAGGAGTTTTGAGGAGTTTTCATGGTTTCTGGAGGCATTCGCTTGATATACTCCATTATCCGAGCAGTTTGGCTTTCGTTTCGGTGCATTCCGATAACTTTTGGAAATTTGAGTTATTTCTGGGCTTAACTCAGCTGATTACACTGAAGGTGGCATTCCGGGAGGAATACATGATGGAACACCTTAGTGTAATAGCTCATTGGAACCAAGACGATGATACCTACATGGTGGGACAGTTAGACATGGATTCCAGTGACCGGAGGAGGCGTGGTAGCCGATTTACCCTTTTCTGCATTAAAAAGGAATATTTTAATAAAAGGGAAAAGTGCTCCATGAATAAAATAATAATAAAATAATGCTCTAGAAGGCTCCAAGAGATCTATAAAAGAAAGGGAGGAGGCCATTGGGAGATATCTTTGGAGTAGATCATTTTCTTGTGTATGAGAGGTGTGAGACGTGGTTCTCTACTTTAGCCGTAGCCCCAGGACGGAAACCCTCGAGTGATTTGCGAGTCTTGGATGAAAACCCAACTCTCTTGAGGAGACTTCATTCAGAAGTTTCATAGAGCTTCAGGGATTGGTGTGAGGATCATCCGGATCTTCATCTTGTGCTTCAGTGGGTTCAGTGACAGTTTTGCCGTAGCCGATTTGCAGCAGTCTTCTTGCCGAGCTATCTACATCATTGCCAGAGACATTCATCAGTTGGGCCAGAGATCTTTCTGGGTTTTGCTCTGCTTGCTTGGCAAGCTCAGGTTTCGCTGTTCCTTTATGTTGATGTATTTTCTACCATAGATTAATAAAATGGCTCAGTGATTTTATCGACATCCATTGTGTTATATTGGTGGCTGTGTTTATTTCCGTTTATTTTGCTGCTTAAGTCTATTTCTGCATTTTTAGTTAAAATATCCCATTTGGGATATTACAGTGGTATCAGAGCTGGTGATCTTGCCAGCCTGAGGGTTTATTTGCCAAAGTATTTGCAGAATGAAGATTCAGTAACAAGAGGCCGACAACATTGTGTTTGATCAATTTAAGCTTCATGGGACTTTCCAAGACTTTGCAAGAAGGGCCAACAAATTGTTGATTGGGGACCAAAATCCAATTGCATAGTGGGTCACGAACTCACGAATCACCGCATTTTATTGGTTGTCCATTCAATTGTTTGCTTGGAATTTTAAATCGGGCGCCCGAATCCTTGGAAGATCGACCCATTGGTTGAGCTGATTGGGGGATCAGTGAATCGCAACGGTGATATGCAGAAGAACACCATTTGTTTGGGTCCAGCCGCCGAATTTCTCGGAGCGCTGAGACAGAGAGATCAAAGAGTTTCATTACCAGTAGAAGGCACGCTGAATAGAGCAGACATCAAACGTTTCTTTGATGCAGCACAACTGGGTGTATTGAAGGAGCAGTAGGAATGGGACGTTTTTCGAGAATGCTGAAGCTCAGTGGCGTGTCTGTCGAATATAGTGTTGTTCCTTCAACAAATCAATCACGTAACAAGCATGTGTTCGTGACCACTGCACGTTGAGCATGGAGAAAAAGCACATAAAAGAGTGTGGCTTACAGAGTACCGAGGTCATGTATTTCGATTGAGCAGGAAGCAAGACGACATGTGTGTGACGGCAGAGACAGAGTTTTACGGAGTGCATTCGTGGATATTATGGACGAGTTTCCCTAGTTCCTTGCTGGTCGAGAGTTCTCTGTAGTAAAATGAGGTTGAAATTCAGTTTCTCAGTGGGCCAGAACTCGAGCCACAACAATACTTTGATCCTGTTGGTAGATATTCCTTGAAGGGTTGGGTTCCATCTTCAAATATGGGCTCCGGAATTGATTAAAACTTAAATCAATCTCCCTAACTGCTGAAAATTGGGTCACCGGCCGAGTTAAATCTTTGAGATCAAATCTTCAAATATGTATAGTGACACGTTGATTTCCTGACAACTGAGAAAGGTGAGATGATTTTGCCGTACACGATTTCCTTTTCTCAGGTTGAATGTTATAGGCAGAGTTCATTAGAATGCCAGCGTCGGGTATAATTGGTAGCCAAAGCCCACGTTAACTTTGGATCAGACGACTTCATTTTTCCGGAATCAAGCCAAGTTGGGCAAGGGTGAATTACATTAAGAGGTTAAGTCTGAATTATACATATTTTGTTGCTGGCCATAATTTGTGCACTCAAGAATTGGAGAACGCGTTCAAGAAGAGAAATTAGAGGTCGAGTTTCATATTTAAAGAATTTGCATTCCTTTTCTGTGGGAATATAAGCGTATACATTTGCTGAAGAAAAATATCGGAGTTGTTGGAAGGGACTCTCAGTCTCTGTATGCTTGCTGGAGGTGGGGATAGACTGTAGTGTCCATGTTCTCTTGCTGATTGAGGCTGAGCGCCTTACTCTACTTGTTGGGCATATATATATATATATATATTGTTGGTCAAATGTGCACTGTGGAGTATATGTGGCTGTAACAGTGTTAGAGGATAGAGAGACAAGGTACGTTGAGGTGCTAAGGCTGAAGATTGCATGCGGGCTGAGAATCATATTGAAGACTCAGCACTGTGCACTAACCCAGGTTTCACCACTTTAATTACTCACTGTTTATTCATTTTTCGAATGTAGAGAAGGGTGGTCTATGTTGTCTCAATATTATCAGCTGAATATTATTTTCTGAGTAGTATGAAATTATTTTGAAGTTTGCTGGGTATGTGTGGAATGCTGTAAATGATTTTGGGAATAAATAATGTCAGTCACCTACAACAAGTTTGCTACCTAACAGCTTGAAAATACTTCTCAAAGAAATTACACCCAAAACAACCTTAGAAAAATAGTGACCACATCATTGGTTGAACCATGGAGGGATTCCTAAACAGATTGATGAAAATAAAAATAGAAGTTGGTTCCTTAAACCACCATGCATCAGAAGACCAGAAAACAAAACCAAACAATAGACCCTTTTCAAGAGGAATTTATGCCATCCTTCAAAAAGGACAGCCAAAAGATTTGCAGGAAGAATTGGGGGTTGGTCATAAAATCTTTGCACCTGGGACAGATCTGAAACACATGAAGACGTCATGGAGAGTTTTGTCCAAACTGGAAGAGTTTAATGAACTCCTGTCCACAATAGACCAAAGGGAAGGGAAGAAGCTGATTTGGGCTCTAAAACCTGCGATGCTTGGTCTTATACAACCCAAATTCTTGGAGGAGCCTTGTGAAGGGGTCACACTCCCAGTTGCAGCTTGCCTCAGTAACATCATGAAGTTGACCACACCTATAGCTCCATACAATGATGATGTTATGAGGAGGATTATGAGATTAATTGTAGAGGCTTTTCAGGATTTGGACAACAGCACAGGCTCTACCTTCGAGAAGAGGCTTGAGATTTTATGGAGTATGGCCACATTCGAGACTTATGTCATCATGTTTGACCTTGAGTGTGATGACTTGATCCTGCAGATGTTCCAATGCTTCTTCAACATTAGGAGACATCATCCTGATACTGTCATAGCACACATGCAGTCCATCTTGTCGTCATGTATGAGAGACCATGAGACCATTGGCCGAGAGTTGTAGACCCGGTTGTTGAGCATTTGGAGGAGAGAGCAGTTGGTCTCACCTGCTACTTACGGGCTAGCCCAAGGGCTGGTTGAGCAGAATATTGGGCTATTCAGGAGACAGTTGACCAGGGAGGAGCTGCTCCAGTTTGGTGGATTAGGCAGCATAAATGAGCTGAGGAGGAGGGGACTTTGCTTCATTTGCAAAGAACCTTGGGGGCCTGATCACTCATGTTTGAGAGGTGCAGATGAGTTGGCAGAGGTAGAGCAGGTAGACGTTCCTTCTGTATGTCAGGATGAGGACTCTTCTCCAGATGAGTCCATGGGATCAGTTGAGGACGCTTCTGGGGAGCGAATGCAGTCATGCAGAGATGATGACAGTAGACCAGAGCTATGTTCTAGTGTGCAGGGTGAGCAGTCAGGGGACTCTATGGGAGATACTCTGGGTGATGAGTCACTTGTGACAATTCAACCAGAGCAACATATGATGGAGCCTGAGTTAGCAGAGGAGGATACTATGCACATCAGGCATGATATTCCTTTGGGGGAGAGCCAGATGGGCGCCCACATTGAGTCTATGATGGATATACTGCTAACATTGGGGTCAGCCATTGAGGTGGAGCAGACAGATGCACTGACATTGAGTACGGTGACAGCAGTTGTAGATCCATATCCTCTGGAGATGTTGGAGGTTGATGGGATTGTTCTGTAGGGGGGTAGTAGACAGCAGGAGCATGACATTCTTGATCAGGAGTGGGAGGCGCTGTCGGAGATGGTGGAGCATCCATCTATGGGTCGACACAGGGATGAGGTGCAGATAGATGTACATGCAGTCAGCAGAGATGCAGTCTTTTCAGTGAGTAACACTCTCCAGGAGTACATTGATGGGGCTTGCAGCATATCTTGCCCACTTTGGCCCATTATAGAGAGAAGGGCTTCCTTCTACAGGCAGCTTTCATTGGCAGACAGGGCAGAGCAGGGGGAGTTGATTACGGGCTGGCGGCAACACTCTAGGTGTGTTCCATATGCAGTTGTTGCTACATTGGATTCTTCTTCCAGGATGGACTGGCGGGAGATCATGAGTTGGTATCCTCTTGATAGTACGATATTCTTCGTAGGGAGCATAGCAGAGCAGGGGCCCTTAGACATGGTTGATGATACAGATTCTAGTTGGCAGTGGGGCAGATTCTTCAGCATCCCATACCGGATTCAGGAGAGCAGAATCAACATTGGGTTTAGTCAGGGATTAGATTGGTGAGAGGTGATGAGTTGGTACATAGTTGATGGGGTAGCTTACACCGTCATAGATATAGCACAGCAAGAGACGTGGTCTTCACCTCTCAGAGCATCAGTCATAGCTAGAGGCAGTGCGCAGCCCGGGCCGTGGGACTTGGGCGATGATTGGCCATCGTGGCATGGGGATCTGGGATATTACAAGTGGAGTGAGAGATCAGTTTGGGATCCCGACATTGAGGAGTCTATTCCGAGTGGTTTGACACCGACACATAGTTGCACCAGGAGGTTTGTATGGGATCTGGGCATTGGGTCTTACTTGCATCAGGTCGACAGAGTGGCCCACATATTTGGATTGCTTGAGGGCAAGCAATCTTGGGGCAAAAGGTCTGTGATATTCCTTTTTTTGGTGTCACCTACTACAGGGTCGGGTTGGACTTCTAGAGTTAGGAGCAGACAGATCACATGTACAGATTGGCGCTACCAGTGGGCTCATGAGCTCTTTGGAGGAGTTTTGAGGTGTTTTCATGGTTTTCGGAGACATTCGCTTGATATAATCCATTATCTGAGCAGTTTGGCTTTCATTCCGGTGCATTCCGATAACTTTCGGAATTTTGAGTTATTTCTGGGCTTAACTCAGCTGATTACACTCAAGGTGGCATTCCGGGAGGAATACATGATGGAACACCTTAGTGTAATAGCTCATTGGAACCAGGACGAGGATACCTACATGGTGGGACAGTTAGACACGGATTCCAGTGACCAAAGGAGGCGTGGTAGCCGATTTACCCTTTTCTGCATTAAAAAGGAATATTTTAATAAAAGGGAAATGTGCTTCATGAATAAAATAATAATAAAATAATGCTCTAGAAGGCTCCAAGAGATCTATAAAAAGAAAGGGAGGAGGCCATTGGGAGATATCTTTGGAGTAGATCATTTTCTTATGTATGAGAGGTGTGAGACGTGGTTCTCTACTTTAGCCGTAGCCCTAGGATGGAAACCCTCGGGCGATTTGCGAGTGTTGGACGAAAACCCAACTCTCTTGAGGAGACTTCATTCAGAAGTTTCGTAGAGCTTCAGGGATTGGTGTGAGGATCATCCGGATCTTCAACTTGTGCTTCAGTGGGTTCAGTGACAGTTTTGCCGTAACTGATTTGCAGCAGTCTTCTTGCCGAGCCATCTACATCATTGCCAGTGACATTCATCAGTTGGGCCAGAGATCTTTCTGGGTTTTGCTTCGCTTGCTTGGCAAGCTCAGGTTCTGCTGTTCCTTTATGTTGATGTATTTTCTACCATAGATTAATAAAATGGCTCAGTGATTTTATTGACATCCATTGTGTTATATTGGTGGCTGTGTGTTTATTTCCGTTTATTTTGCTGCTTAAGTCTATTTCTGCATTTTTAGTTAAAATATCCCATTTGGGATATTACACCTTACCCTGAGGATGATAAGCCCGAGATAGTTCTTCATCAAAGATTCATGTATGTGATCATTGACATTTCCATCTCCTGGTTAGAGGACCAAATTCAATCCTCTCATTTGGTGTCTTTTCCTTTTTCCAGGGTTCCTTTCTATGTCATATGGGTCTCTTGTTTTCTCACATCCCACCCTCGCAACCCCTCGTATTATTATTCACATTTGATTTTTTGTTTCCATTGCAAAAATAATCATGGAAACATGCATTCTTGTATTAATCAATTGATATGTTTGTTGCATTGGATCTATGATTACACCTAGCACTTGATATTGTATATTATGCATATTAGAGTAGGATGCATTGCATGTTGATTTTCTGCATTAAAAATAATGTCATATGATATTTCTCATGATAGATGCGTTCAAAATAAACTTGCATACATTTTTATTTTCTAGTTGGTTTTATGGGCTGACATTAAACATGGGTGATCATTAGATACCGTGAAAAACATGCTACCCCGTGAGTTTGGTCATTGACATGTGCAGGTAACAGGTCTACGATGACCAAGAGATTACTGTATTTCTCGTGACCTCTTGTTCAAGTAGGTTCGCTCACTTTTTTGAGAGATAACATCCCAGTTGGAGCCAGATGTTACCCACCACTTCGTGAGTGATATCCTTAGGAGAATTTTTTCTCCATGATGGACCTTAGCCGACAGCCAGCAGCCCCTTACAGCCCTCAACTAGATCATTGTGCCATTTCTTTGCCACCTGAGCCAGCCATGTGGTCCCTCACCCATCTGTATTGATCGCATGTTTGAAGATGGGCCTCCCGAACCTAAATGTATGTCTTGTCATTTGGTAATTGAGTATTGGGTTTACTTATCATGGACACTTTTGAACATGGATTCATGGGGGTATTCGGCAGAAAGAGTGGACTTAGTTTGTGCTCATGTCCCCTTGACTTCTTTTGGGTGTTACCCTTGTACTTTAGTCCAATGGGATCTCCTTTACTGACCATTTGGTATTAGGGTGGTCCCCCTTGGGAAACTTGACTTTGGTTGTGTGGTCCCGGTCCCATATCCACCTACATTACCCCTATTCCCGCTCACTATAACCCTATTCATCACATCTCCCACTCGGGTCCACATTCCCGCATTGGGTCCACGTAGGGTTGGCCTCCCCTCTCCCATGCCTCCACCTTGGGTCAGGTCTAGAATGATGCCTTGACTGTTGAAGCAAATAAAAAAGAAAAGAAAAAGCAAAGATGGCCACATTCAACAGGAAAATGTACCATAAAATGAAAAAGTTGGTCAGGACAAAAATATATAGCACATGGGAAAAACCCAATACATGAGCACTACCCTATTCCCATGGCCATCACCCTAGTTCCATAGGCCCTAGATGAACCTCCTTTATCATTCAGGTACCCATGACTGTCCCAACCCCTGGAGGGCAATGAACCGCCCTACCAAATCCAGGGTATTTACTGCTATATCTGACACATCATGCTCTTGTCCTTTGAGCCTCGGGCAATTTATTGAAGAAAAATCATAAAAGGCAAAAGACATATAATGAAGGGTGAAAAAATCAAGGCTGGGGCACCTCATGTACCACGATTTCTCCCTCATACACATTATGTACCCAGGTGTGGGCTTCCCTTATTCTTAGCTACCCCTATGCCCCAATATGTGGCCCAGGATTTCCCCTCTCATTTCCTACTTCATTTCACATCTTTATCATATGCCACCACCATTTGAGGGATGGACCTTGGACATACTATCCCCTCTAAAGTGCGAAACCACCTAATAAGGTACTTGGATACCCCCCTTTGGAGCCTGGAGACATTAGCACATCCCAAAGCCCACTATGGAAGGGCAGGCCATTATGAAGTGTCCACTTGTTGCCCATGATTTTGTAAGCTCTTTTATTTGATTACTCTAATGACTTATTGTATTGAAAGGCTAGGGGACGCATTGGATCTTATACAGGATTTCAAGTGGTGTCCATTTTGGGTTTGGTCTCCCTATACGAGGTCCTATTCCTCTAGAGGGCTACATTGGCACATATAGGGTGTGTGTCGAGATCCATGGGCCTCCACAGCAGTAGACAATGCTTTATGGATCCCATTGGATGATCAGAGATTGCTAGAGATCCACTCTTGGACGAGGAAGCTACATCATGCCCAACTAACCCCATAGGTGCACCACACACTTGGAGGGTGCCCTAGGGCTTGTACGAGGACACGACAAAATTTATTCCAACATCTGAGCCTTCATAGAGCATCTACAGGCATCTTCAACTCATTTGGAGGCCCATGAGGCCATTTGTGTGCCCCCACATCCATAGGGACCACCATGGGCTTATTGTTTGGAGAGCAAGGGGCCACCCCCTTGTCCAACTCTTTTGATGGGTCTCATGCATTATTATGGCACCCATGGACCCCAGTATGCCTCGTAGAAGGCCCTACGACATCTGTTGACCTCTTGTGAGGCTTATTATTCCATGTATTAGCTAGTTTGGCGGGCTTGTCACCAAAGGTTAGGGTTACATGCACATTTTTATGTTTAGGGGCTAATGTCGGCCCATAGGCTAATTCAAACTCCTAAAAGGTGTATAAATAGGAGTTAGCTACATTCATTTGTATCATCTCTTTTTTTGGGATCTCTCTCTCTTGAGAGAAACTCACAGTTTTTCCTTGTTGGAGATTTTTGGAAAATGGATGAATTTTGATGTATGGATTTGGGTTATTTCTATCTTGGAGCTTCTTATGTGCAAATTGATGTCAGTTGGATATACTCTCTAACATTCTAAGTGTAAATTTGATGCTATTTTTCTTGTTGCTGCATACTACTGGATTTCGCTATAATTAGGGCTAATTGCTGCATAATGGAAATGTGGAATTGTGTCTATTTAGCTTATTCCATGTATGGGCCATTGTTAGATGAATGAAATGTTCTAGAGATCATTTTTTCTCGATAAGCTTGCATCATTTGTATGAAGTATAAATGTTTGAAGGTCACTTTTCATATCTTTCCCTTAACATTGGACGAAGCTGACTTTCTGGGCCCCCTTGAACATGAAACCGAATTCTTACTCATTATTATCCTTGACTCCATATCCCCAAGTGAATTAGGCATTGGTCCCTCACAAAAGGGTGGTCAATTTCTCCTATTTTTGAATTTTACCCCTCTTTCCCAGGTCTAGCCCCATTAGGTTGCCTAGGGCATCAAATTATTGGGAATCTAGCCACAAGAAAACTTCGATCTCCTAGAGGAAACTGCACTGGTGGGTCCCCTTGCTCTCCTCCGAATTTGGGCCAATTCCGTCAGTGGAATCTCTGGGTACCTCAAGCCCTAGCTCTAGGACCAAGTTTTTGCCTGTGTTTCCCAAGGCTAGCACCTGGCAGGATCAATTTGACCTTTTGAAGTAAAAATTATTGTTTGATCCTTCCCCCCTACCTTGTCCAGGATAGGAGCATCATTGGTTGCTATATTCTATCCTCGAACTTGGGCTGGGTCCACTTGGTCTCGTGTGGTCTCATTTCTCGTTAAAGATTATTCATCAAGGACTATTTGGGAATCCAAGTTCTTATAGGATCTCAGGGATCAAGAAGTACCTCTACAAGTTGAACCCTTCATCCTTGCCCTCCAATCCTCACACCTTTTCCCCTAAAAGACCAAGTCCCTTGCTTAAAAGGCAAACAAGTCTCACTCTTTATTCTGTCCTAGGGAAAGGGTTTCTAGGGTCACTTCATACCTATTCATTGACATATCCCTCATAAGTGGCTTCCCAAAACATCGGGACTCCTCCCATCGGTGAAACTCCGTAAAGAGCAAGGAGCCTTAGTTGTGGTGACAGTGGGCTGAGTCTCCATCGTTGCCCTTGACCTAGCAGTTGCCCTTATAGGAGCCCCTCTTAGGTCTCTTGCTGGTTTGAGTTGTAACTGGTATGATACAGATTCAGTGGTCATCATATACATTGATAAGTTCGGCTTGACTGCCGATGAAGAAGATCAAGGATACAGGTGGTGTTCAAGAGGAAGCATTTCTTGTTGCATACGACATTTGTCATATGGTTGATGGTCTGTGGTGTACGATCAAGAGGGAGCTGATAGCTTCCTATAATCCTCCTGAAAGATAATTACTTCCAAAATTTATTTTATTTTCTGCTCTCATTTAGATTTATTGTTTATACTTTTGTTTATTCTTCCTGCATATGTGAATGATTCTTTCACTAACTTCTTGATGAGGACGTGATCAAGGAAAATAGATCCTGACGATCATGAGGATGAAAAATAGTGCAAGAAGAGTAAGCTCTAAGAAGGAGTTGGTACAAGATAATGAAGAAACCACTCTCATATCTTGAGAAGAAAGACAATCCCGCCTCATCATCAGGTACACCTTCAATATGTTTATTTATTTTGCTATTATTGCTCTTGCTTTTGTCTTGGGGTCATCAAGTGCAACGGATGGATGTAAGGACCTAGTCCTCAACATCGAGATTGAGAAGAATACAGAGCCATCTCATGATTAGATTGGCACTTGAAAGATGGACAAGAGCTTAGACTTTAAAGGAAGGATCCCCGTCTCCCAGGTTGAGGTCTATGATTGAAAAAGCTTCCTATTCAGAGGCAGTAGATTGTCAGGTTGGATGTAACTATCTAATGAGATGATGAATTCTATATGCCCTTCATGCAAGGACCTTTTTAGATGACAAGATGTAACCGTGTCAGATTCCTTTGCAATTTTAAATACATCAGTGATAAGAAATATGATTTTAGAGGGAGAAGTTTGTAGCTCCTATTAGTAGATACTTTACTATCAAATGTTTGTGAAGTTGGCTTCCTCCATGATGATCTTAAGGAAGAAGTGTATGTGGAGCCACCTTAAGGCTTTGAGGCACATAAGAAGAGACTCATGATTTCAAACTGAAGTAAGTCCCATATGGACTCTAGCAAGTCCCCTGAACTTGGCATGTTTTGAATGTTGGACATCTGATGTGAATCCCAACCTCTCTTCATGATGGAAGGTATGTCTTTGATATTTGGTTTTATATGCTAACATTTTATTTATGACAAGATCATATCAACTTAGTATTCTCTGCCAGAGGGAGTTGACCTCTGAGCCCAGATGACCAACATCTTGAGATTAGCAGTATAACAGAGAAATGATGAGAAATTCCTTGTTAAAGGATGTATGTTATCAAAGACTTGGCTTTACGCTGAAGCAGTTGAGAGAAACTCCCCTTCAGATTTAGATTTAATGATGAGTTGGCAGCTAGATGGATCTTTACCTTGTAGCATGTACTTTGTGTTGAGAAATCTAGGGCATAAGGATTAGGAGATTTCTCTTGTAACGATAACAGCTTGTGAATGCTTTTTGCTTCTTTAGATTAGGATTTTCTCTTTACTTGGATTATATAGTATTCTTGTTCATCAAACAACTACCAAAGCATAAATAACAAAAGAGAGAAGAGACACAGAATGTAGGTGATCAGCCAGGGCCAAAACATCTCCAACTTGAGAGGAAAACTCAAACAAATTCTTCTTCTTATATAGACTTCAATTGAAAAATACCAAGACCATGACAAAGACCCTTGACACAGTAACCTCTCCAAGTCGAAGTCACAAGATCCTTCTTTTTTGCTTCTTCTTCTTGCTCAAGTCAACACAAGTCAAACTGCCTTCATGCACTGCACTTCTCGGCTACCCTGAAGTTTCGGTTCCTCAACATAGACCTGTAGTCTATGCTTCTGCAATTTCGCACGTGGGAACGAGCTTGGAAATGCTTTCCTTCCTTTGCTTATACTTGGAGATTTCTCTAGGTGAACTCGGCTAGCAATGGAGCTAGTTTGGAGACCCTTTTGGTGACTTTCTCTTGGAATGTTATGACACTACTGCAAAAGCCCTAGTTTTCTGCCACACGTGTGAAGATACTAGCCCCAAAATAGTGCCAAACAACTTCAATCTTCCTCCTTCTCGCTGGTTATGGGGCTGCTTTCCTTGTGAACTTCGCACTTCTTTTCTTGTCTTCTATGCTTGACTGAATTCTATCCTTGGGTGAGGCCGAGCTTCCCTATATATAGTGGTATGCCCACAAAAAATAAGCCGACTTGAACTAGTGCCTAGGCCAACTTGTCTTTTCTGGAATCATCTTATTCCTTCTTGTAGGTCGACGTCAAGGGGTGCTTGTGACAAGGTCTTGGAGGGTTTGTGACACAAATGACTTCTCTTTTACAATTTGTAACATGCCCAAATGGGTCTTCATTACATAACATTGACTCAATAGTCTTTATGACTTGATGATCAAACCTAATAGCTCTCAATGGGGAGCTTCAACTAAGAATAAAATTCCTTGAGCATGAAACCCATGACTCAAGCATTACAAAATAATTTTATTTTTCTTTATTACATCAATTACATAAAGTCATTATTACACGTCATTATGAAGACCGAACCTAGTTACACTTTTCAACACTCTGAGCTATGCTCTTTCTCCTTGTTTGAGCTCCCAGGGAGTAGAATTGAACTAGAGAGCTCTTGGGATTGAGGGAACTCTGGAGAATATGATGTGCGATCCTTGTCATTTATGGCAAGTTGGGTATCCTGCCTATTGTCATTGTAGATTGTATGCCATCCTTGTCATTTATGACAAGTTGGGTATCTCCCCTACCATCTAGTTTGGGACTTGATAGAGTATACCCCAGTATGCATCCTACCCACATGATGGGCTTGTTGAGATTGCCACCCATCTGGCCAATGGGTGAGGAGAGACTTAGGTGTGTGTGATCCTTACCTCTGGTAAGTTGGGTATCCTCCCCAAGTTAGTGGATTGAGGTGTTCTACCACTTGACTCTTGAGGGTCAAGGTGGGAAGGATCAACAGGAAATACGATGTGTGATCCTTGTCACTTATGACAAGTTGGGTATCTTGCCTATTGTCAAACAAGAGGATAGTGTGTTATCCTTACCTCTCATGGTAAGTGGTATCTCGCCTATTGTGGATCAGATATATAGGGTGGCAGATTAATCTCCCCTACTATCCGTGGATATATGGTGGAAGCCGAAGCTCCCCTATGGTGATACTTCTTCTAGATAGAGACATCATTGTTCAACTGATGATCAAAGGAGTGACAATCTAAGATGAGATGTGTGGAGATGGATATGTTGATGCAACTGAGATGAAGGTCATGCAACTTGACTTGGAGACTTGTAGGGTTTGGGGGATCTAATCGATCTCCCCTACCGTTGGTTGTGTATTATTCTTCTTCTATGAGACACGAAATGCTATGAAACGAGATGAGACATGATGAGACATCTGAGATGAGACTTTTGATGTAGATGGAAATTCCTCCCTAGCTGAGAGGGAGTGTTGAAATTTGGGCAGCTATGAGACAAATTTCCCCATAGAACCCCTAAGACCCCAAGAAGATCCCATCCCCCTCCAAAGGAAGATTCAATTTGGATAAAAGAAAATATTATTATTAGTAATTACTATGTTTGATACTTCTCTAATTACTATTATATTCTTGTGACAATTTTTTTTGGGCAAGAATATTTGAATTTGAATTTGAGTAATTCCCTGCACAAGCTACAAAGTTGGCTTCGTAATGCTCATGTTGGCCTTCCTCTAATAGTCGTGTCCTTTCACATTTGGAATCAACTATAAATATCCTATCGATGTTCATTCAAAAGTGGCATACTTGACTCCGATGTTCGATACATTGCTTTGTGGCTTGATATACCTTTGTTATGGTTCATATGTCTATTTCTGAGGTCCACTGGATCGTTTTACTTATTCGAGGCTTGCATTTATGTAAGATCGTATTTTTCTGTGGAAGACTCGCATCCTTGATTATAGTGGCTCGAATCAATGGTTCGAATCTAATTTTGTGTGGCACGCAGTTTCTCAACAATGGCACGCATTTATTGTTTGAGTTGTAAACAATGGCTCACTTTTCTTGTCATCTCTGCAGCTAGATTACTGTGGCGCACACTCTATGGTTCACATTGCTTGCTATTCGTGGCTTGCATATTTATATCTATGGATTGTATTCCTCACAAGCTTGCATTGATGTTTCAATGGCCCACTCTCCTAGTACATTAACTCGCATATGTATTTTTGTGGATTCGCTTTTGTGGCTCATTTTTATTTGTGGTTCGTATAGTCAATGATTCAAATTTTATGACATAGTGGCTTGCTTTACACATATATTTGTGCATCGTTTGTGTGACAATGCTTGACTATTTTGGCATCGCTTGACTACGTAACACACACGATGGCATTGCTTGACCATTCTGGCATCGCTTGACTATTCTGACATCGCTTGATGGCATCACTTGACTATTCTAACATCGCTTGAGTATGTAACATGCACAGTGGCATTGCTTGACCATGTAACACGTATCACAATGACCTTTGATATGGACGTAATGGTAATGGTGACAGTGATCTTGAGACATTGACAGTTATTTATAAGACTGTGATCTTTTGATATGGCGGTGAATGCTGAAATGAAAGTAACCCTAATATTACAACGACCCTAATATATCAGTAAACTTCTGACAGTAAACTTGACATAGGACAAAGATCTATATGTATGGCAGTGAATTTGTTGCATGGCAGAGACCTTGATGAATGACATGGTAGTGATCTTGACCTAGTTGTATGATGGATGATTAGTGACCTTGGGGTATGACCTATCTCTATGATGATGAGATGACAGTGATGATGTTCCTTGATAAGTGAATTACAGTGACATGTATGATGCTACTTGAGACAGTGATATGACAACAACTCCCTTGGACTTGTTTGATTTCAGATTGTTCAGTTCACAAACGTAGTTGTCAATTGACTTGGGTTGGCTTGAGGAGGCCTGATGTGATCATTGTATCTCATTCTTATTGTACTTTGTATCTCAGCTAAACTTTGACGAGTATCTAATAGAAGAAGAATTTGATTAGGTTTCCCCCCTTGTGGGGTTTTTCCCTGGTCTCTGACATAAATGCTAGTGTTTCTATTGTGTATGTTTTTCTTTTTTGTTCTGCTGCATTGTTGATGTTATCGTTCTCTCTGCATATTTGAAAATGATGTAATGATGTTATGGGGTGAATGTAATATGTAAATGATGAAAAATGCAATTTTCTACAACAAAGAAAAATCTATAACAAACTTACCCATTTTCACATTTGCATATTTCATAAATCATAAAATAGCGCTAGGTTTAGATAGTATTGAACAACCTAAAAATGTTGATGGTGCTAATCATTATGCTTATGGCTAGTGATATTTTAAAGTGGCATTTGTTTGTCTTAATCGCCTCCATAGGTAGCTTTAATGGCCTCCTTGGCCCTATCCATGTCCTTAGAAAGGTAACCCTTTGTGCTTTCCCATTGTTGACCTTTCACAGGGCTTTTATGAGTGGCTTTGAAAATGTAATCACTTCGTCAACATTTGTCCAAATCTTCCATTATATGCACAACCTTTGAAACTTTATTGCCTTCTAAGGTCTTGGTGTATTGGTGAAACAATACATATCAATTATATGAAATTGGTGGCAGATTTAGTGATGATAGGAATGAACAAGCTCCTTGCCTTTTGTGTAAAATCTTCATCATGTAAGTACACTGGGATGATTTATCAATATATTTGGGTATGCATGTTAACTTGTCTACAATTTCTTGGAGTTGTGGACCAATAAAAGTTTGCTAGTGTCCTCTAACCTATGTCACATGACATGGGGATATGAGATAAACATGCCTGATATGTAGTACATAGACCCCCTGAAATATATATATTCTTTACATGTGACCCAACACCCCACCCTTCAACTTGTAGGCAAAGGTAAGATATTATTTAGGGCTCAAGGTTGTTTTAACAACAAGGCTCGATGCCATTACAATAGTATAATCGTTATGAGCTCAACATGTGACTTGTAGGAATTGAACTTGGATGGGAAGGATAACAACCATTTCTCCCAACCACTCGAGATAAACCTAATTGATTATATATATATATTTGACCGTTATGGGCTAAGCAACAAGATATTCCAGAACTCCCCATGTATCCTGTTGTACCCATTTTGTCACAAGTCCAAGGAAGCAGTGTGCAAAATTTTTTCAAAGATCAAAATCATCGGCCAACTAGTTGTTATATCATTGTAAACCCCAATTCTGTAAATTATGTTGTAAATGATGCTAGTATGACCGTTTAATTATGTAACAACACCTAGGTAAGCCTTTGATTTTGGCCACAAATTTCATCCTAGGAGGTTTATTAACTTCACCGAATTATGTCTGTTTCTAAATACGGATAATCGACAGAGCTTTTCCTCCAACTTAAACTCCAAAGCTAGGGTGGTATTCATTGACAAGGTCTTAAGTGAGTCCTAGTGTTATATCGAATTTTGTAAAAGTGGTTTGGGAATAATTTAAGCTATTTGGATAAATTATTTTACTACAGATCACATGGTCTATGTTAGATCATATTGTGTCGCAGAATTGGGTAATGTCATGGGGGACTATATTTAAAGGTGTATTATCCCTTTGAGGGTTGAATTATTTGTAATATCTGATGTAAATATATTTTAGTGCATGGTTTCTCATATTTAGACACCATGGCTAAAGTTTTTGAGGGTGGAAAAAATATTAATCCATCTCCTCTTTTGTCATTTAATTAATTTATCTGGCTAAATTAAAATTAAATCCTAAGCCAGAAAATTAATTAATTTAGAGTAAAAAATAATTATAGAGAAATTAAAAATTCCCTAAGTGAAAAATAAGCAAAAAATTCGTGGGTCAAAGAAAAGTCAAATTTTGGAGGTCCCCCACCAAGAGAAAAATGGATGTTTTAAGAAAAATTAAGCTCTTGGACCTTGATGGTTAAGTCAAAGTCAAATTTTTGAGGAAATTAATCCAAAATAATATTTTTTGGATCAATAAAAATTGGATTTTAAGTTAAATAAGAAATTTTCCTCAAAATCAATATTTTTGACAACAGAGAGTAAAAGATGATCAAATTATTATCAACGGTGGAGATTATTTTGATGTGATCAAGCCAACTAGCCGTTATTTTCCACCTGGAGGATTTCTCTATAAATGGAAGCCATTTTGCTTCTCATAATATTCTGATCTTGGGATATCTTTGGATGATGTAATATTTGTAATGTTGGTATTGAGCCATTGCTCTGTTGGGAACATTTAATATCATAATAGAAAGACTTTGGGGTTCATTTCATGGTGTTCTTGTTCCATTGATTTGTGGTACGTGCTAGTTATGTGCTCATCCTATATTGTGTTGAATTGTTTATGATTCGTTATTTCATTTCTCGGTGATCTAAGTTGCACAAAATGGGGAAACAGGTATGAGTTTCCGAAACGGGTACATGTACGAAACATGACCCCCCAAATTTTGGAAACAAAGAAACACAATATATATATATATATATATATATATATATATATATATATATATATTAGGACATTTAAGAAATATATGCAATCATAAAGCATACATGATACATTATAATTTATTACATTATGATTAAATTGTCCAATGTCAATGCATAAACTATAAGTCTCTAAATTTACATCACATTTACACATGAATGATCACATAATGAAAATAGCAATATCCAAAATCAACCACGAGAAATTTCTAATTTCTTGTCTCATACTTGATTGGGAGTCTCCTCCTGAATAGTCGAATGACCTTAGTGCTCTTGATTAAATACAAGTTCCATACCCTAGTACCCTAGGTGCTCTTGATTATTGGGAGTCTCCCCTGCATAGAGGGCTTGGTTCTCTTGGTTAAATAGAAGTTCCATACCCTAGTACATGACAAAATCCAATGGAAACATTGCAATCCCCCCAATCCTGAAATCCTGAAAAAATGATAAGCTTGCTGGATTTTGAGTGAGATCTAAAATTCTACTTTCTCCATATGAAATTCAACGAGGGCGAAACCACTCTCAAACATCCTGAGTCATTTCATGGTAATGTTAAAAATTTAAGTAAAAGGATGATCCTTTTACTTTAAGAATTTAACATTACACACTAAGTCCATGTAATATTCCAAATTAGCAGTCAGCGAATTGGAATATTAATTTTGTCAAATTTTGCCTTTTCTAATGTTTAGCAGAAAATAAAGTGGGTAAGGGGGCCCACAATTAAACTATATGGCTAACTGACTTTCCTAAAGTCACTAAGACAAATATTAGAGCTGGAGTGGGACTCATGAGGCCAGCCATATGTCAAAGACAACGTCCTAGTGGCAGCGCAGGAGAGGCAATAGTGTAGGCAGCGCAGTGACAACATGGGAGAGGCAGCAGCGTAGTGGCTGGTTGGCGGAGGTGGCAGCGCAGTCCAGTGGGGCGCAAGGGAACATTGGGGGCTCAAATAGGTAAAAGAGGATGAGAGCAACTCATTCCTCATTCATTCATCCACTGATTTTTATTTCTGATAAACTGAAAGCACGCTTGAGCTATTTAGTCGAGTCTGCCATGCTGTTTAGCACAGAGATTTCCGAGCGGAGATCTCAACCTCATCCTCGTGGGCCTTCGAGTGCCCGGTCAGGAGAGGAGTCACATCCAGTTTCGAGAGAGGAGTCACAACTACACATTCAGGCATATGCATTTCTTCCAGAACAACGTAGAGGCCATGCAGGTAGCACGGGAATTACGCAGTCCAGTGAGGATCAACACTTGGGAGAGGAGAGGAAAGAACATATTGCAACCGGGAGTTTGAGAGGAGGTTAGCCACTTCCTAGTAGAGTTCTTGGGAAAATTTCCAGCAGCTTCTTCCAGCAGTTCAGCCAGAAAACCAAAGTGCCCAACAGAACAACGTGCCAAGCCCAAAGGGGTGAATTTCCGAGTTCAGGATTTTTGGAAGCCCTTAGCGGGTTTTTCTGGGTTTGTCGAGGAGGGTCCAGTGTCTAATTCAAGGAATTTTCTGAGCAACAGAGTAGCCTCAACACGCAATCCCTTTTTAGCCAACAACAACAGTTTCAGCCAAGACAACGTAGAGGAGGAGCCACGCAGAGCTTCAACGTAGTAGGGATTTCTGAGTAGGGTTGAGGGGTTATTTCAGCCTACCTTGTGCAGGACAAGGTGCCATCTTTCTAAGCACCTCATTGTACCTTTTCCCATTAGAGATTTAATAAGATGGTTCTGATGTTTTTGGCTCTATCATGGTGTTTTTAATGACTATTTTCTGTTTGCTGTATTTTTAGTCTTTGAATGCTTTATATTACTGCTTATTCCCAATTTGGGATATTACAGTGGTATCAGAGTTCATAGAGTTGGCTCAGCTTATGGAGCACGCGGTCTATGACACTGGAGGATAGGCAGAACATCGCATATCGAAGGCAACGATACAAAAGCAAGGAAAGGAAGCTTGAAATCACGCCAGATCAAGTAGACAATGTTCCAGAGGAAGAGGAGAAGGGAAAAGCACCAATGGCAGAGGAAAGAGACGATGGAAAGGAGTTTGCGAGCCTCCTTCTAAAGTCGATGTAGGAGCTCATGAAGAGGATAGAGGAGATGGGGCAGAAGTTTGTCGGAGATAACAAGTAGTGGGAAATCCCAGATCGAAGAGGGATTCAACACCTCCCATCACCCACCTGAGCCTAACATTGCATAGCAGGTGGTGTCATGCACTCCACGCTCTACCATGCCGACATTCCTGGCTTCAGGAGCAGGAGCGGAGGACCACAAGAGCTGGAGGTGGCTCACTACGGAGAATATTTTGCGGAATATCAGTGTTATGGGCCAAAGTTCAGATATGCCCTCACCTTCAACGAGTTTTGTCAGTTGAAGAACAACAACAGACCACGAGGCCAGACCAGAGGAGGAGGGTACACGCAAGGCAATGACCTGCAACTTACCGTGGGCAAACTTTTCTTGCCTACTTTCGATGGGTCATCGAAATGTTCAACCAAAGCTTGGGTGGAGAAGCTGGATATTTATTTCGAGCTTAACTAGATGGCGGAGGTGGAGGCCATCAAGGTGACAACGCTATGGTGGAAGCCCATGACTGGTGGTTCCATGGGATGGCTGGGTCACTCAAGTGTGACAAGGTATGATGAGTTCACTGGTTCTGGGATGGCTACACTGGGTCACTCAGGAGTGACAACATACGATGAGTTCACCCGAAGGTTGATAGAAAGGTTTGATCAGAAAGACCTAGAGGAACATTTTTTTGAGCTAACCAAGCTCAAACAGACGGGGAACCCAGAAACCTACATTTCTGAGTTTCTAAGGCTTTCAGTGATGGTTCTAGATTTGTCTGTGCCCTGGAGAGTATACATGTTCATTGACGGAATGGTTGAACCCCTGCGTGGGCTAGTGACGTCTACTCGGTCCACTACGTTGCAGGACGCAGTAGGAAGAACCAGAGACTTGCAGGACGCTTTGACGAGGACGAGGGCTCCCTTGCCCAATAGATCGATGTTCTATCCGAAGGGGAAGGACGTGAGAGCCCCACCACCGAGAGGGAACCAGGGCTAGGGGCCTTTTGATGATGCTACCCAGAGAGATTTGAGACAGAGGAAGCTTTGCTTCACCTGTCAGGAGCCATGGGCACCGGGTCATAGATGTGCCGGAGGGAAGACACACTACATTGAGGTCTTCTCCAATAGTGAAGGAGAAGAGGAGGTCTATGAGGAGTTCGGAGGAGATGCCAACACCAGAGCACCAGGAGAGGATCATCCACCACCACCTCCCCCAGCAGCAGGAGGGTCAGTGTTTGCACCTGCAGGAGGGGTCCTTGCATCCTTACGGGGAGTTCCCAAGTACCTAATGCTGAGGGTCTGAGGGACACTTCAGGGCCAGCGTGTCTCAGTGTTGGTGGACAATAGGGCCACGCACAACTTAATTGATGCTCAGCTAGTTCGGAGGAGGGGCATACAGACAAAAAACTTTGATGGGTTTTTTGTGTTGGTTCCAAGGGCTAGGACCATGCAGTGCACGCATTATGTTTCGGCATTAACATTGTCCATGGGGACATATACATTGACAGATCATTTCTTCGTGGTCGATATTCTAGACACCAACGTGGTGTTGGGTGTTCAGTGGCTTATCACCCTTGGGAAGGTCACTACAGATTGGGAGACACTGGAGATGGAGTGGATGGACAAGAAGTGTGGGAAGCACGTGATGCTCAGGGGCATGCACACATACCCTCCACAGACAGTTTATGCGCATCAAATGGAGGCAGATTTTCAGAAGGGAGACATAGAGTGGGCAGTGGAGCTGAGGATTTTAGAGGCAGGTGTCTCGGGTCAGCCCATGCACCCGGATGTGTGTAGGCTATCCTAGATCATTACTCCACGGTTTTTGGGGACATCCCACTAGGGCAGCCATCGGATCGGGGGTTTGAGCACACCATTGAGCTGGAGTAGGGCATCCAGGCAGTGATCACCACTCCCTACAGGCACCCCAAGGCCTATAGGAATGAGAATGAGAGAGGTATACGGGAGCTCCTGGCATTGGGGCATATCAAGCCCAACACAAGTCCATTTGCTTCTTCAGTGGTTCTGGTGAAGAAGTATGACACACTGTGGATGTGCATGGATTACAGGGCCTTGAACAAGAAAACCACGAAGAATCGTTACCCTATCCCCAGGATTGATGAGTTGAGGGGAGCATAGTTCTTCTCCAAGATCGATCTGAGATCGAGGTACCACCAGATGAGGGTGAGGGACCAGGACATTCCCAAGACTGCGTTCCGCTGTCACTATGGCCATTTTGAGTTTTTGGTGATGCCCTTTGGGTTGACTAATGCTCTGGCTACATTCCAGTCTTGCATGAACCACATCTTCCGTGGTCAGTTGTGGAAGTTTGTGTTGGTGTTCTTTGACAACATTCTCATTTACAACCACACATGGGAGGAGCATTTGCAACACATAGAGGCTGTACTGTGCATCTTGGAGGAGCAACATTTCTATGCCAAGTTGTCCAAGTGTGAGTTTGGGCTGACAGAGATACTCTACTTGGGGCATAACATCAGGGTGGACGGAGTGAGAGTTCACAAGGAGAAGATCAGGGCCATCCGGGATTGGCCAGAACCAAAAATGTGACAAAACTCTGGGGGTTTGTGGGGATTTTTACCTATTACCGGAAGTTCGTCAACGGGTTTTCATAGCTGGTAGCACCCCTCACAAACCTCACCAAAAAGGGGGCTTTCAGCTGGGCAGAGACTGCGTAGAGGGCCTTTGACAGGCTCAAGGAGGTGATGAGCAGCTGTCTGGTTTTGGCATTGCCCGAATTCACGCAACCGTTTGTGCTGGAGTGTGATACTTCAGGAGAGGGCGTAGGCGCATTATTGATGTAGGGGAGGCATCCCATAACTTTTGAGAGCCAGAAGCTATTGCCACATGAGAGGCTGTACCCCATCTATGACAAAGAAATGTTGGCTATCATGCATGCGTTATCCAAGTTCTGACAGTATCTTGTGGGGAATAGGTTTCGGGTGAGGACCGACCACAACAGCCTTAGATTCTTCCTTGAGCAGAAACAACTGCAGGAAAGGCATAAAAAATGGGTCAGCAAGATCCAAGCGTATGATTTTGACATCGAGTATGTCAAGGGGAAGAACAACGTGGTAGTAGATGCGTTGTCTCGGAGACCTGCAACGCTGTCCTTGATGAGCATTGATGCAGATTGGAAAGCCCAACTGTTGGTGGAGTACTCCAAAGACCGGTTTGCATGCGAGATTCTAGATGGGCAAGTGACAGATGACCGGTACAACGTGATGGATGAGGTCATCGACTATCGTGACTAGATATCTTTTTGATAGGAAACTCCCAGCTGAGGGAGAATATTTTGCACGCAGCCCATGACTCACCGCTTTCAGGTCACTAGGGATTCACTAAGACGTGCAGGGCCATCAGGTAGAGGTTCTCTGGGAAGGGCCTCAAGGAGGATGTACTTCGGCATGTCCGAGAGTGCGTAGTTTGCCAACGGAATAAGGGGGTTGAATCATCAAGCAGATTTGTTATAGCCACTTCCCATCTCGGAGGGGAAATGCGAAAGCATCTCCATGGACTTCATCACCGGATTGCCCATGGTGCAGGTCAAGGATTGCATTTTCGTAGTGGTTGATCGGTTGACGAAGTATGCTCACTTCTTCGCCATTTCAGCTTAGTACATTGCTTCGCAAGTGGCTGAGCTATTTTTCCGAGATATCTTCAGACTACGTGGTCTTCCAAAGACCATAGTCAGTGATAGGGACAATCGGTTCATGGGAGGATTTTGGCAGGAGCTGTTCCGTTTGGTGGGCATAGAGTTAACACCCATCACCAACTAACCCATAGACGGATGGGCAGACCGAGATCGTGAACAAGTGGCTGAAGGCTACTTGAGGAACTATGCCACAGGGCAACAAAAGGCTTGGCTACATTGGGTTCACTTGGGAGAGTACTGCTACAGCACGACATTTCACATGTCTATCGATATGTATCCATTTTATGCTTTGTATGGTTATAATGCTTTGACCTTTGCTGATGTGATGTTTGGAGCTATCAAGGCCCCTAGGGCCAAAGACTGAATCCAAGAGAGCCAAGACATACTCCGGGCTCTCAAAGATAACTTAGCCACAACCCAAAGCCAACAAAAGCTGTATGTAGATAGGGGCCGTGTGGCGAGTCAATTTGAGGTGGATGACTTGGTGTACCTCCACCTTCAGTCGTACAATCAGTCCACACTGAAGCAGAAAGGAGCTGAGAAGCTCAAGCCACGCTATTATGGACCATACAGGGTGATCAGGCGAGTTGGAGAGGTAGCATATGAGCTGGAGTTGCCATCAAGGAGCAGGATTCACAACATTTTCCATGTCTCATGCTCGAAGAAGGCTTTGGGACAATAGGTGACAACAACCATGGAGCTTCCGCCTATTGATAATGAGGGGCATTTGGTGCTACAACTGGAGGCTATCTTGGACACTCGGGAGAGGCATTTGAGGAACAGGGTAGTAAAAGAATATCTGATCAGGTGGAGAAACCTTCCAGATGAGGATGCCACTTGGGAGGGGGAGAAGATCTTGCAACATCCATCTTTGCAGTTGCTTGAGGAGAAGCAACGTTTTGGCGGGGAGGACTGTAATATTCCAAATTAGTAATCAACTAATTGGACTATTAATTTTGTCAAATTTTGGCTTTTCTAATGTTTAGCAGAAATTAAAGTGGGTAAGGGGGCCTGTTGACCACTTTGTGTCAATGACCCCATAATAGTACACCCCTTTTTTCGCAAAGGGATCTATCATGTTCGAGTGTTCATGCCATTTAGATTTCATCATTCAGTCGACAATTTTGTAAAATATGTAAACTCATTTTGCATGTTTATAATATAAATGATCTTAGTAAGACCATCATGTATGTAACAACCTAGGTAAGCCTAGTATTTTGGTGACAATTTCTATCCTAGGAGGTTTTTCGTCTCACTGATTCATCTGGGTCTTTAGACACAAATGATCGGCAGAGGTTTTCCCCTCTAGCCTCACTCCAAAGCTAGGGTGGATTTTGCTGTCAAAATACCAAGTGAGTCCTAATGTTTTTTATCACGTCTTTGTAAATGTAATCTGGGAATGATCTTAGCTAATTGGCTAGATCATTTTATTAAAGATTGCTGGGTCTACTAGATCATATTTTGAGTTGCAGAATTGGGTAGATTATTGAGGGTCTATTACGAACGGGTGTTCTCCCTCATGGGTTTAATGTATTAATCTTATGTAAAGAGGGTTGGAAAAATAATTAATTCCCTCATGAGTCAATTAATTAAATTTTTTGGCCAAATTAAATTAAAAATCCTAAGCTAGAAATTTAATTAATTTTTTCCTATGTTAAATTAAATTCTTCAAAGAAAAAATTCGTGGGTCTTTAAAAAATAAATTTTTAAAAGGTCCCGGGCCAAGGGAATATTGAAAATTTTGAGAAATTTTGGACTCCTGGGCCTTGGTAGTTAAGTCAAAGTCAATTTTTTGAGGTAATTAACTCAAAATTATTATTTTTGACTTAATTAAAAAGGAATTAAATGAAAATTTCGAAATTCCTCAAAAAATAATATTTTTCGACGGACGAGATTAAAAGATAATCAAATCCTTTTCGACGGTCAAGATTACTTTGACGGGGATGAAGCGAAACTAGCTGTTGGAGAATTTATCTATAAATCAGAGGTCAGTGTTAGTCTTTTGATCATCCGATCTTTTGATCGTGTGCTAGCTCTTGATGCTCTGCTGTACTACTTTCTGGAATAATACAAACAAAGTCTTTGGGGTTTTATTTGATGGTGGTGTTCTTTTTCGACATTTTATGGTAAAATTGTTCTTTATATTCTGTTAGTAATTATTTCAATGAATTGTTGATTAATAGCTCTTGTAGAGTAATCTAATGCACAAGTATTTTGCTTAGGTTGCTGGATTTAGGATAGAAATTTTAATTGGATTGAGTTAGCAGGTATCTGTAATTCTTGAAAATTTTATTTTTATCTTATTTCTCTATTGATTTGACTGTTTAACTTTAGGTGTGCAGAAATCTCTCGGATTTAGAATTGGGCATTTCGGGAAGTCCTCAGCTGGACCAACTGACTCCCAATGAAATAAGATCTGAAGAGCCCTCCGAATCTAATTCCCCAAGCTTATCTTAAGTTCTCTTTTTTGCAGGGTTTTTCAAGGTCTTGTGCCTAAATAAAAAAAAAAAACTATCTTGACTTTTATTGAATTTAAAGTTAGATTTGGCTAGTAAGAGCCTTAGATCTTCAGATTTGGGAGGAAAGTCGAATTTACACTCAGATCTGACAGATCTGCAACTCTTGTGCATAGATCTGTAAATACATTGTATAGATATGTATTTTTAATCATGTAAATAGTTAGAATTTTGTTTTGATTTCTAACTCGAGGTTTTAATTTTAGATTTTTGTATATGTGCTGGGTTTCTGGGTTTTTGTTTCTGGTTATGTGCAGGTGATATTTGAGGGTTTTTCAAAGGAAATCCCAAGATCCAAGCAAGATCTAGGCCCTGGAGGGTAAGATCTTGTCTCAGAATATAAAATTTTTGCAGGATCATTGAAATAAATTTTGGATTTGGGGTTGTTTTTCATAGAAAATTCTGGGTTTGTTTTAAAGTAAACTTTTTGAAGTAAAATTTTTGATTTATGGGCAAGAGATTATCGTTTTTCCTGGCTCTCCCTCCTACCTGCATATTTGCATCGTCAGAAAATCTGCGTGTTTGCTTCCAGCGTCCCCATCCTCCTCTGCGTGAGTCTTCTCCTTCTATTCCGCCATCGCTCTCACCTCTCACGTAGCCTTCACGCTCCTCCCTTGCTTCCTTGTGGCCTGCATTCATCCCTCTTCTACGTGAACCCTCTCCCTGACTCCCTCATTCTCCTTCACGCGCTGCTATTTCCCTCATTTCGCAGCTGTTGTTGCGTCCCTCTGTGTGTTATATCTGCGGATCTGCTGCCCTTCATTGCCTGCGTGCTAGCTTTTTGCTGCTCGACAGCTCCTCTCTCCCAACTTCATCTCGTCACGCTGCCTTCTCCTCGTCCTCTTCCAAATCTTCCTTCGCAGCACCCTCTTGCGGCTCCATTGTGCTCCATTTCCCTGCAAGCTTCCGCCATCTCCTTTGCGTGCCCTGATTGTTGTCAGTCAACTTCCATTCCTTCATGCAGTCCTCCCATCGACAGATCCATTGTTTCATACACCTGCGTTCAAACCTAACTCATTTAATATATAACATAACATTCGATTTTGATTTTTAAAAAATTCCAATTAACACATTAATCCTTCATTTCGTTTTTGTTTTTGTATAAAGTTTGATTTATTTAATTAACATAACATTTTTTTTTTTTTAAATTTTATAAAGTTCGATTTTTTTTGTTTTACAAGAACTTTTCATTTCTTTCAATTTTTTGTAAAGTTCGATTCATAACTTTTACTTTCATTTTTGTACATAATTCAAAATAAAAAAATTTAACATTAACTCTTTAAAAAAATAAATTAAAATTTTAATTTTCTGGAAAATCAAAGTTTTCAAATTAATTTTTGACAAACGGTTTTGGGCTATTCATTAATGTTGAAATTTTGGGCCTAAGAAAAATTACTGTGGAGAATTTTTTTAATTCCTATAGTCAATTTGATTTAATTTTTTTAAAATACCCGAAGTTTGACTATACAGAAAAATAAAAGTTTTATTGGATTCACATATTTTTTAGAATATCGTTTAATCCATAAATTATTTGACAAAGTGTTTATTAACATCGAAATATCATGGTATTTCTTATTGAGATTTAAGTGCTAGTTACTTTCATATACTTCAGTTGAGTTTGATGATCATTGGCATGAGACTTTTAAATGTTGGATATCGATTAAAATCACCTATTGTTTAACTCTTGTTTCATTTACTTGAAATATTGAATATTAATGTTTGAGAATTTTTTTTAAGTAAGTGTGATTGATATCTTATTTTTGAAAGCTCTATTGTGGATCTGTGACAAATTGTATATCTTTTAATTGAGTAAATTTTGGGCATCTTCATAATTGGCACTCTCGCTTAAATACTTAGTGGTTGAAATCAATGTTGCAAACATCAACATCGGGATAAAATAGACAAGGGTCTTGAAAACCAAAAAATTGTAAAAATCGGGAAAATATCGGTAAAAATCAGCAAACATCGTCAAGATTAAGATACCATAAAAATATATGTAAAAATCAGCAAACATCGGCTAGGCCAAAAAATCGTGATTTCGAGATAAAATTAAGATGTTATCGAGATGTTCGCAACACTGGTTGAAATAGATAATTTGTAATCGAAGTGTTTTTAACATCATCTCTCATCTTTGAAGCTTGCTTCATCTCACTCCGTCTTCTAATCATTCTCCTTGCATTCTGCATTCTAAGTAGCATTGCATATAGGATAGTTATTCATCCAAGCAACAATTTCTCATCAAGTACTTGGTCCTAAATTCTTAGCAAGATAGTTGACTCCATATGGCATTGGTATCAATCATTCAAATCTAATCGAATCCTTTAATCTTGCTAGATATATTACAAGTATTTGGTCGTTTAACTGTGTCTCCCAAACTGGTTGGTTCCCAATTAGTTCTCCTTCATTTCATTTCCATAGGGTCTACCTCCCTTAGTCTGCTATAGGGAGACAACTTAAATAGAGAGATTGAGGATCAGGGTGACAGCCCCCGATCTGAGCCATTGTCGCGGTGCCTAGACATTTTGTGCGACAACATTTTTTGGCGTCGTTGCCAGGGACATAGTTTTTTTGTCCTTGGTCTCAACGTCATTTTTTAAATCTTCTAATCTTTTTCGCCATTCATTAGCCCGTCACACAACATAACATTTTCTGGCGTCATTTCATCTCTTCATCTTTTCATCACCGTATCTTTCGTCATATCACTAATACTTTCATCTTCTCTATTTGCACCTTTAACACCTGGACATTTTGGTTGATTTCTTATTTGGTTGGCGACTCCACTTATTCATCTATTTAGTCCCATACAAGAATCCCTCCCTGATATCCATCTGCTTCTTTCGACTAATTTTTTGGTTTTAGAAATAGATTCATGTTCAAGTGGCGATTCCAATTCTTCCATTTCTTATAAGACCTCGCTTCTTGTGGACCTCTTGACTTTTCTTGAACAAGGATCTCTTTCTCTAACATCCATTTGACTATTCCCTTTAAGCAAGTCATCATGGATGATACCCTTCACGACATGCCGGAAGAGGCCATTTGTAAAATGCCTTTGTTCTCGGGTGGTGATTCAGCCACTGCTCGAAAGCATCTCTTGATGGTTACTCATATAATCATGAAGATGTCAAGATACATCTCTTTGGCTATTCCTTAAAAAGTGATGCTATTTATTGGTTTCGAAATTGTCTTGAGGAGTCTTTTTATTATTTAAAACACATCATCAATGCTTTTAAAGATAAATTTATGAAACAAGTTGGCTTGCCTTGTGCTCTCAGTACTATGCAAAATAATGGAAGTGTTAAAATTGGACAACTAGGTCCAAACTCCAGGTTGTGATGCTTAGATGAAGATACCAATATTGTTATTGGGTTCCTCTTTCGAAGAGGTGTAAGATAGATCTAAAATTGATCTTAATCCGATGAGCAGAACATTTATTTTGAATTTATTTTTAATAATTTCACATATGTGCAGGTCGGCCTTAAGGTTTTACACCCCCAGCAGATGTGTCACACACCCTTAGTGATTGGTATAAATAGAGTCAACGTTGGAGGACATTTCTCATCATCTCATCTCACACAACATCTCTTCTTCTGATTTAGTATGAGCTTCTTGGAAGCATTTTCAGTTCACACGTGGGAAAGAAGGACGAATTTACTGTAGATAGGGTTTGGACGAATTTACTGCAGCTAGGGTTTCCACACAAGTTTGACCAGCGTTGACTTTGGTCAATGCATGGTTCGAAAAGGCTAAATTTTGGTGGAGACTTCGATTTTGGAAGGCCGTACACATTGGCACAAGAACCGAGGTCAAAAGGTTGTTCGAGGACCGAGTTGCGTTGACTTTCTCGTTGTTGTTATGCATTGACTTTTCTGGGCAGCGTTGACTTTTCTGGGGTTGACTTTGAGTTGATCGTGTGGCTGTTTTGAGGGCTGTTGTGACACATTTTGGGTTGGCTGACCAAGGAGACTTTGCTGGTTGAAGCATCCTGTTGATCGCCATAACGTACCGCACCATTTTCTTGTTTCTGGTTTGTCTTCAATGTGGCATTCACTGATGGAAAGGTGCTCATGTTGAAGAAGAGCTTCAAGGAAGCCATCTCGATTGAGTTTAGAGTTGATACACTCTACCAAGTTGGAGGAAGTCCACTGGGAGCAATGACATGTGATACTGTCCGACAGACTGAACTATGGCACCGAAGGTTTGGACACCTTCACTACAAAGCCCTTCCCGAAGCAAGGAAGGTGGTGACAGGGATGCTCGAGTTTTCAAATAATCATGAAGGTGTATGTAAGGATTGTGCCGAGGAAAGCATACAAGGGGACCTTTCCCCTCAAGTGTCACAAAGACATTTGATGTCTTGCAATTGATCCATTTTGATCTATTTGGTATGCTGCTCGTGACATCCTTGGGAGGATGCTCATATTATATGACGTTCATAGATGACTTCTCTCGCAAAACCTGGATATACTTCTTAAAGAAGAAGGATGAGGCTTTCATGTGGTTTCGTACCTTCAAAGCCTTGGTGGAAAATATGACAGGGAAGAAGATCAAGATTTTCAGAACTGATAATGGCATTGAATATGAGACAAATGAGTTCAAGGACTTTTGCAGAGAAGCTGGCATCAAGAGGGAGACCACAACTGTCTATACTCTCGAGCAAAATGTTGTTGCTGAACAAAAGAACAGGACCATTGTGGAAGCTGCCCGTGCCATGCTATGTGACCAAGGTCTACCGAAGTTTCTATGGGGAGAAGTTGCGAACACTGCTGTGTACATACAAAACCGATGCCCGCATTTCGCTCTAGACTCCAAAACTCTCGAAGAGGTTTTCTTTGGTAAGAAACCTGATGTCTCACATTTTAGAGTTTTTGGATGTCTTGTTTACTTTCATGTGCCGAAAGAAAAGAGGAGCAAGGTGGATGCTTCTGGGAAGAAAGAAATGTTTGTGGGCTATAGTGAAACTTCGAAGGCCTATAGAGTCTATGTGCCTGGTCAAAGGGAAGTGGAGATATGCCACGATGTCACCTTTGACAAAGATGCTTCCCTGAGGAAAGTAGTCAATCTTCCAAGATCTGAGGAAGATCATGAAGCAAGGCTTGGAAATCAAGACGAACCGAAGGATGAAACAATGCTTGCTGTTGAAGGACCGATGGTCTCGATTTATCCACCTCCTTCACTGGGAAAGAGACCATCATGGCTCAAGGACACTCTTGAGGATGCTGAGGGACATGCGGCCCCAAGGGGGACATTCCGTGAAGGCAAGAAGCCGAGTAGATACCAAGGGTATCTAGCAGCCATGAGTACTATTGTACAATCTGAGCCTGGATCCTTTGAGGAAGCCGTAAAGCATCAAGTCTGGAAGGATGCTATGCACGAAGAGTATGAGTCCATTATGAAGAATGATGTTTGGGATGTGGTTCCAAGACCGAAGGACAAAGCAGTTGTCACCTCGAAATGGCTCTACAAGATCAAGCATGGATCTGATGGAAGTGCTGAAAAGTTCAAGGCAAGATTTGTTGCTCGTGGCTTCTCTCAAAAGGAAGACATAGATTATGATGACATATTTGCACCTGTGGCATGATATACCACCATTCGATCCATTATAGCCCTTGCTGTTACGCAAGGATGGAGTCTTCATCAGATGGATGTGAAGATCGCATTTCTGCATGGTGCAATAAAGGAAGAGGTATATGTGGAGCAACCTCTGGGGTTCGAAGTCCAGGATCGGGACACCCATGTCTGCAGGTTGAAGAAAGCCCTCTATGGGCTGAAGCAAGCACCTAGAGCTTGTTATGAGAGGATAGATAACTACTTTATGAATCTAGGCTTCACTCGAAGTAATGCTGATCCAAACCTTTATTTCAAGGTTGTCAATGGGGAGCCTCTCATTCTGGTGCTGTATGTGGATGACCTCTTCCTGACAGGTGCTGACCCTCTCATTCATCAGTGCAAGAGGGAGCTCGCTGCTGAGTTCGAGATGAAGGACCTAGGACTGATGCACTATTTCCTAGGCTTGGAGGTCTGGCAGAGACCTGGCGAGATTTTCCTTTCTCATGGAAAATATATTGTGAAGCTTTTGGAAAGATTTGGTATGGTGGACTGCAAGTCCGTGCCAACACCAATGGAGCTCAACTTCAAGAAGTTGAGTGGCAGCGCTGCTGGGCCCGTATTGTCTAATCCTACTGAGTATCGTCAACTCGTAGGGGCCCTGATGTTCTTAGTGAACACTTGTCCAGATATATGTTTTGCAGTGAACACTTTGAGTCAAAAGATGGTTGAGCTTCATCAGTTTCACTGGGATGGTGCTAGGAATATTCTGAGATACCTTCGGGGCACGATAAACCATGGGCTTAGATACACTGCCGAGAGCGTGACACTCCTTAGATATACTGATGCCGATTGGGCTGGCAGTGTGGTGGATCATAAGAGCACATCGAGATGCTGCTTCAATCTTGGTTCTGCTTCGATCTCATGGATGAGCAGGAAGCAGAAGTCGGTGGCTTTGAGCACTGCAAAGGCCGAATACATTGCAGCGAGTATGGCCTGTTGTGAAGCAGTTTGGTTGCGAAAGCTCTTTAGTGAGCTGTTCGGACATGTGCTAGATACCACCGTGATACTCTGTGATATCTAGAGTGTGATTCACTTGTCTGAGAATCCAGTGTTCCATGATCAATCCAAGCATATTGATTTCAAGTACCATTTTATCCGGGATATGGTATAGCAAGGCGCGGTAAGGCTTGATCATATAGGAACTGATGAGTAGGTCGCGGATATTCTCACAAAGCCCCTGGGGAAGGTCAAGTTCCTAACCTCTATGAGAGTCTTGGTATCGTGGAACGACCCTATGATGTGGGTCCTGTTGGAGGATGAGCTCTGGGAGCTCTGGGGGGCTTTGGGGATAGATTCTCGAAGCTATAAGCAACCACAAGGCTAGGCTTGTCGAACCTTGTTGGTGTGCTTGGGCCCCACCATTGTGATTATTGAGTTGGTTCACCTCTCATTATCTGTGCCCCGTATGCATCCTACCCATTGAGTTCAGGGCTCATGGGAAGTACCTGCCATTTGGCCAATGAGGTGGGAAAAGCTAGAGACTAGTAGCAAAGATTGATGGACACATTAGAGATTTTCGTACTCTTTATCTAGGATGGCACAGTCCAACTACTTGATTTGGGATCAAGTATAGTGAGGTTCGGACCTCCAACTGACTTTGGGTCAGGTAAACCAACTTCGGGTTGGTATGAGACTCTTTGTGAGTCCGATAGAGGTTTCGGACCTCTGGGATGAATCTGTCAGCCGGGGAATGATGTCTATGTGACTGACCCACTTCTATTCTGAAATAAAGAGGCCGCCAGTGTAAAATAACGGTGGATGGACGCACGATGTTTGATTGCACAGGTGGATGGAGTTCTCCCTAGTTGAGAGGGAGTGTTAAAATTGGACAACTAGGTCCAAACTCCAGGTTGTGATGCTCAGATGAAGATACCAATATTGTTATTGGGTTCCTCTTTCGGAGAGGTGTAAGATCGATCTAAAGTTGATCTTAATTAGATGAGCATAACATTTAGTTTGAATTTATTTTTAATAATTTCAAATATGTGCAGGTCGGCCTTAAGGTTTTACACCCCCAGCAGATGTGTCACACACCCTCAGTGATTGGTATAAATAGAGTCAACGTTGGAGGACATTTCTCATCATCTCATCTCACACAACATCTCCTCTTCTGATTTAGTACGAGCTCCTTGGAAGCAGTTTCAGTTCACACATGGGAAAGAAGGATGAATTTACTGTAGATAGGGTTTGGACAAATTTACTGCAGCTAGGGTTTCTACACAAGTTTGACCAGAGTTGACTTTTGTCAACGCATGGTTCGAAAACGCTGAATTTTGGTGGAGACTTCGATTTTGGAAGGCCATACACATTGGCACAAGAACCAGGGTCAAAAGGTTGACCGAAGACCGAGCTGCATTGACTTTCTTGCTGCTATTCTGCATTGACTTTATTGCTGCTTGTAAATTTTTGTAGATGTTCTATGCTTGGAGCAACTTTACTTTTCTCACAGCGATCATACAAATAGTTAAGTAAAATGCAGATAGAACATATAAGTGGATCTTATAGAAGACAAATCAGAAACAGGAAAAATGTGGTGGTGCGTTACGACGGTCAACAGGATGCTTCAACCAGCAAAGTCTCCTTGGTCAGCCAACCCAGAATGTGTCACAACAGTCCTCCAATCAGCAAACGAGTCAACCTAAGTCAACTCCAAAAAAGTCAACGTTGTCCTGAAAAAGTCAACGCAGGGCAGCAAGCTAAAAGTCAACGCAGCAGCAGATTGGTCAACCCTTTGACCTCGATTTCTGTGCCAAATAGTACGGCCTTCCAAAATCAAACTTCTCACCAAATTTCAGCCCATTCGGACCATGCGTTGACCAAAGTCAACGCTGGTCAAACTTCCAGCAAAACCCTAGCTGCAGCAACTCGTCCTTCAGCTCAGCTGTACAGAAATTCGTCCTTCTTCTTCACACGTGTGGGCTGGAAATGTCTTCTAAGGAGCTTGTACTACATCAAATGAAAGAAGAAGATGTGTGTTGAGTTGTGATGAAATGCTCTCCAACTTTGCCTGTATTTATATCCATCATTGGGGTGTGTGACACATCTGCTGGGGGTGTGAAACCTTAAGGCCGACTTGCACATATAATTTATTATGAATAATAAATTCAAAATAAATGTTCTGCTCATCGGATTAAGACATATTATATATGGATTTTACACCTCTCCGAAAGAGGAATCCAACAAAAATATTAGCCTCTTAATCTGAGCATCATAACATGGAGTTTGGACCTAGTTGTCCAAATTTAACATTGCTGTTCTGCGTTGACTTTTCTGGGGTTGACTTTGAGTTGACCGTGTGGCTTTTTTGAGGGCTGTTGTGACACATGCTGGGTTGGCTGACCAAGGAGACTTTGCTGGTTGAAGCATCCTGTTGACCGCCATAACGCACCACACCATTTTCCTATTTCTAGTTTGTCTTCTATAGATCCACTGGTATGTTCTATTAGCATTTTACTCGATTGTTTATGTGATTGCTGTAGTGAAAAGTAAAGTTGGATCAAGCATAGAACATCTACATAAATTTACAGGAAGCGATCTTGTAGATAGAAGATTTCAAGACAATTCTTAGAATGAATCCACTTGTACCACGACAACTCAAATCCATGATATTGGTGAAGCAGAAACAAGTTGTCAAATTGGTGTTGATAATGATAAGCATCTTGTTAAGGAATTGATTCTGATGGTTAAGGATATACAATCGAATCAAGCTCAAATAATCAAGAATATGGAGGCCAACCATACTCAATTCATTAAGAATATGGAACTTAATCAAGAAAAATTAACACCAGATCACACCAGGGAAATTGGTTCTATGCAGAGCAGGTTATTGGCCTTAGAAGAAAAACATATCGAGGAAATGACGATAATGGAATTTAATCACTCCAATCAAATCACTGCCATGGAAGAAAAACATATTGAGGAAATGACGATCATGGAATTTGATCACAACAATTAGCTAGCTACCGTGCAAGCAAAACATAAGAAAGAGATAAACTATATGAAAAATTGCTTCATGGGCATGAAAGCGAAAAAGGATAAAATTATAAGCGACATGGAAGTTGGTCTAATATCTCTTCATAATAGGTTATTGGCCATAGAGAAAAAACAAGCACCATGTGTTATAAATATGGAAGAAATGGATACCATTGAAAACAATTTAAAGGTAATGGAAGTTAATCATTCTAATCAGATGTCCATTATTCAGAAACATATGATTGCAATGGAAGCAAAGCACACTCGAGAAATGAAAACTATGGAGGCAAATCATATCACTCTATAAGACAGATTCGTGAAAACTCAGCTCAATCAAGAGAAATTAATAGTAAGGCATGCCAGAGAAATGAGTTCCATGCATAAGAGGTTAGAAGAAAGGAGATCACAAGTACAAAATTTTCAACCTGATCTAGATGATAGATGGCAGAAAATCAAAGAGCTTTCAATAGATCATAACTCTCCCCAATTGTCAAAGCAGGTCTCATCTTGTTGTGAATATCCTGAGAAAGTGGCTGGCCCCATTAACGAAGATTTAGTTGAGGATGACATGATCAAAGAAGAAATTGAAAAGGATCTAGAACAAATGCAAAATGAAGAGAGATTGGGGATTAGGGTGACAACCCTCGATCTGAGCCATTGTCGCGATGCCTAGATATTTTGTGCGACAACAGGGCCCACAAATAAACTATATGGCTAGCTTACTTTACTAAATTCACTAAGACAAATATTAGAGCTGGAGTGGGAGCCATGAGGCCAACCACATGTCAAAGACATCATCCTAGTGGCAGCGCAGGAGAGGCAGCAGTGTAGGCAGTGCAGTGACAATATGGGAGAGGCAGCAGCACAGTGATTGGTTGGCAGAGGTGGCAATGCAGTCCAATGGGGCCCAGGGGAACGTTGGGGGCTCAACTAGGTAAAAGAGGATGAGAGCAACTCATTCCTCATTCATTCATCCACTGATTTTTCTGTCTGATAGACTGAAAGCACGCTTGAGCTGTTTAGCCGAGCTTGCCGTGCTGTTTAGCACAAAGATTTTTGAGTGGAGATCTCAACCTCATCCTCGGGGGACTTCAAGTACTTGCTCAGGAGAGGAGTCACATCCAGTTTCGAGAGAGGAGTCACAACTATACATTCAGGCATACGCAGTCCCTCCAGGACAGCACAGAGGCCACACAGGTGGCAGGAGAATTACATAGTCTATTGAGGAGCAACACTTGGGAGAGGAGATGAAAGAGCAGATTGCAACTGGGAGTTTGAGAGGAGGTTAGCCACTTCCTAGTAGAGTTCTTGGGCAGATTTCCAGCAGCTTCTTCCAGTAGTTCTGCCAGAAAACCAGAGTGCCCAGCAGAACAATGTGCCAAGCCCAAAGGGGTGAATTTTTAGGGTAAGGATTTCTGGAAACCCTTTGCGGGTTTTTCTAAATTTGTTGAGGAGGGTTTGATGTCTAATTCCCAAAATTTTCTGAGTAGCAGAGCAACCTCATAACGCTATCCCTCTTTAGCTAGCAGAAACAGTTTCATCCAGGCCATCGTAGAGGAGGAGCCATGCAGAGCAACAACGTAGCAGAGATTTCTGAGCAGGGTTGAGGGGTTATTTCAGCCTGCCTTGTGCAGGTCAAGGTGCCATCTTTCTAAGCACCTCATTGTACCTTTTCCCATCAGAGATTTAATAAAATGGCTCAGATGTTTTTGGCTCTATCATGGTGTTTTTAATGGCTATTTTATGTTTGCTATAGTTTTAGTCTTCGAATGCTTTATATTACTGCTTATTCCTAATTTGGAATATTACAGGCCATAGGCTTGAACATTAGGCTGCCCTAAAACAAAAAAAGAAAAAAGAAAAAAAAGGTGCAATAAAAGAATATTAAATGTCGGAAACGGGCTTGTACTGCTTGAAAATGCATTTCCGTCCGTACTGAGCACGTTTCCTCAACATGAAACGACCCAATACGGACGAAAACCCATTTCCAGGCCGTACGGTATGGGGAAACGCGTTTCCGTTTTGTTTCCAGGGGGAAACGACCCTTTGCCCAACAGTTCCTGGAACTTAGCCGGTGCTAAGATATTCTATTTGTAAGAAATATTTTTTATCTTAGGTGATCTGATTCACCATATTATCTTACGATTCGATTTGAGAAAAATTATAGAGATCTGCAGGTAGGCCCTTGGGCTTCAAGTTCATAGACTGTGGGAAAGAGTTGACTGTGTTTGGGCTCCAAGAAATTCTATATGGTATTCTAACTCTGCAGAAGGGTTTGTGGCCAATATTCTAATTTTTCGAAAAAATACATTTATCCATTGCCATTATTCAGAATTTATTTCTCAAAATATTTTAATTTACAAACATTTTATATTTGTAAATATTTTTTTGTAATATAATTTTGTAAATTATTTCTAACCCTTGTTTGCAGCAGTTGGCGTTTTGGGTTTATTTTAAATTTTGTATATATATTGGGGTTTGTTGGGTAATTTCATTTCATTTGTGCAGGTGAGGTTCTAGGTGATCAAGAAAATTTTTGCTGGAGTTTTGAGCTAGATCTAGGCCATTGAGGGTATGATCTAGTCTCAAATAAATTTGCAAGCTCAACATTGAGTATTCTCGCAGCGTTTTCGTGAAGAGAAATTTTGTTTCCAGGTCTCAGGAAATATTTTGAGGCTCTAGCCTAGCTGTCCCTCTTTTGGCCCTCTTAGAGGCCTCAACCTCCCTCAAGGGGAGCTATCCAACCTCCTAGAGGCTTCGACCCCTCCGCGCCCCTTCAAGCCTAGCTGTGGGCTCAAGGAGGCCTTGACCTCCCTTTTTCTTGGACGACAAACCTTCCAGAGCTTGCTGTGAGCCTTTTAGGGCTCCTCCCTCTAGGTCGCAGCCCCTAAGGGGCTGTCCCTCCTAGTCCCAGGCCATTTTTGGCTATTGGCTGCCCTTTTAGGGCTTTTCTGCCCTAGTCACAGATCTACAAGGCCTTTCCCTTGGCCGCTGCCCCATCCTAGCCCTAGCGCTGACCTCTATCCCTCATCGCTGCCCTCATATAGCCCGTTGCCTCATTTCAGTCATCATCTTGATTATCATTGAGTTTTTGTCACTAATACTTTGTGGATGCAGAGATTTTTGAGCTAACAATTGTGGTTGCAGGATGTCAACTCATTGGAGGAATTTTGGGCAAGCAAGTTAGTCACTTTCAAGGCTTAAAAGCCTATTGGTTTGCCTCCTCAAACCCTCATTTTCATCTCTGTTTTACTTGCAGCCTCTGATCATTTTTATTACAGTGGTAAAAAACTCATCTAAGCGGCATCAATCTAACTAACAAGTCTCCTAAATTCATTAACAAGTCTTTTGCATAAATTGGGTAATCACTGTTTAGCATATATCATAATTTTTTGATGACTGTCACATTGTTTGGAAAGCATCATAAAGTCTGATCATACATAACAGTGGCTTCTAAAAGATCCTAAGCTTGTTAAGTATTCATTTCTTGGCATCTCTTGTATCATTGTTTACAATCTCGTGTTGGCAGAGTAGTTTAAAAGGGCTGTTTTCTAAGTCTTTCATTGGCTGCCTCATTTACATTTTATATGCATTTTTCTCTTGCACTCATAGGCATTTCTCACTGTTTGCACTCTAAATGCTCTCATTTAATTCAAGAGATAAGTGTTTGGTTCAATTTGGCATCTTTTATTTACTGTTGTCATAAATTTGAGCATAAGTTGCATAAAGGTTTTTGATATTGGTTAATGCTCTATTGATAAGCATAATACATTGTGGAAAGGATTGTTTACATTCATAACATTCAATTGTTGAAGAGATTATACAATTGGTTAAGTTGTCATTGCTTCCTAATAAGAATGCTAATACATTTCTTTCTCGTGAGTTTCATAATCTAAGAGGTCATAATTTTGCACTAAATAACTCACTCAGAAAAGCATTTGATAAATCAATCTCAACAGTTGGATATATTTTTGAATGGTTGATATTGTTTAAGTTGTCTTTTCTAATTGTTGCATATAAAATTGGCATTGTGATAATTTATTGTCATATTTTTGAAAATTTGCTAAATGTGTTTAAAGAACATCAATCATCTAGATTCTAAACTGCCCATCTCTTGAGTAATTGTTTATTGGCATCCTTTTCATTCTTGTATAATCTCATGTAATTGTCTAAATTAATTTCCAAGAACCTTGGCTAATAGTTCTGAGTAATATCGTGGATAACTGCTCCATTTTTTCTTGTTCGCCATTATTGTTATTGGGTTTATTGTTCATGGTCAAATTGAATATGTATTGCAAATGATAATTTAGCTTTGGCATATTGGTGAATTGTTATAATTTCAAAGAGCATTAATCTTATCTTTTATTTAGTACTTGAGCAATTATCTCTTGGTTACATTGAATATATCTTTTGGGCACCATTGAATTTGAGCACTCTATCTTGAGGTTGAGATTATCTTTCATTCGTCATTTAAGTACTCTTTTTTCATATTTAAAGAGCATTTGTAATTAACTACTTGAATAACATTAGATAGTCTCACCCCAAGAAGCACTCAATCATCTTGCATTTGCATCCTAGGAATAGTCTTGCATTGATTAATTAACCTTCAAGCATAAGCTTGGTTGATAGACATATAGGGCCACCTTTCATCTTTAGCTTGTGAATGATAGATCCTCTTTAGTGGTTAACATGGTGACCTTGCATTCGTCAGATCCACAGTCTCTGCAGTGCCAGAGGCATCGGGTAGTTAGATTTCAAGGGGAGGTATCATTAACCAAGCCATTGCTTGTTTCGCCTTGACTTCTCTCTACAACTTACTTTAGAGACTAGCCTCAAAACAAATAGGGATTAAGGGATTCACCTAGTTAGACATTTAACTAAAATAAACCATGATTTTGCACCTCACCTAGATTGTAGGACTTGCACTTCATATAGATAGCTAAGCATCTCTTAAGCAGTGATTGTTCATCCGGTCTTTTGGTACTTGATCGATATAAAACAAATACTTGACTCCATAAGGCACTGGTCTCACTAAAATAATTCAATCTAATCTATTAACTTGCTAAAATCAACCAAGTGGCTAGGCCATTCAATCATGTCTCCCAGATTTGTTGGTTGCCAACAAATCTCGCATTCTCACATTCCATAGGTACTGCTCCCCATAGCCTGCTGTTGGGAGACAACTAGAATAGAAAGGGCGGGGATCCGAGTGACAACCCCCGCCCTGAGTCGTCGTCGCACCGTGCCTGTACAATTTGAGCGACAACATTTTTTGGCACCATTGCCAGGGAACAATTTATTGGACCTTGGCGTTACAACACTTACCATCATCCGTTCCAATCTCATTGTATTTTTTGCTATTCTCTCACCAATATTTTCATCATTTTTCTATCCGCACCTTTAGCACTTGGACATTTGGGTTAGTTTTCTGTTTGGGTGGCGACTCCATTGATTCACCCATTCACAAGGAGCTTATACTAGAAGAAATCCTAGTAGCTTGGTTAACCTCGCTCCCGATCCTGAAAAGGCTTTAAGAGCTCGGTAAAACAAATTACATTTTAGTAAGCATTTATTCTTTCTTGGATAGAAAGCCCTCCTTGATATTCACTTGGTTTTCCCTGATCCCATCAATCAGGACTTCATGGATTTCTACTGGCCTTGCAACTTTGCCAATATTCAAGGGTACCCTCACAACCTTCCAGATGTTGGTATAGACAAGATTCCACTTTTTCAAGGGAATAATGCGATCAATGCTGATGCTCACATCAAGAAGTTCACATCCTTCATATTAAGACACACTCATGCAGCTTAATACAATCACGAGGATGTTAGAATGAAGCTCTTTGTCCTTTCTTTAGAAGATGATGCCTTGCAAGCTATCTTCAATGCATTCAAAGATATATAAGGGGACAAAATAGAAGGAAAATATTTATTCAAGAAACTCAACTCTATCAAGAAAAATGAAAATGAAACGGTTGAAGAGTTTAATCATAGATTCAATTAAGGATATAACTCAAGATTAGAAGCCACATGACAAAACATTGTTGGAACAATATCTTGAGGCATTTAGTGTTGATACATCATATGACATAAGACGTGCTAAGCTTACAAATTTAGCTACTGCCCAGGGTATAGTTGAAGAATTAGAAAAGGATAAGAAGGCTTCTTGTAAATTGGAAATTCTTGGTTTTGAATGGGATCCAGCCAAATCTAAAGGGAAAGAAATAAAGGAGGTAGAGCATGACCCAATTAAGGAATTAACTCAGATGATTAAGGAAATGAGAATTGAGCGTGCTAGAGAGATAAGTGCCATGTAGTATAGGCTGAATCAGATGGAACGAAATCAAGCTCAAAACGTCCAACCTAAAAATAATAATAACAATTGAGGTAACAATAATCCATGGCCAAGAAGGATTCCTCCAAATCATCAGAGACCTCCTACTCTTCTTGAGTCTGCAAATGTTGTTGATCAATCTATTCCATTTTGTAGACCTTGTGAAATTTTTCATGAGGAAATTTGATGTGCTCTTGCCAGAAAACTTCTAGAGGAAGGAACCAGTGAGTAGATAAATAATGTTATTGCTTCAAAAGAAGGTCATTGCACAAACATGTAATATTCCCAATTAGCAGCAGCTAATTGGAAATATTAATTTTGATTAATTTTTCCTTATATAGTTAAAATATAAATAAAGTGGGTAAAAGGAGAATGTGACTCACTTAGAATAACACACACTCCCTAAAGTCACCTAGGAGACATAACATTGTGGTCAAGGTGGGCCAAGGGGGCCAAGTGACAACGAAGGGGGTGACATACTTAGGTAGCGTGGGCCTAGCCAGCGCAGATGAGTTGGCAATGTGGGCCAAAGAGAGACAACGTGAACGTGGTGGGAACAAGGAGAGAGGGAGGCTCACCAAAGATAAATAGAGGGGAGGCTACCTCATTTCTCTCATTGATGATTATGCATTTTGGAGTTTGTCTCTAGATATTGAGCACGCTTGCTGTTTAGCTAGTCTGCACGTACTGTTCAGTACACCGGGTGTCTTCGTGCGGAGATCCCAACCTCAGCCCCGAGAGACTTCGAGTGCTTGCTTGGGTGAGGAGTCATACCATATTTTGCAGGGAGAGATCGAAGCTTTAGCCATTGAGGAGCATTCCTTGGAGAGACTACGCAGTCTTGGAGAGGGAGGATACAGTTCTAGTTGGGGAAGTTCCGGATTGAGGTTATTTCGGTGGATTCAGACCGGAGGATTAGGGAAGGGATCAACCCTTACCTATTGGAGACATTTTGCAGAGGGAGAGGCCGTATTCTGCAGTGTTGCCTTCAGGGTCAGCGTCTTCCCTTGAGGATAGCGTAGTGCCTCAAAGGAGGTATTTTCCGGGGTCAACCATTCTCGAAAAGTTCTCTGGGATTTTCTGGGTATTGGGAGTAGAGGTTGTTCCCAAAGTTTCAACATTTTTCGAGTTGGGGAACAGCCCCAAAGACTCACTTCATTCCAGCAGTTGCAGTAGCACGACAACATTTTCTAGCAGCTTGGAGACTACGCAGTTGATAGAGGGAGCAGCCATTCCACACATTGTTCTGAGAGTATTTCTACACTTGCCTTGTGCAAATCGAGGTGCCATCATTTTGATCACCTTTGTACTTATTTCTTATTTCTCAGTATTAATAAAATGGCTCAGCGTTCTCCATATTGTGTATTTTGTCTCATGGTTTGTCTTTAGTTGCTGTGTACCTTGTTTGTGTGCTTTATATTACTGTTTATTTCCCTCCGGGATATTACAGTGGTATCGGAGCTTCATTCTTGGCTCAGCCGTGGGGATATTTTTTCTATGAACAAAGAGGGTAGGCAGAATCTTACCCACCAAAGGCAGTAGAGGTGGAAAATATGGGGGAGTCAAAGAGAAAAGGGGAAGCAACCTTTGGTAACATTTTTAAGGCCCTAAATGATTTAGCCAAAGGATAGAAGGGAATGTTGGAAAGACTCAAACAACATAATAAGAATGAGAACATCCATCAGGAATCCCTAGTTGGGGAGACTTTGGGGGTTTCACAACAGTGTGACCACCCTTTACCAGCCACTCACCCACTAGCCTTTAGTAGGCCAACCAGGATCACGATGCCTACATTCTTACCTCCTGTATCGAGTGAGGAAGGTAGGCGACATGATCATATACCCTTTGGAGATTATTTCCACGAATGGCAGTCCATGGGGGAAAACTTCAAAGCGGCTTTGCCCTTCAGAGATTACTGTCAGCTCAGGTAGGATGAAGGAGGAAGGAACAGTGAGGGGTCTAGCACCCAGAGTTCAGAGTTGCAGCGTACCACTGGGAGGACACTTTTTCCCACGTATGATGGATCCACTGATTGCACGGTTCGGGATCGGGTGGAAAAGCTGGATACCTCTTTCCAGCTTGACTGAATAACGGAGGGGGAAGCCATCAAAATGGCTACTTTGCACTTGGAGGATGAGGGCACACAGGATCATGGGGAGCATGTGGATACACCCAGTATGACGTAAGGATCACCTGTGTTGGAGACTTCTTTAACCATATCGGTTGACATCTTAGTAGAGAGAGTAGAGCTTACCCCAGTAGTGCCATCCATTGAGGTGATGATCGGGTTAGTGTCCGAGTCTTCAGGTGGTAGTTGCACGCGACAGATGGGTGAGGTGCCAGGAGATGTATCCACCTTTGATGAGGCACTAGGAGATACAAAGGTATTGGACGATGGTCGCACACAACGGTGTCATCAGCTTTGAGCCGACCTTCTAGTTTTGAAAGGGAAGGCCACATTAGTACGAGAGGCTATTTTGTTACAGAACGAGGAGTTAGAAGGCATGAGAGTGGTTTGTGCTGAGTCAGCGGCCAAGTTGGCCCACATTGGGGAACGACTGGATTCCCTAATGGTACAACTAGAGGGCACATTGGAGTGTCAGAGCAGTCCCCTTCAGGCATGCATCGATGGGGCTACCAGCCTTGTTGGGTCACCTCTTTCCATTGGAGAGAGAGAGGCAAAGCCACCTAGTCAGATCTTATATTTTGACTTGGATAACGGGATGAGACGATCGGATTTGCACAGGGTGCAGCATCCACATGTTGAGGTTCGATGGGTAGTGATTTTGAGTTGGTACCCGGTGGAGTGGGTTATGGAGATAGTGGTGGACCCGGGTGTAGTTCAGCAGGAGTTTCCAGGTGCTGGGAATACAGGAACACCACACTGGCATTGGGATCTAGGCGGGACTACCTGTCGTTTCCCAGGCAGGTCAGTTGACTATGTCTTGGAGGGTACAGTTGGCCTAGCAGTAGAGCATGCGCATTCACTAGGGGAGTTTCGGTTAGCTCCAGTGGCCAACCAGTTTATAGGCAGACTCCCTAGGTTGTCTTGGCATGACACTTATACGCGGGGTCACAGGGTGATCAACATACCTTGGCAGGAGCTTGTCAGAGGAGGTGGTATCGGCAGGCCACCAGATGGTGCCTTGTATGGAGCCAAGGATTCTTCACCTTTGTGTGGGGCACAAAGGTCATAGCGGAGCCGAGCTTTGGTGGTATCACTACTGACACATAGGGAGGTTCACTTCTCGGACCCCTTGGGGAGGGTTTGGAGTGATGATCCATTCGTCGGCGGGTATAGTAATGCGACACTGGAGGTGATGATACCGATTGGGGGTGGTCCGACATGTAGAGACACAACTCTAGGTCATCACATCCAAGGATGTGGGGGAGCCTCTAGCATTGAGCAGTGGACTACTGGTGTACATGGAGTTGCATGGTGGTGTACCGTAGTGTGTGGGACTGCATTGTGGAGTCAAAGTGTCCAACATCACATTGAGAACACGCGAGGAGTGACTGATGCCTTGACACAGACAAGGCACAAGGCGGTACAGGGTGGTACAACAGTAGTAGGGGGTATCCAGCAGTGTATAGGGGTATGCCTCAGTGTGCAGTGGCATGTCGAGGAGTACATGGATGATCGGTGGTATGCGAGGGCATATGGTGTTGCACAGCATGGTCTTAGAGTATTGCCTCCAGGGAGACTCATGGATAGGGACACCGAGCTTACCTTTGGGGGTTTTCACCCAGGATCGATGGGGAGACAGATGAGCGATACTTTACGGTATCTGTGGGGACTCACGCACCTGACCCTTTTCTACATCACTCACGGGCACAGTCGATTTTTTTGTTGTCCTTTGGCACTTTGGGCATGAGCAGCGGGGTACGCGAGGCTCACCCAAGATATTTGGATGACACTCAGCTCACTAGGGGAGAGACTTCTCAGCAGTGGCACTGGGTCGGTGCGCTAGTTGACAACCACAGGTTAGGGGATGAGATGATCCTCTACAAGGGTGGCACATCAGTCATCGCTGAGCCTATGCTTGGGGAGCAGGTCATGAGGGAGACATGCATCACTTTTTTCTCAGGGCATGTCGAGACCATGCATGAGCAGAGGATACTGGGTACAACAGAGGTAGCATCCCAGTATGTGTTTGGGCTCCAGACAATGTATCGACACATTATCGAGAGGGTGGATGGCATATTCAGTGGAGATGGTTGATAAGGACAGGAGGGATCCACATACCTTGAGTCAATTGCGAGTATCAGATATCTATCTATTAATTGCATTTAGGGGGTGGCTATTTGTCACATATGGCTTCCAGCGGTCATTGGTACTACACAGTGGCCGACACAGGGTAGGTTAGCATGCATCATATTTTCCCATGATATATGGACCCTATATATTGGTCACAAGCAGGGACTAGAGATGAGGCACGGAGGGATTCCCGTAGTTGTCAGAGCTATGGCGCAGCAGGTTCGACTATGGGATGCAGAGATTCAGTTGATTGATAGCCATTCTGTCTCATGATGGTCGGAGTCAGGACAGAGAGTGATCTAGTTCACTGTTGGGTTGGCACATGGGGGTACACAGAGGCCTTCATCGGGTGGCAAGGAAGACTTTCTCTGTTGCTGCATAGATTCATAACTGCATTCGGAGGGGTAGGTATTGGCATCATGGCGATTCCTGGTCTGGATGAGCTTGTCTCTCATAGATCTCTTGCCACTAGGTCTCAGGAGAGGAGGATACAGTTTGCGCATGACAGGGAGTATCTTATGATCAGAGTAGCACAACATCAGCATGGTGGTACCTCTAAGAGATTAGCAGGATACTTGAGCGTTACTACTCTACACAACTCGATAAACTCTCAGGTTGAGCTGTATACTACATGGGGAGATCATGTATATCTTCCATCGGGCTTTAGTGAGTCATTGATGAAGTGGTGGACTTCATTAGCATGGCAGGATGGTGAGTGGAGTAGGTGGAGCCTCATGTCGGACAGGATGGCTTGGGATCCCGACATTGAGAGATCCCTCCATATCAGGGTGATACAGAGGACAGTGAAGATTCAGTGGCGCATCTGGGACCCAGGCACATTTTACAATGATGGTGGGCAGCATCAGCTAGAGAGGAGGCTTGTTCAGGCATTGCTTGAGGACAAGCAATTTTTGGTAGGGAGGACTGTAATATTCCCAATTAGCAGCAGCTAATTGGAAATATTAATTTTGATTAATTTTGCCTTATATAGTTAAAATATAAATAAAGTGGGTAAAAGGAGAATGTGACTCACTTAGAATAACACACACTCCCTAAAGTCACCTAGGAGACATAATGTTGTGGTCAAGGTGGGCCAAGGGGGCCAAGTGATAACGAAGGGGGTGACACACTTAGGCAGCGTGGGCCTAGCCAGTGTAGATGAGTTGGAAACATGGGCCAAATATAGACAGCGTGAACTTGGTGGGGCCAAGGAGAGAGGGAGGCTCACCAAAGATAAATAGAGGGGAGGCTACCTCATTTCTCTCATTGATGATTATGCATTTTGGAGTTTGTCTCTAGATATTGAGCACGCTTGCTGTTTAGCTAGTCTGCACGTACTGTTCAACACACTAGGTGTCTCCGTGCAGAGATCCCAACCTCAGCCCCGGGAGACTTCGAGTGCTTGCTCGGGTGAGGAGTCATACCATATTTTGCAGGGAGAGATTGAAGCTTCAGCCATTGAGGAGCATTCCTTGGAGAGACTGCGCAATCTTGGAGAGGGAGGACGAAGTTCTAGTTGGGGAAGTTCCAGATTGAGGTTATTTCGGTGGATTCAGACTGAAGGATTAGGGAAGGGATCAACCCTTACCTATTGGAGACATTTTGCAGAGGGAGAGGCTGTATTTTGCAGTGTTGCCTTCAGGGTCAACGTCTTCCCTTGAGGATAGCGTAGTGCCTCAAAGGAGGTATTTTTCGGGGTCAGCCATTCTTGAAAAGCTCTCTGGTATTTTTTGGGTATTGGGAGTAGAGGTCGTTCCCAAAGTTTCAGCATTTTTCGAGTTGGGGAATAGCCCCAAAGACTTGCTTCATTCCAGCAGTTGCATCAGCACGACAACATTTTCCAGCAGCTTGGAGACTACGCAATTGATAGAGGGAGCAGCCATTCAACACATTGTTCTGAGAGTATTTCTACACTTGCCTTGTGCAAGTCGAGGTGCCATCATTCTGATCACCTTTGTACTTATTTCTTATTTCTCAGTATTAATAAAATGGCTCAGCGTTCTCCATATTGTGTATTTTGTCTCATGGTTTGTCTCTAGTTGCTGTGTACCTTGTTTGTTTGCTTTATATTACTGTTTATTTCCCTCCGGGATATTACAAAACAGGATCTCTTCATCTTTCGCCATCAATAGATTCTGGAAATTGCTAGAAGTAAAGGTTATACATATCAAAAGAAGGGCAAGGAGCCAAATCAACATTAGCAAGTTGCATCTGAGAGATATAAATCAGGATTGAAAATCAATTGGGTTGCTTGGATAAACAATATTAAGATCTCTATCCTAGTGCTTGAACTTCTAAATATTCCTTCTCATAGAGCAACATTCTTTAAAGCTTTAGGCATGGCTCAACAAGATAAGGTTGATACGTATCCAAGGGACGAAGAAACCAAGTTAAAGGATCTAAATTGTTATATGACTAACGAGGATAATCAACCTTTCTTCCTTACTTTAGAAGTTAACGACCGCCTTCTTCATAATTGTATGTTGGATTCCAGGGCCTCAACCAATGTCATGACTAAGAAGGTTATGGATCACCTGAATTTAAGAATTTCTAGGCCTTACCATAATATTTGTTCTATGGATTGTAAAAATATTGAAGTCCTTGTTGTAGTTAAGGACTTACAGGTTGCCTTGGCTAACTATCCATATAAAATCATCACCATGGACATAGCAATTATTGATGTGCCTGATGTATGGGGAATGCTTCTCTCAAGAAAGTTTGTAGTAGACTTAGGTGGATTTATTCAGATGGACTTATCATATGCTACTATTCCTACAACAACAGGTGGTATGGTCAGGTTATACAGGGAAGTTGAAAGAAGATATCACATTGAGAATCCGAAGATGCCAGATGATGGTCAAGAGATTGAGCCACAGGATTATCCTTCAGAGCATAATGCAGTTGTGGCCGAATTCTTCCAGTCTGTGTATCATTTTTCTTCATCTCATCTTACGAGCAAGAAAAGAAGACGACTTTAATTTGGTAGAGGTGTGCAACACAGTGATGAAAGTTCGCATCAGCCAAAAAAGGTCAATATTCAACAAGGGACATCTGAAAAACGACCAATTGACTTACCCGTAAGCAAACAAGTGTTCTAGATTGTGCCACAAGGATGACATCTGATGCTATTGGGCATCGTTTGTATAATATCTCGAACCCTACTCTCTTAGTTAGGATTTCATTTATGTCGTCAGTTAGTGTTCCTTTTATTGTATTTAAATTTTTATGTCTTTTGATATGTTAGGATATATGTTTTCTATTCCAACAAATGTTCTATATATGCATGATGAATTTTCATTATGAGTAGATATCTACCTTATGTATCTTGTTTTCTTGGATGCAAGATTTTAGATTCTCACGTTACTTCAATAAACTAACATGTCTCCATATGGAGCCAGATGTTGTACCCATTTTGTCACAAGTCCAAGGAAGCAGTGTTCAATTTTTTTTCAAAGATCAGAATCATCATCCAACTAGTTGTTATATCATGTAAACCCAAATTCTGCAAGTTATGTTGTAAATGATGCTAGTATGACCGTTTAATTATGTAACAACACCTAAGTAAGCCTCTGATTTTGGCGATGAATTTCATCCTAGGAGGTTTTTTAACATCACTGAATCATGTGTGTTTCTAAATACGGATAAATGGTAGAGGTTTTCCTCCAGCTTAAACCCCAAAGCTAGGGTGGAATTTATTGACAAAGTCTTAGGTGAGTCCTAGTGTTATATCGAGTCTTTGTAAAAGTAGTTTGGGAATAATTCAAGCTATTTGGCTAAATTATTTTATTACAGATCACTTGGTCTATGTTAGATCATGTTGTGTCGCAAAATTAGGTACTATCATGAGGGTCTATATGTAAAGGTGTAATCCCCCTTTGAGGGTTGAATTATTTGTAATATTTGATGTAAAAAATAATTTAGTGCATGGAACCTCATATTTAGACACCACGGCTAAATTATTTGAGGGTGGAAAAAATATTAATCCCCTCTTGTGTCAATTAATTAATTTATCTGGATAAATTAAAATTAAATCCTAAGCCAAAAAATTAATTAATTTAGTGTAAAAAATAATTATAGAAAAATTAAAATTTCTCCACAAATTTGTGGGTCAAAGAAAAGTCAATTTTTGAAAAAATTGATATTCTAAGAAAAATTAAGCCCTTGGATATTGGTGGTTAAGTCAAAGTCAAAATTTTGAGGAAATTAATCCAAAATATTATTTTTGGATTAATAAAAAATGGGTTTTAAGTGAAATTCGAAATTTTCCTCAAAATAAATATTTTTGACGACAAAGATTAAAAGATGATCAAATTATTATCAATGGTCGAGATTATTTTGACGAGGATCAAGCCAATTAGCCGCTATTTTCCACCTTGAGGATTTCTCTATAAATGGAAGCCATTTTGCTTCTCATAATATTTTGATCTTGGGCTATCTCTGGATGATGTAAAATTTGTAATGCTGGTATTGAACCATTGCTCTTCTGGGAACATTTAATATCATAATAGAAAGACTTTGGGGTTCAGTTCATGGTGTTCTTGTTCCATTGATCCGTGGTACGTGCTAGTTATGTGCTAATTCTATATTGTGCTGAATTGTTATATGATTCGTTATTTCATTTGTCAGTGATAAGATGTTCTATTTGTAAGAAATATTTTTTTATCTTAGGTGACCTGATTCACCATATGATCTAACGATTCAATTTGAGAAAAATTATAGAGATTCGCAGGTACACTGGCCCTTGGGCTCCAAGTTCATAGACTGTGGGAAAGAGCCGACTGTGTTTGGGCTCCAGGAAATTTTATATGGTATTCTAACTTTGTTGAAGGGTGTTGATTTTTGTAGCATCGGAAAGTGCTCTAAGCCCCAAATTTGGTGGAGAGGCTTAGACACGGGTATTCCAAAGAACCAAGAAACCGTTTGTGAAATTTCCACTCGGTTAATGTTTTATTAAAATAATTAATTATTTTAATGGAGACCCTAAGTCTAAACTTAGGAAAATTAAATAATTAAAGGACATTAATAAAATAGAGTGAGAATAATCTAGAAAAGGCGGAAATCAAGTCATGTTATAATATCAGTCATTGATTAGAGATCTAATCTCGACCGTTGATTTCTCAACGAGAAGACTATAAAGGAAAGCTTGAGGGTCATTTGGAAGACACAAAGAGTGAATCTTGAGATCGAATTCTTCTGTTGGAGCGGTGCTCGAACGAAGATCAAATCTTAGTGATTCAGTGCAGTGAGGGGCACATTAGCATTCAGAGAGAAATATTTTCTCAGCTGGAGAATCATCAACAGTGAGAGGCAGGAAGAGATCCAGCAGAGCTAGTCAGGGTGACGCAGAGTCAGTGCAGAGCCAGTCAGGGCTGCACAAAGGTTCATAGGATTTCCGAGATTCAGCTACCGGATCAAATCCAGAAGTCGGAAGTCGGGGTGTGAGACCGGGAGGCTCAGATCTATGATTCTGGGAATCAGATCGATCTGTTGCTGGGTTGACGTAGTGCCTAGAGGAGGTAACACAGGGCCTGCGCAGTCACTGTGTAGAGACCTCTAGAGGCATCTTTTCCAGTGACCGGATTAGCCAAATTTTCTAGTGATTGTGTGAGGTAAAACTCACAGTTTCTTTCTGCCAGTATTTCTCTCTGTAACTGAATAACCCTTGAGGTATTCAGAGATGTATTCAGGATTTGCTGTCAAACCAGGAGGTAACTCCTCAAAATCAGAATGTGTATTAGCTGAAGAATGCACATGGATTTATACATGGAGGTGAGGCTATTGGGATTCATCTCCCAATGACTCTTGGCCTTCCTTATTTCCTAATATTAATTAATATACAATATTAAATATGCACACCCATCCCATAGGATTAGGTTTCAACATTCCCGCCTTTAATCCGAAGGGATGTTGGTGAGTCCAAGCATCTATCTGAAGTTTTCAAACTTTTCTCTTCCAAGTGCTTTGGTGAAGATGTCAGTAGTTTGCTCATTTGTGGAACAATGATGTAGATGGATGGTTTTGGCCTGAACATGATGTCAAATTAGATGGTACTTTGTATTGATGTTCTTTGTTCGATCATGGAACTTTGGGTTCTTGGCCAACTTTATTGCAGAAGTGTTGTCGATCATGAGTGGAGTGGAATACATTTGTTTCATCTGCAAATCTTACAGGATCTTCCGGAGCCACACAATTTCTTTTGTTGCTTCAGCTACTGCCACATATTCTGCCTCGGTCGTGGAATCTGCTGGAACTGACTGTTTGCGTGATCTCCATGAGACAGCTCCTGATCCAAGACTCATGGTGTAACCTGTAGTAGACACCCCTATTTCTTTGTCGCCATCAAAGTCTGAATCAGAGTATCCGATCAAGCTAAAGTCGCCTACCTGTGTATATTTGAGTCCAAAGTCTTGAGTCCCCTTCAAGTACCTTAACACTCTTTTTGCAGCAGACCAATGTCCTTCACAAGGTTTTTGCATGAACCTTGAGAGGATTCCAACAGCAAATGAAATGTTAGGTCTGGTGGTGGTCAGGTAGATAAGACTTCCTACAAGTTGTCTATACTTAGTTGCATCTTCAAATTCCTTCCCTTCAATAGACGTGAGCTTCAAGTTTTGTTCCATTGGAGTGGTTAAGGGATTACAGTCATCCATGCCAAACTTGTTCAAGAGATCTCCAATGTACTTCTTTTGAGAAAGAAATATGAATTTAGGATGTTGAATTACTTCAATACCCAAATAGTAATGAACATGACCCAAATCAGTCATTTCAAAACATTTCTTCAACTCTTTCTTCATGGATGCAATATAGCTCTCATTGTTTCCTGTTATCAAAAGATCATCTACATATACCCACAAGATATACAACTGTTTTTCCAACTTTCTTAACAAACAAAGTTGCATCATCAAAATGTTTGAAGTCAAGTTTCAGAAGATGCTCGGTCAATTTCTCATACCAGGCTTGTGGTGCTTGCTTGAGGCCATACAAGGATTTTACAAGTTTGCAAACTTTGTGTTCTTGACCCTTTATCACAAATCCTTCTGGCTGGGACATATAAACTTTCTCCTTTAGATCTCCATTCAAGAAGGCTGTTTTTACATCCATATGATGGACTTTCCATCCATTTTGAGCTGCTAAGGCAAAGAGAGTCCGGATGGTGGTCCATTTTGCTGTGGGAGCAAAAGTTTCTTCATAATCGACTCCTTCTTTTTGTGCGAATCCTTTTGCCACAAGCCTGGCCTTGTGCTTGTCAAGTGAGCCGTCTGCTTTGTACTTGTTCTTGTAGACCCACTTACAACCAATTGGTTTCGTTCCCAAAGGTGGATCAACCAGCTTCCAAGTGCCATTCTTTATCAAGGCATCATACTCCTTCTGCATCGCTTCTTTCCATTCATCATGAGAATCAGCTTCTTTGAAGGAAGTTGGTTCATGATCTGTAGACAAACTCAATTCACAGTTATAAGCAATATCCATATCAACAGGGGAATCAGAATTATCTACATCACCTTCGATTTGTTGAGTGGAACTTCTTGTTCTTGTTTTTCCAACCTCATCAGGATGAACATTCTCCAGTGTCTTTGTCAGCCATTTTGGAGGACCTTTCTGAGATGGCCCAGGCTGGTCATTTGACTGAGTTGGGATTGATTCAAGATTCAATCTCCCAATTCTGTCAATCACATCATCCAATGTGTCATCCATGGTTGTTTCTTCATGTGGGGGAGATAGTGCTTCAGGACATGATTCCACAGTTTGATTCAATATCGCAATCCCCCCTTCAAGATGTGGAATCACATTATCAAATTCTTGGAAAGACTTTGCATGTGTGAATCTATCCAGGCGATCAAGTTGCCGCTCAACAACCTTGTCACTCTTGGAAGATTCAAGAAATATGACATATCTTGCTATCACAAATTTCTTATTTGCTTCATCATAGAGACGATATCCTTTGGAGGTATTGGAGTACCCTAAGAAGATACATTTTCTGCTTCTAGCACCAAGTTTGTTCCTTTGACCCTTGGGTATCAAGGCATAACAGGTGGACCCAAAGACCCTGAAATGCTTTATCGAAGGAATGTGGCCATGCCACATTTCAAAAGGAGTTTTGTTTCTAATTGAAATTGAAGGACACCTATTCTTTATGTAAACAGCACATAGAACTGCATCAGCCCAAAACATCAATTTTACATTCTTGAAAAATAACATGGAGCGGACCATATTTAAAATAGTTCTGTTCATTCTTTCAGCTACACCGTTCTGTTCTAGATTATATGGCACAGTTGTTTGATGTTTGATTCCATGTTGACGAAGATAATTTTCAAACTCGTTTGAAGGTATTCTTTTCCATTATCAGTACGTAGAGAGCCAATATGTGTTTGTGCATCATTTTCAATCCATGCATGAAAATTCTTGAAAGTTTGAAAAGCATCAGACTTATTCTTCAGTAAGTAAATCCAACACATTTTGGTGTAGTCATCAATAAATGTCATCATGTATTTGTTTCCATTTGCATAAGCAATAGGCATAGGGCCACATAAATCTGAATGAACAAGTTCAAGTTTTCTATGTGCTTTGGAGTGTGAATCATGAAATGGATGTTTTCTATGCTTTCCTAGAATACAAGCATCACATTCCTTAGGTTTTCTAGGAATTGTAGGCAGTCCATCAACACCATTTTTCTTCAACAAACGAAGGTTGTCATAGTTTAAGTGTCCAAATCTAACATGCCATAAAAGACTTGATGGAAATGTACCTTCATCATGATGTGAACTGAATGCAAAGTTTTGAGCATGAGCAGATGAACCTTTCAGCTTCAAGAGTCTCCCTTCTTCTATTCCCTCCATGACAAGTGAGTGATCTGACGCTTTTCTGACCTCTACCTTTCCATCAAACAAGTGAATTGAGTGTCCTTGCTGCCGGATTTCGACCAGGGACAGCAAGTTTCTCTTCAACTCAGGGAGGTATATAACCTCATGTAGGATATGATCAGGAAGACCAGGCAGTTTAAGCCTGACTGTGCCAAGCCCTGATGGCTTGAGTTTGGATTTATCTGCGAAATATACTGCTCCATCAACTTTGTCAATGAATTCTTCAAAAAATATTTTCTAAATGTCATGTGACATGTTGCTCCTGAATCTAGCAACCAATCATCTCTCCATGAAGTAAATGAAACATCAAATAGGTTTTCAGTTACTCCATTGTTACAATGTGCTAGAACATAGTGAGTGGATTCAGGTGCTTTACCTTTGTCTTTGTCATTAGTTTTACCTTTGTCTTGATTTCTTTGCTGCTCAATTTTCTCCCATGGTGTCCTGCATTTGGATGCATCATGTCCATCTCTATTGCAATGTGTGCAATGAAGATTGGATTTGTCAGCTTGTCTGCCCCCCCTTTCTATGAAGTTTCTTCTTCCTCTTCCTCTTCTGCCACCTCTTCCTCTGGATGAATCTGGAGCATGACTCTTTTCTCTATGTGCCAAATATGCAGCCTCTTCGGAAGATGAAGGGACTGTCATCTTCCCAAAAGCTTTCTCTCTTTCTGCAAACTTTTTCTCAAGTTTATCAAAGGTGATATGCTCAAAGTTTCCACTTGCTTGCAAAGATTCAAGATAATGTGAGTAAGTCGGATATAATGCCTTAACATATGCTATGAGAGATATGTCCATTTTTACACCAGTGTTTTCAATGTCATGCATTATAAATCTTACTTCTGAAGCTAAAGCAAGGGGATCATCATTCTTCATTTCAAGACTGAACAGCTTAATCATCAATTGAACATTTTCTAATTCTGAATGTGAGTCATAGAGTTCTTTTAGCTTGTTCAAGGCATCATAGGCATTTGAGAATGATGAAATATGGCGACTCACCTCTTCACTTACGGAGGCTGCAATCAAGGTATAGGCCTTGCAGTTCTTATTTTCCCAAATGGCAAGCTCTTTGTCTGAAGTGGGCTTTGCTGGTGGGTTTTCTTCTTGTCCTTCACAGATTCCTTTCCACAGCTCATTAAAAATGAGTGTGTGTTTAATCTTCCGAGACCATTCAAGATAGTTCTCTTTGCCGGAGAGAACCACCCCAACAATTGAGATGAGAGAATGCATTAGATTGCTGGAAAAAAATCTTCTGAAGAGGAAAAATTTCTGCTATAAAAACTTTCAATTCTTGAAATCTGCTCAATTAAAGGGGCAAAAACTCTTGCTGGAAAAATACTCTGAGTTTAAAAAAACTCTTTGCTGGAAACTAAATTCTGCACAAAAACTCTTGCTGAAGACTGAATTTAAATGGACAAAAAAGCTCTTGCTGAAGACTGAATTTAAATGGACAAAAAAGCTCTTGCTAAAAAACTGAATTCTGCACCAAAAAATATATATGTATTTTTTATTTTGTTTGGAAAAAAAATTTGTATGGGAGGTCGATATGGAATAGCGGTATTATGAATGGTGGAGGGGCGGTATAAAAGTGGTAATGTGGGGAATGTGGCGGAGTTGAAATAGTGGTATTGTATAATGAATGGAGGGGCGGAAATAAGAGAAGCGGACTTGTATATATAAAAGAAGCGGTATGGTATATATGAGAGCGGTATATTATAACATATGAGAGCGTGGATAATTGAAGGGGCGTGGTATTAAAACATTATATGATAGTGCTGGTCGACGGGCGGTATTATATATGGTTTGTTATATATATCAAACCAGGAGTAATGCAGGAGTCGGGCGGTATATGTGACTGTGTCGAGGGCGGTATATGCAGGTGGAGACTGTGTCGAGGGCGGTATATGACAGGCGGAGATATTACAAACTGAACCAGCGTAGTGGGATAGTCGAGGCGTATTATAAACGCAGGTGGAGACTGTGTCGAGGGCGGTATATGCCGGTGTATATGACAGGCGGAGATATTACAAACTGAACCAGCGTAGTGGGATAGTCAGAGCGGTATTATAAACGCAGGTGGAGGCGTATTATATAGAGAACGCATCGAACATTATGGTGGGAGGACAACGTATAGGAGATAAACGTAGGTGGACAGAGCGGGTAGACAACGTATTAAATATGAGCGGTGGTATTATAAACCAAACAACGTTTAACATATATGAGCGGTGGCTGCCCGTGAGACCAGGGAGAGGAGGCGTAGTCGTAGGTGAGTCGATGGAGGAGGCCCAAAAGGCCGTTACAAATTTTTTTTTGAAATGGAATCTTGCAGAATGACAGAGGAGCCTGCAATTTGCAGAATGACAGAGGAGCCTGCAGTCTTCAGGATCTGCAGGAGCTGGAGCTGCAAATGTCAGGGCTATATAGAGAAAAAAAAATGCAGAATAACAGTCTAGCAATTAAGGAGCAGCAAAAACTATTAATAAAATTGACTGAGCAAAGGAGAGGGAGTTACACCACAGGCAGAAATGCCAATAGTGGAGTTGGCTCTGATACCATGTCAAACCAGGAGGTAACTCCTCAAAATCAGAATGTGTATTAGCTGAAGAATGCACATGGATTTATACATGGAGGTGAGGCTATTGGGATTCATCTCTCAATGACTCTTGGCCTTCCTTATTTCCTAATATTAATTAATATACAATATTAAATATGCACACCCATCCATAGGATTAGGTGTCAACATTTGCTACTGCTTAATAATACAAACACTCAGATCTGATGCACCGGTTTCCCGTATTGGGTTTTTCCGGGGACTTGTGTCCAAAAATAATTGTGTCCTATGTGTGATTGATTTCTTGCTCAGTTTCCTTGTTTCGGAATCATATTTTATTCAGTGTAGGCTGCTCTAGTAGTTGCTTCAATAATTCAGATCTGAATTAATTCTGTAAAGTAATTTACATAATAGGAGAAATTAACTCAGATTGTTGCAGTAGGATTCCTTAGATTGTCAGATCTAGGAATTTTCACAAAGGGTTTGTGGCCAATATTCTAATTTTTCGAAAAAACACATTTATCCATTGCCATTATTCAGAATTTATTTCTCAAAATTTTTTAATTTACAAACATTGTATATTTGCAAATATTTTTTTGTAAAATAGTTTTGTAAATTATTTCTAACCCTTGTTTATAGCAGCTGGGGTTTTGGGTTTATTTTAAATTTTGTATATATATTGGGGTTTTTTGGAAAATTTTATTTCATTTGTGCAGGTGAGCTTCTAGGTGATCAAGAAATTTTTTGCTGGGGTTTTGAGCTAGATCTGGGCCCTTAGGTAAGATCTAGTCTCAAATAAACTTGCAGGCTCAGCATTTAGCATTCTTGCAGCATTTTGTGAAGAGAAATTTTGTTTACAGGTCTCGGGAAATTTTTTGAGGCCCTAGCTTAGCCGTCCAGCTTTCGAAGGCCTAGCCGTCCCTCTTTTGGCCCTAAGGGGCTGTCCCTCCTAGCCACAGGCCATTTTTGGGTAGCGACTGCCCTTTTTGGGCTTTTCTGCCCTAGCTGCAGGCCAACAAGGCCTTTCTCTTGGCCGCTGCCCCATCCTAGGCCTAGCGTTGGCCTCTAGCCCTCATTGCTGCCTTCATCTAGCCCTCTTTGCCTCATTTTAGTCATCATTTGGATTATCATTGAGTTTTTGTCACTAATACTTTGGGTGCAGAGATTTTTGAGCTAACAATTGTGGTTGCAGGAGGTCAACTCATTGGAGGAATTTTGGGCAAGCAAGCTAGTCACTTTCAAGGCTTAAAAGCCTATTGGTTTGCCTCCTCAAACCCTCATTTTCATCTCTGTTTTACTTGCAACCTCTGATAATTTTTATTACAGTGGTAAAAAAGTCATCTAAGTGGCATCAATCTAACTAACAAGTCACCAAAATTCATTAACAAGTCATTGCATAAATTGGGTAATCACTGTTTAGCATATTTCATAATTTTTTGATGACTGTCACACTGTTTGGAAAGCATCATAAAGTCTGATCATACATAACAGTGGCATCTAAAGATCCTAAGCTTGTTAAGTATTCATTTTTTGGCATCTCTTGCATTGTTGTTTACAATCTTGTGTTGGCAAAATAGTTTAAAAGGGCTGTTTTCTAAGTCTTTCATTGGCTGCCTCATTTGTATTTTATATGAATTTTTCTCTTGCACTCATAGGCATTTCTCACTGTTTGCATTCTAAGTGCTCTCATTTAATTCAAGAGATAAGTGTTTGGTTCAATTTGGCATCTTTTATTTACTGCTGTCATAAAGTTGAGCATAAGTTGCATAAAGGTTTTTGATATTGGTTAATGCTCTATTGATAAGCATAATACATTTTGGAATTGATTGTTTAGAACTTTACATTGATAACATTGGATTATTGAAGTGATTGGACAATTGGTTAAGTTGTTATTGCTTCCTAATAAGAATACTCCACGTTGCTTTCTTGTGAATTTCATAATCTAAGAGGTCATAATTTTGCACTAAATAACTCACTCATAAAAGCACTTGATAAATCAATCTCAAGAATCAAAATCTTTTTGAATGGTTGATATTGTTTAAGTTGTTTTTTCTAATTGTTCCATATAAAATTGGAATTGTGATAATTTATTGTCACATCTTTGAAAATTTGCTAAATGTGTCTAAAGAACATTAATCATCTAGATTCTAAATTGCCTATCTCTTGAGCAATTATTTATTGGCATTCTTTTCATTCTTGTATTATCTCATTTAAGTGTCTAAATTAATTGACAAGTACCTTGGCAAATTGTTCCAAGTAATATCGTGGATAAGTGCTCTAATTTTTCTTATTCGCCATTATTGTTATTGGGTTTATTGTTCATGGTCAAATTGAATATCTATTGTGGATGATAATTTATCTTTGGCATATTGGTGAATTGTTATAATTTCAAAGAGCATTAATCTTATCTATTATTTAGTACTTGAGTAATTATCTCTTGGTTACATTGAATATATCTGTTTCGCACTGTTGAATTTGAGCACTCTCTCTTGAGGTTGAGATTATCCTTGATTCGTCATTTAATTACTCTTTTGTCATATCGAAAGAGCATTTGTAATTAAGTACTTGAAGAACATTAAATAGTCTCACCTCAAGAAGCACTCAATCATCTTGCATTTGCATCCTAGGAATAGTCTTTCATTAATTATAACCTCCAAGCATAAGCTTGGTTGATGTACATATAGGGCCACCCTTCATCTTGTAGCTTGCGAAGGATAGATCCTCTCTAATGGTTAACACGGTGAATTTGTAGTCGTCAGAGCCACAATCTCTGCAACGCCAGAGGCACAGGGTAGTTAGATTTCAAGGGGAGGTATCGTTAGCCAACCCATTGCTTGCTTCACCTTGACTTCTTTCTACAACTTAGTTTAGTGACTAGCCTCAAAACAACTAGGGATTAAGGGATTCACCTAGTTAGGCATTTAACTAAAATAAACCAAGATTTTGCACCTCACCTAGATTGTAGGACTTTCACTTCATATAGGATAGCTAAGCATCTCTTAAGCAACGATTGTTCATCTAGTCATTTGGTACTTAATCGATATAAAGCAAGTATTTGACTCCATAAGGCACTGGTCTCACTAAAATAATTCAATCTAATCTATTAACTTGTTAAAATCAACTAAGTGGCTAAGCCATTCAATTTTGTCTCTCCGATTTGTTGTTTGCCAACAAATCTCGCATTCTCACATTCCATAGTTACTACCCCCCATAATCTGCTGTTGGGAGACAACTATAACAAAGAGGGCGGGGATCAGAGTGACAACACCCGCCTTGAGTCGTTGTTGCATCGTGCATGTACAATTTGAGCGACAACATATCCCATATCTATGTGTTGGACACATATACCAAAATATGCATGTCCCTATATATTTGACACATGGGCCTCTAAAATAATGCATTAAAAAAAGTTAGTGTTTCAAATGTTTTATAACGACATGTTTGAGCATAATTCGATGTTGTTCTTATTTCTAAATGTTCAAGAAAGTTACATCTATATGTATATTTCATTCCTATCCATGTGTTGGACATGTGGATAGAACAAATATGATGCCTACCTATCTAACACATGTTGGATACATATCTTGTGCCAAACACATATCCCATGTGTGTTAAGCATGCGAAACCCGTATGTCCCCACATGTCTGACAGATGGGACACAAACTAAAACAATTCACTACAAAAATTCAAGGTTTCAAATGTGTTATAAAGGCGTGTTTGAGTATATTACGATGTAGTTCTACTTTTTAAATGTTCAAGAAAGTTACATCTTTGTCTATATTTCATTCTTTTCCTTGTGTTGGACATGTGGATAGAAAAAATACATAGTCCTACCTATCTAACATATGTGGGATACATTTCTTGTGCCAAACACATATTCTATGTCTGTCAAGCATGCAAAACCCGCATGTCCCTGCATATTTGACACATTGACCACCAAAACAATCCACTAAAAAAAATTAGGGTTTCAAATGTGTTATAAAGACATGTTTGAGCATAATACATTGTATTTCTAATTTGTAAATGTTCATGAAAGTCGCGTCTCTGTCTATATATTATTACTGTATACTTTTCTATTTCTACCTGCCTAACATGATAGTGCAAGCGATTAGTATTTTTGACAAGACCCCTCATCCATGTCTTGAAGTGCTTCAACCAACATATTAGTCCTTAAAAAGCTTTGGAAAGGGCTTTGAAGCTTGGGTGAGAAATGGCACTAACATCTACCATTTCTTGCTAATAGAGGGGTCTTGTCAATTTTGAAAGGAATGGTTATACAATACCAAATTTTTTCCATCTCCTTCCTAACCTTTTCATGCACATTTTTCATCCAAAGTAGCTCGGGGGCTAGGTTTAGTTGCTAGTGTGGGGTGCAAAGAAGGCATGACCAATTTCCCCCACTGGTGATAGGACAAGGAATATGTTGATTGACAGTTCCACCTTTTGTGCTTTTGCTTAAATGAGACTTAGGAATAGGATCTTCTCATAGTGCTGCCTCTTGTGAATCTAATGTTGTTGGTGTGTTCGAGGACCCAACTATGAAAATTTTGTCAAACTCAGGAATCCTACTGCAACAACTGATGGAAAGTCTTCTATTCATTCTTTACTTAACAAATTATTTATTGTGTTCCACAAGTAAATATTGAAATCCATTCACTACAGCCTACACGATTAAACTGCGGAAACAAATCTGAACACACATAGATCACATAACCATTCGACACAATTATTTTTGGACTGCCCCCGGAAAAAATCAATGCGAGAAAATCGGTGCCGCAGATCTAAGGGTTTATGTTATTATGTAGTAAATTCTGAGTACAAATCTATGATTGATGAGATTGTCAAATCATACAAAGAAACTGACAGAATAGATCTCGTGAGACAAACCTCACTCCTCCACGGGAAACTGGCACTGATCTGTACCAAGGTTGGACTGCCTTGCATTGCCTCTACGTAGTGACTGCATCATCCATGCTGGCTCTACGTCACGAGTATGGCTGCCCTTTTGCCTCTGCGCTGGCCTCACCGCTGGCTGGAAACTGAAGCCTACTGGCCCTTCGGAAAACATCTTTGGGATTTGACTCTGGCTCCGCGCTGTCTCCTCAGTAGGAAAACGACTTTCCCTCTAGCTCTGCGCAGTGACTGTGTAAGCACTGTGTCACTGGCTCTACACTGCTATTGTGGCTCTCTCTGTCTCTGCTGTTGTGTACTCTCCGGTTCAGGAAATATTCCAACTAGATCTATTGCCCCTCACTGCAATCAAGAATCACTTAGATCTGATTTTCTTTCGAGCACTGCTCCATTAGAAAAATTCAATCTCTAGATTCTGTATGTCTCCACAATGTAATTTCCAAATGACCCTTCAAGTCCTTATAATCTTCTCGTTGAAACTTTAACAGCCCAAATTAAATCTCTAATCAACGACTAAGATTAACTTTTGATTTGATCCATGTATTCTAGATCATTCTCACTCATATTGTATTAATACACTTTAATTATTTTATTTTCCTAAGTTTAGACTTAGTGTCCCTTTAAAAATAATTAATTATTTCTATAGAATACAATCCAAGTGGAATTTCACCAAACGATTTCTGGGTTATTTGGAATACATGTGTCTAAGCCTCTCCACAAAATTTGAGACTTAGAGCACATCTGATGCTACGCAAAATCAACACTCCCTCTTAGCGAGAAATGTCCTTTAACAATATGCCATGCTGCATACTGTTATGATCCTGAAGCATCTCCCTCTGCGCTATTGATGTCTGACATGCTGTCTACCAATTCTGCGCAAATGCTGCGTCTGTACTGCTGCTATCACTACCACTGTCAACACTACATCTGTACTGCAACTCCCTCTGAATTCAACATTTGTGCTGCTGCTGACTCTGCCACTGGCAAATGTTACTGCACTACATCACAATTGCTTTCTGAAACTGAAAAAAATCCAAAATTGGACCAGTATACTGCATCTCGGTGATGAAGATTTGACTGTTGCTAGCCTCTGCACTGTACCTCTGAAGCTGCTACGTTGCTGTTGCTCTGCACTGCATCCCTCGATGCTATTGCAACACTGCTCTGCGCTGCTCAGACTCTGGTGCTGGTAACCACTGCGTTGTCACTTCAGCACTCCTCTGCACCAATTGGCACTAGTCCATCTCGCTACTTCTGATTTGGGCTCCCGTAGTAGGGTGATGATCCGAGAGGTGGACTCCTCAAGGGTCCTGCCCATCTTGTAGATCTCTGGGTCTACAATTCCAAATTAGCCCACCTCCCTCCTAGAGTTATATGAGCAATCATAGCAAATTCCTCCTCCTCTATCTTTGCTGCTCTGCCCTGAGGATCATGCTTCTCATCCTTGTCCTTCTTTTTGAGAGGACATTGTGTGGCGTAATATCCTATCTCGCCACACTGGAAGCATTTGATCTTTGAAATATCCTTCTTCCTCTTGCGCTGCTCTGGCTATCACTTTGATGCAAGGGATGCATTCTCATCCTCCTCCTTCTTTACCTTCGAACCATTGCTATTGCTGCTCTCAAGTTGACACTTGAGTAAATCTCTCCTCATCTCTTTTTGCTGAAGAGCTGCCCACATCGATTCCCAGCCCGACAAATTATCTCTGCCAAGGTGCTATGGACAAAGGCTTGATAGTCTTCAGACACGGAATTTTAAGGCAAGTCTGACCATCTCTGTGGCCTGAGGAGCTCCTCCCACAATTGCCAACTGATCTTGGTTTTCCTGAAGTCTAGACAAGAATGGATCAATGTGTTCTCCTTTTTGCATCCTGGTGGTTCGCTTTTTCTCCTCCAAAAACATCTTCCGCTGCTCAGAAGACCCCTGATATAGCGTTGCCAATGCATCCCACATCTCCTTTGTTGTTCCTTTGGTTGAGATGCGTGAAACAATATGATCCTTCACTCCGTCGAGGATCAACCGCTTGGCCTTTGCCATATTCTTCTTGAAGGCCCTTAATGGTGTTGCATCCACTGGTTCAGCGTGAGCGCTTTCGATAAAGTGCTTAAGGTCATGCTCATCTAGAAGGAAGGAGACCCTTGCCTTCCATATTACATAGTTGGAGGCACCCTCCAACTGGTCTTGGTCACGCAACCCATTGGATGCCATCTCACCCTCTGCACAACTGGATTTATGCACTCCCGATGGAGCAAGCCACAAAGTCTGCTGGTACTGCACGAGGAATCTGAGTTTCTTGAGGAAGAAAACTCATTGAGGTCAGAAATCCCCAAAACTGTGTTTCAACTATGCCCCCTGACGCTCTACACCAGCGATCACCGCTGCACAGTCATCTGCATCCCTCCAGCTGCTGATCTGCATAGATCTGCTACGCTGCTCCCTTTGCCTCGGACAATCAACAACCTAGAAAAAATCCTACCTCTCTGTCAACTCACTCAGAGAGAGATTTTTCTTGCGTATCTAGCCCTCTTGGCTTGGACTGTGCACTTCACTGGGAAATCGATCTGCTGCTTACACAATTCTTTGATCCCCAACTTTTGCTTCAACACTGGATCTGCTAGATCTGTTTTTTGTCTCGCCTGCACTCAACTTAAACAAGCTCTGATACCATGTGAAAATTCCGTCAAACTCAGGAATCCTACTGTAGCAACTGATGGAATCCTACTAGCAGCAAGTCTTCTATTCATTATTTACTTAAAAAATTATTTACTATGTTCTACAAGTAAATATCAAAATGCATTCACTACAGCCTACACAATTAAACTGTGGAAGAAATACAAGTGTGAAAACAAATCTGAATGCACATAGATCACACAGCCATTCTACACAATTATTTTTGGACTAATGTCCCCGGAAAACCTCATTGTGAGAAAACCGGTGCAACAGATCTGAGGGTTTATGTCATTATGCAGTAAATTCCGAGTACAAATCTATGATTGATGAGATTGTCAAATCGTACAGAGAAACTAACAGGCCAGGTCTCGTGAGACAAACCTCACTCCTCCACGGGAAACTGACACTGATCTGCACCAAGGCTGGACCGCCCTGCGCTGCCTTTGTGCAGTGACTGCGTCACCCACGCTGGCTCTGCGTCACTATTACGACTACCCTTCTGCCTCTGCACGAGTCTCACTGCTGGCTGGAAACTGAAGGCTATTGGCCCTCCGGAACATCTCTCTCGGGATCTGACTCTGGCTCTGCGTTGTCTCCTCAGTAGGAAAATGACTTTCCCTCTAGCTCTACGTAGTGACTGCGTAAGAACTGCGTCACTGGCTCTGCGCTGCTACTGTGGCTCTCTCTGTCTTTGCTGCTGTGTACTCTCTGGCTTAGGAAATCTTCCAACCGGATCTACTGCCCCTCACTGCAATCAAGAATCACTTAGATCTAATTTTCTTCCGAGCACTACTCCGTTAGAAAAATTCGATCTCAAGATTCTCTGTGTCTCCACAATGTAATTTCCAAATGATCCTTCAAGTCCTTATAATCTTCTCGTTGAAACTTCAATGACCCAGATTAGATCTCTAATCAACGACTAAGATTAACTTTTGACTTGATCCATGTATTCTAGATCATTCTCACTTATATTCTATTAATATTCTATTAATACACTTTAATTATTTTATTTTCCTAAGTTTAGACTTAGGGTCCCTATAAAAGTAATTAATTATTTCTATAGAATACAATCCGAGTGGAATTTCATCAAACGATTTCTGGGTTATCTGGAATACATGTGTCTAAGTCTCTCCACAAAATTTGAGACTTAGAGCACATCTGATGCTACCCAAAATCAACACCAACAATTTTTGACACAAATTTTCCATCTTATTAGTTACCTTCTCAATGGATTTTGTACTAATTTCAAACACAATTTTCTGCTATTGGGGATTAAGAGAACTCAAGAACACAAAACATAAAACAGAGTTCAAAGAAATATATATAAGAGTAAATAAGCTCCAAAATGATAGGTGGTGTCTACAGACACCGTTACATCATTTAAGCACAATACATTGTGTTTAGAGCATCACAATGCATGATTTGATTCACATGATATATTCGAACCATAGGGTCCATTATTTATAGTGTCCAATTCTAACCAACTTTCTTGAATTGTGGAAGATTTGGTCCATAGATGAGCGTTGAGAGTTGCAACCATTTCCATGAAATCCACACTATTTTGTCGACTATTTGACTATTCTAGTTGACCCAATTCTATTTGGCCAATCAACTTCCTAAGTTGACTTGACCGTCCAATTGATTCCTTTGACCACTCTGTCGATGATTCTTTTAGTCAACCATTTGACCAACTATTCACTAGTCAGTTACTTGACCAACCCATCGACCACTCAGTTCACTGCTCTGATAGTTAACCATTTGATTGTCTGTCTCTTGTTAGTTGATCCTTTGATTGATTGTCTTTAGAAGATCTAGAGGTTCGATGAATTAGCATAACCTTAGGTTCCAATATCCCCTAATTGGGGCATTGTTCTGGAGATTCAAGAGGTGAAATTATGTTAGCATGACTCCCCCCCAAATAAATTTAGCTCCCTGTTTCCCTAGCATGTCATGTAGCCAAATAAACTTGGCTTCGGACAACAACTTTGTAAATATATCAACAAACTGATCATTTGTTCTGCAATAGACAAGAGTGACAACCTTCTCTTGAACCAACTAGGCAATTAGTGAGCACGAAGTTCAATAAACATCATCTTACTATGTGCAACAAGATTGTTCATAACCTAAACTGCACTTTGATTGTCACAATAAATAGTGGTTGAGGCTTCGACAAGAAACCTAAGCCCACCCAGGAGTTGACATATCCAAAGTGCCTCTGTCCTTGCATTAAAAACTCCATGATACTCAAACTTCCATAGTTGATAGAGAGACTACATGACATTTTTTACACGACTAAATCATAGGCCCAACATTGAAGCAAAACATATGGATGTTTTGTCATTGTTGTTGCTTGCCTAGTTGGATTGGTGAACCTAACTAGTGAATCTGAATTTCGACAGTATTTGATACCAAAATGAGAGGCACCCTTAGTGTGACAAACAATTCACTTTGGAATTTTTTGGAGGCTTTCTTATGGATCTTGCATAAACTAGGAAACCACACCAACAACAAAGGAAATGTGAGGTCAATTGTGAGTTAAGTAAGGCTACCAATCAACTATTGATGAAGGGTAGCATCAACTTTCAGAGATTGACACCCTTTAGTCAACTTGACATTCGACTGAAAGGGTGTAGCAAAAGGCTCATAGTTGCCCATCTTAACTCATTTCACTAAGTCTAATACATATTTAGATTGAGATAGAACGAGACCATTATTTAATGGTCAAACTTGAAGACCAAGAAAGAAATGTAGAAGATCAAGATTTGTCATCTCAAAGGTGTTAACAAGTCAACTCTTCAATCTAAGAATTTGATTACTATTATTACCAGTTATGACCAAATCATCAACATGTACAACAATAATTAAAGTATCATGATTATGGTTTAATACATAAAGACTGTGATGAGATTCCTAGTGTTTGAACCCAATATTGTGAAAGAATCGGTCAATATTATTAACATACCAAGCCTAGGGGGCTTCCTTCAAACCGTACGACTTCTGTAGTTGACAAACTAAGATGGAATCCATCACAAAGCTAGGGGTTGCTCGATGTAGATTTCTTCAAATATGTGACCATGAAGAAAGGCAATCTTATCCATCTGATGAATTTGCTAGCCAAAACGAGCAACAAGGGAATGGATCAGTTGAACATAATTCATCTTCACAATAGGAGTAAAGGTTTTGGTGTTGTTGATGCCTTCTTGTTGTGAAAAAACTTATGATGTTCAACCACACCTTTAGATGTGAATTCAGGGTGTCCTTGTGCATTATGTAATATCCCAAAAAGGGAAAATGGCAGTAATACAAGCAATAATAGTCTAAAGTTACAAAAAAATAAATTACAGCATCAATACATGAGAAACTGAAGCCAAAAGATGAGTTGAGCCATTTTATTAATGTCGGGAATTGAGTACAAAAGAGGTGTTGGAATAGGTGCACCTGGGCCTGCTCGAGGCAGGCTGGAATACTCCTCAACCCAAACTAAAATGACTCATGGCAACTGGCTTTGCATGGCTTTGGTACTACGCTGCTCTGTCGAGAAATGTTGCTACTAGCTGACTTCAGACTGCTGGTTGGGATGCTTCCTTTGCTCAGAAAATTTCGGGTTTTTAACTCTAGACTCTACTCACCAAACCCACAAAAACCTGTGAAGGAATTGGCCAGATGTTGACCCCGAAATTTGGGCCCAATTTCCTCTAGCTTCTCTAGTTGCTGGCTGCGATAGGATCTCTATTTGACACGTCAAACCCGCCCAGAAAATGTTGTTGAATTAATCTTGGCTTCTCCTCAATAAACCCAGCAAAACCCAGAAAGGGTTCGCCCAAAGATTGACCTCGGAAAATTGGCCCTCTTGGGCTTGGCTCACTACGCTCTTGGGTAAATCAATCCTCCTGTAAATCCTGTTGTTGGAAGTCTCCCCAAACTCCACGAAAATCCTTGTTAGGAATCCCTGAGCTTCCCCACCAAAGCACCAGCTGTTCCTGTTCCTCCTTCTCACCTCTCAGTCCAACGCTCCATCTAGATTGCGTCCTCACTGCATAGTCACTGCACCCTCTACGCAATTTTTGCAGTGGTGAAGTTCCTCCTACAAATTTTCCTGTGTGTTGCTTCTCCAAAATGATGAATCTATTCTCTTGAGCAGACACTCGAAGTCCCCCGAGGTAGAGGTTGAGATCTCCGCCTGAAGATCTCGTGTGCTAAACATCACTGCAGACTTCGCACTTGGCACATGCGTGATATATCAAGATGACAATCAAAATAGAATTCGAATGAATGAGGAAATTAGTTGCCTTCACTTCCTTTTGTCGATTGAGTCCCCAACGTTCCCTTGGGCCCACCATGGACTGTGCAGTCCCTTCATCTAACCACTCACTGTGCTGCCCCCATAGAGCCTCAACCACGCTGCCACCTAGGGAGCTGCTCCCAAATTGAATGTTGGCCACATGGACCCCACTAAGGCTGCAATTTTTCCTTGTGAACTATAGGAGTAGGCTGTAGCTCTTCCCTCAATTATTAATTGTGGGTCCCGACCCACCTTATATTTGCTTGACATTAGAAACATCAAAATTTATCAAAAATTAATATTCTAATTGGCAGAATTGCTAATTAGGAATATTACAATCCTCCCTGCCAAAAATTGCTTGCCCTCAAGCAATGCTTAAACAAACATCCTGTCTAGCTGACGCTCCCCATTGTCTTTGCAAAATGTGCTAGGGTCCCAGATGCGCCATTGAATCATCCCTGACCTCTACATCTCCCTGATATGAAGGGATCCCTCAATACCCGCATCCCAAGCCATCCTATCCAACGTGAAGCTCCCCCTACTCCACTCACCATCCTTCCAGGAACAAGTAGTAGAAGCCCTCTGAACACACCGTGAGTGAGTAGGGAATCATGATAATATGGCACTGTGCCCAACTCCTCATGAAGTTTCCCTACCAAGTAGTCCATCCCATGCACTCCAAGAGTAAACCTTTGAAGGTACCACCTAATCCCTACAGAGATAGTGTCTCGCTCACATGAGCCCCCCCTGCTATCATCTCGCTGTCCAACCTGCCATGCTAATGAAGTCTCCCACTCCATCAGTGACTCGCTAAAGCCCAATGGAGGATCTACATGATCTCCCCATATAGTATACAACTCATCCCTAAAGGTTATCAAGCTATGTAGAGTTGTAATGCTCGGTTCCCCTACTAATCTCAGAGAGGTGCCACCATGCTGACGCTGTGCTACTCTGACTATGAGATACTCCACATCGTGCACAGACTGTATCCCTCTCTCCCAGGGCCTTGTGGCGAAAAATATGTGAAGGCCACACTCATCCTGCCCGGGCATCTCCATGATGCTGATATCTACCCCTCCACTGCCAATCATGACCCTGAGCAACAACAAGATAAATTGCCTCGCCATGCAGTGGAGGTCTCAGTGCTCCCCCATGTGTCAAACGCAAGGTGGACTGGATCACCCTCTGTTATGTCCCTGCTCATCATAAATTGGAGTGATCCACCTGCCCAACAGATCCTTGGATCCCCCAACCATACTGGGAGCTCACAACTCCCACTCATCACGGGGTGTCGTTGCGTAGCGCTGCTACATGCTAGAACCCATCTGACCCTCATTTCTGATCCTTGTATGTATCCCCTGGGTGGACCCCAAGTTTCAGGAGTCTGTCCCACACATGCGTACCTGCCCTGCTCCTGCCAGACCACGTAGTGAAATCCGCTATCCCAACTCTTGGTGATACAATTGGACATTGCTCGGAGTCTGGGTAACCTCCTGTAGACGAAGTCTATCATCCACCATCCCTCAAATGTGAGCCCGAGGGTGGAACATATGCTACCTTGGCAATCAACCACGCCATCTCTAAGCCTGTATCCGTCAACTCGTGCACCTAATAAGTGTCTCAATTTGAGAGTCTCCTCTCGTCTCATGAGACGCGGTATCTCATCCAACTGCCCAGGGTGAGCCTCCCATGCCTTGTTGCCTGAATGGAGAGTGTCAAGGGGCAACAATCAAACACTCCGCGACCATAAGAAACATTGGAGGATGATGGGTGGGTATGTCCCAAAGAGTATGATCAAGAGTCTACCTAAATGCTCAAGAGTAATCCTCCAGATGACACTCTCTCTGCCTCAGATCTGTTGATGACACCCTCATAGCCCTGTCTCTGCTATACGTGGTGTCTCCAGATGCTCAACAATATCCTCATCGATACTAGGTGAGCTGCATCCCATGGTACACCTAATTCCCCTGTCCATAAGTCCCCTTGGAGGCAACGCTCCAAGAGCCTGTTGTGCCGCATCATGTATCACTGCATACCACCAAGTGTCTTTGCACTCCTCGACATGCCACTATATGCTGCAACTTGTCCCTGTACACCACTGGATACCCTCGGCTACGACTGTACCATCCTATACCATCATGTATCCCTCTTGTGTCATTGCACCTGTCACTCCCCACATGTACCCAATGCGGTGTGAGGCACTTCTACTCCACAATGCAGTTCGACATACTACAACACACCCCCATGCATCTCCATGCTCCTCTGCAGGCCACTGCTCCTTGTTGCATAGCCCTGCACACCCCTGGATGTCATGGCCTAACATTGGGTTTGTATGCATTAGTCTGCATCCCTCTACATAACACTGGACCCTATGACATAAATCTGTGTAGTCGTGTATCAACGCCTATTATCGTACCACCCTGTAACTTATAGTATCCTGCATGGGCCAAAATATCCACCACTCTGCTAGTAAACCCTCCACGATGTGGGCTACATCTCCCCATCTGCTCTGAAGGATCGGAGCAGTCCGACTCCTCACATGCCAACGACAATGACATCACTGCTCTCTATCCTCCATAGCTCAAGTGTCCCATATACCAATGAGAAAGTGTCGAGTTTCTTGAGTGTTGGGGTAGCATCGGATGTGTTCTAGCTCCCAAAATTTGTGGAGAGACTAGAGTGCATGAGATCTCCAAGACCCAGAAAGGGATTTGGGAAATTCCATCCAGTTTTTAATCAAGGACCCTAAAGTATAACTTAGGAAAATTAAAATATTAAAGGTAATTAATTAAAACATGTGATGGAAATGACTCAAGTCACATGGATCAAGCTTTCTTTTAATCTTAGCCATCGATTCAATATTAGATCATGGTCGTTGGTTTCCCAACGAGAAAGTATAAAGGAAAGACTTGGGGTCAGTGGGAGAACACACACACGGAGGCAGAGCGCTGAGACTAAGTTGAAATTCTAGGGCGGGTTTGCTAAGAATTTTCAGAAGTGTTTCAGCTACGAAGAGGGGTAGTATTGGCTAAGGGGATGATCTGATCTCAGTGCCAATAATCAGCAAGAGGCAGAGAGGTAACAACCACAAGCAGCGCAGAGGAGCAGGAGCAGCAACAGTTGCACATCACAGAGGGCTTCAGCTACTACGCAGGCCTAGAAAGGGCAGCAGTGAGCCAGCATGAGACCTCTAGGGTTATGCAGAGGCCATCTAGGGTAGCATAGGGACTGCGTCACCCAGTATGGGGTTATGCTGCCCTCTCTAGGCCAACGCGGAGGCATGTAGAGGTTAGCAGGGCTGACGCAAGGGCTTCAGGGGCAGCGCTGGAGGTAGAAAGTGGCCGAGTCTTGTAAATCTCGTTTGAAGGTGTGGATCAGTCAAGTTTTCAGTCTCCAGAGCAGCAGGTTAGCTGCAGATCTATTTTTCTCTGCAGGGTTAACTAGTAAGGTGCCCAAATTTGCTGTATTCAGAAACTACTTAATAATATAAACCCTCCAGCAGCCAGAAGACCGGTTTTCCCTCATTGGGTTTTTCCGGGGACACTTGTCTAGAAAATCTTGTGTCCTTTGTCTGTGTGCATGTATCTTTTTCTTAGATCAAAATCGATGAAGAACTGTTGTGTTTACTTCGATGTTAATATGAATTTTCAGCATTAATAACTTGATTAAGTAGGAGAAGTTTAACCAGATCTAACAGTAGGGTTTTTGGATAAAGTAATATTTGGAAAATTTCACATGGTATCAGAGCGATTACAGATCTAGCACGATCACCAACAGAAGACTCAAAAATCCTTGCTGCAGAAAGTTGGACCAGAAGGGACAACACAACAACAGAGGGAGCTGAGCCACATAGAGGCCAGAGTGACGCAGTCCTACGCAGTCTCCACGGAGGCCCACGTACTTACTGCGCAGAGGCAGCGCTGGGACTGTCTGCTCACATAGAGGCCAGCAACGGTGATGCAGATCTGAAGCCGTTGCTATTTCAGAGTGCCGGAAGCAGTGTTCCAGAGCTTCAGAAGTTGCTGGTGGGGTTAAATTTCTGAAGATTCAGAATTTAGCCCAAGCACTAGGTAACAAAGCGTGGGAGGAGAACAACTTCTTAGAGGGTTTCCAGCCAAATAAAACTGCAGATCGATCAGAGGATCGAAGAGAGCTAATTCGTTTGATTTGGCAGACTTCCAAGACAGGAGGTCAGTTGTCAGAGGGAGCGGAAGGTGCTTGTTTCGCCAAGGACCCTAGATCCAAATCTCTAGCATAGAGAGGAGTTCCGACAAATTTGCTGAGCAGAAGGTACCTCACGGACTACGTGATCAGGATAGGTTGGATAGTCTATCGAATTTTGCTGTCTGGAAGGCCAAAATCCTGGTAGTCATGGAAGCATACGGTCTAAGGGACCATACAGAAAAAGTCTTGGCCACGCCAACTGATGCTACTCTCCTAGCGAAGCATGAGGAAGCTACGACCCATGCCAAACGCTTCATAATGGATGGGGTTAAGGATCATATAGTTCCACACATAGTCGACAAGAAAACAACATAGGAGATGTGGAAAGCCTTAATTGCCCTATATGAGGGAAGATTCGCCCAAAGGAGAATGCTTCTAGAGAACCAGATGCGGTTATTCATGATGGCCAAGGGAGAAGAAATCGAGCCCTTCCTTTTCAGATTATAGGCAATCAGAGATTAGTTGTCTGCCATGGGAGCAAAGGTGGACGATAATGTGATGGTGAGGACTACACTCAATGCAGTCACAAAGGACTGGGAAACTTTTGTCCAAAGTATCTTGGGCAGAGCGGACCTTTCCAATTGGGACAGTATGTGGACAATCCTTCGTCAAGAAGAACTCCCTCGGTTCACCAAGAGGCAGTACAGCATGAGATCAAGTAAGGTGAAGAAGGAAGAGGAAGAAGATGCAGCCTTGGCATCAAAGAGGCAGCAAGGGAAGAAGAAGCGTGATCTATCCAAGATCAAGTGTTTCCAGTGCGGCGAATTAGGACATTTAGCCAACAATTGTCCTCAAAAGAAGAAGGAAAAGGAAGCTTCTACTTCCAAGGCTGTTGTGGCAGACGATGGTTCTGAAGATGACATAGCCATGAGCGCTCATGAACCACGAAAGTGAGGCGACATGGATTTGTAGAGCAGCTACAGAGTAGTGGCTGGATCCTTGAGCAGCTCATCTCTTGGATCACATCCGTGCTATGGGAGCCTTAAGAAAGTAGCGAGACAAGTGGAGTAGTTGGTGCAGAGAATCACGGATGGAACAAAGGCAGAGCTAGATCTTGAGAGGGAGCAATGCAGTGCAGATGCAGTAGCAGTGCAGGGGTTGATGTGACTTCAGCAACGTAGAGCAGAGCTGCAGCAGCGTAGAGGCTTCAGGAGGACAATGCAACACAACAACAACGTAGGGGACTTCAGCATAGAGGCTGATGCGACTTCAGCAACGCTAGGGAGGACTGCTTACACAGTGCAGATCTGTAGCTGTGCAACACCTCCTGATGTCAGCACAGAGTAGCAACCTATGGAGCTTCAGTGATGAGGACGTAGCCCAACTGATTTGTTTGTCAAAGATTGGGCAGGAGTTTTAGTTGTTTCTCTCAGCAACTGAAGATGCAGTGCAACAGTTGGCAGCATGATGCAGCAGATTGAGGGGGAGCTACGATAGAGATGTAGCAGTGGCGGTGGCAGCGTCATGGGTAGCAGTACAGAATGGCAACAACAATGCAGTGATGAAGGGCAGCAGGCCAAGCATCAACGCAGAGACCCACACCAGAGATTAGTGTAGAGCTTTGGGGTGAAGCCGAGTTGTACTAGAGCACATTCCTTGCTAAGAGGGAGTGTTGAGTTTTTTGAGTGTTTGGGTAGCATCAGATGTGCTCTAGTTCCCAAAATTTTTGGAGGGGCTAGAGTGCATGAGATCTCCAAGACCTAGAAAGGGATTTGGGAAATTCCATCCAGTTTGGGAGATAATTAATTAATTAATATTTTTAATTAAGGATCCTAAGTCTAACTTAGGAAAATTTAAATATTAAAGGTAATTAGTTAAAACATGTGATGGAAATGACTCAAGTCACACGGATCAAGCTTTCTTTTAATCTTAGCCATCGATTCAAGATTAGATCATGGTCGTTGGTTTCTCAACGAGAAAGTATAAAGGAAATGCTTGAGCTCAATTGGAGAACACACACATGGAGGCAAAGCACTGAGACTAAGCTGAAATTCTAGGGCGGGTTTGCTAAGAATTTTCAGAAGTGTTTTAGCTGCGGAGAGGGGTAGTATTGGCTAAGGGGATGATCTGATCCCAGTGCTAAGAATCAGCAAGAGGCAGAGGCAACAACTAGGAGCATCGCAGAGGAGCAGGGGCAGCAACAACTACGCAGCGCAGAGGGCTTCGCCGCTACGTAGGTTCTACGAAGGCCCAAAAAGGGCAGTGCTGAGCTAGTAGGAGACCTCCAGGGTTACGCAGAGGCCATCTAGGGCAGCGTTGGGACTGCGTCACCCAGTCTGGGGTTACGCAACCCTCTCCAGGCTAACGCAGAGGCACACAGAGGCTAGTAGGGCTGACACAGTGGCTTCAGAGAGACAAAAAGTGGCTGAGTCTTGTAAATCCCGTTTGAAGGTGTGGATCAGTCAAGTTTTCAGTCTCCAGAACAACAGGTTAGCTGCAGATCTATTTTTCTCTGTTGGGTTAACCAGTAAGGTGCCCAGATTTTCTGTATTCAGAAACTACTTAATAATATAAACCCTTTAGTAGCCAAAAGACTGGTTTTCCTGCATTGGGTTTTTCCAGGGACAGTTGTCCAGAAAATTTTCTGTGTCCTTTATCTGTGCGCATGTATTTTTTGCTTAGATTTGAACCGGTGAAGAACTGTTGTGTTTACTTCGATGTTAATCTGAATTTTCAACATTAATAACTTGTTTAAGTAGGAGAAGTATAACCAGATCTAACAGTAGGGTTTCTGCATAAAGTAATATTCACAATTTTCACAGAAAGCACCATCTCTATGTAATGCTCTGTCTGGTGGCCTGCCAATGCCATCTCCTCCTACCATCTCCTGCCAAAGTAGGCTAATCACCCTGTGACTCCACGCACAGTCAATATGCTGAGATAACTCTTGAAAAATGTATTCCCTCCTGTCGGACCATCCTGTCACTAGGGTTGTCCGAGGCTCTGATAGAGATCTGAAAATGTGTGTGCACCCAAACATTAGACCCATCACACAACTACTACCATCACCTACTGACTCTATGATGTGATGGGAAATCCCACCTGGATCCCAACAACAATCTGGCCCTCGTGTCCCTCTGGTAATCCATGGACTCAGCAGAAATGTGGCCATGGATGTATCCAACTGCATAGCCTGCTCCATGGGGTACCAGCTCAATATCTCTTTCCATCCAATCCCAAAGGAGGGATCGAATGTGCAATCCTCTGTGGAAGGAACAAGCCCTCCAAAATGATGTGGTGTCACGCTCAGCCCATGTCGCTCAGTGCTGCTAACCTGGCCATCCCCTCGGGTACGTCTATACAACTCTGCTTGCCTCAATTCAATGTGTAAGAGTGGGATAATAATGTTGTATTCCCAACGTGTGGCCTCCCTGTTGCCCCTCATAAATGGCTAGCCCAACGGATCATTGCACATCCTCCTCCATGATGGACTCAACATGAGCCCCCCACTGCTCCTCCACTGACAACCCAACATGCAAGACGTGATCATAAGTCAACTGTGGGTGGTTTTCGTTCTGAAGCTCTGTCATAGACCGATATTCCTCATCAGTGGTTGTGTGCTCCACTACCTACTCCAATCTGTCCACCGGGGCTACCAAAGGGAACTCCATTAGAGGTGATTCGTGCGTCACACTAGGTGTATCCTTGTGCTCCCCCTGTGTGCCATTAGCCTCATGCTCAACTGGCTGGACTATATCTGGATGAACTCTCTCCTCAATGTGTATGAATTCTCTCATCTCGTCACTACCTCTGCCTCCCATTTTTGTCTCATCAAGGGGGGATGACTTTCCTAGCACCTCACCCATCTGTTGCGTGCTGTTGTCACCCAAAAACTCGGACACGACCCCGATCATCACCTCAATGGATGGCACTACTGGGGTAGGCTCTACTCTCTCCACTAAGATGTCAACCGACACAGTCAAGGAAGTCTGCAACAAGTGTGACCCCTGCGTCATACTGGGTGTATCCACTTGCTCCCCATGAACCTGTGTAGGTGGTTGTACCCCCACGGCTTGTGCAACTCTAGTGTCTCTTCTATAAGGAAGACGATAGATCTCGTTTGATGCCTTAATCATTTCGGTCAATAATTTGTGGTAACTAAATACCCCTTGTGCCATGGTTTGTCTATTGTTTAACACGTCACATGCACAAATCTTCCCTGATCTAATTGGTTAGTTCACAACTGGCCAAGATCATGGCTCTGATACACTGTAATATCCCAAAAAGGGAAAATGACAGTAATACAAGCAACAATAGACTAAAACTACAACAAAATAAATTACGTCATCAATACATGAGAAACTGAAGCCAAAAGATGAGTTGAGCCATTTTATTAATGTTGGGAATTGAGTATAAAAGAGGTGCTAGAATAGGTGCACCTTGGCCTACTCGAGGCACACTAGAATACTCGTCAACCCAAACTGAAATGACTCATGGAAATTGGCTCTGTGTGGTTCTGGTGATGCGCTACTCTGCCCTGAAATGCTGCTGCTGGCTGACTTCGGACTGCTGGTTGGGCTGTTCCCTCTGCTCAGAAAATTCCGGGCTTTTAACCCCAGACTCACCAAACCCACAAAAACCCGCGAAGGAATTGGCCAGATGTTGACCCCGAAATTTCGGCCCATTTTCCTCTAGCTTCTGGCTGCGTTAGGATCTTTGTTTGACGCCTCAAAGCTGCCCGAAAAATTTTGCCGAATTAATCTTGGCTTCTCCTCAATAAACCTAGAAAGGGTTCGCCCAAAGCTTGACATCAGAAAATTGGCCCTCTTGGGCTTGGCTCACTGCGCTGCTGGGTAAATCGATCCTCCTGTAAATCCTGCTATTGGAAGTCTCCCTAAACTCCACGAAAATCACTGTTAGGAAGCCCTGAGCTTCCCCACCAAAGCCCTAGCTGTTCTTGCTCCTCCACCTCACATCCCAGTCCTTCTCTATATCTAGACTGTGGCCTCGTTGCACAGTCATTGCACCCTCTGCGCAGTCCCTGAAGTGGTGAAGCTACTCCTGCAAATTTTCCTGTGTGTTGCTCCTCCAAAATGATGAATCTCCTCTCCTGAGAAGGCACTCGAATTCCCCTGAGGTAGAGGTTGAGATCTTTGGCTGAAGGTCTTGTGTGCTAAACAACACTGTAGACTTGGCACCCGACACAAGCGTGCTATTTCAAGGTGACAATCAAAATAGAAGTCGAATGAATGAGGAAATGAGCTGCCTTCACTTCCTTTTGTCAATTGATCCCCCAACGTTCCCTTGGGCCCACCATGAATTGCGTAGTCCCCTCATCCAACCACTCACTGTGCTGTCCCCATAGAGCCTCTCCCAAGTTGCCACCTAGGCAGCTGCCCCCAAATCGAATTTTGGCCACATGGACCCCACTAAGGCCACAATTTTTCCTTGTGAACTATAGGAGTAGGCTATAGCTTTTACCTCAATTATTAATTGTGGGTCTCGACCCACCTTATTTCTGGTTGACATTAGAAACATCAAAATCTATCAAAAATTATTATTCTAATTAGCATAATTGCTAATTAGGAATATCACAATCCTCCCCTCCAAAAATTGCTTGTCCTCAACCAATGCTTAAACAAGCATCCTCTCTAGTTGGCGCTCCCCACTGTCATTGCAAAATGTGCCAGGGTCCCAGATGCGCCACTAAATCATCTCTGACCTGTGCATCTCCCTAATATGAAGGGATCCCTCAATACCTGGATTCCAAGCCATCCTGTCCAACGCAAGCTCCCCCTTCTCCACTCACCATCTTGCCAGGAACAAGTAGCAGAAGCCCTTTGAACACCATCAATGAGTAGGGAATCATGATAATATGGCACTATGTTGAACTCCTCATGAAGTTTCCCTACCAAGTAGTCCATCCCATGCACTCCAAGAGCAAACCTAGCACCTGACACTTAATTTCTAGCAAATTACAAGTTTACTGATTAATTGCACAACTAGCTTCATTAACACAATAGATTCAGCGGAAGAAAAATATACCAACCTCAATCATGAAATAAATGACACATTAGATTCTGCCCAATCAAATCAATTCATCATTAAATTAATTTAGAACCTACTTGGGTTTCTGTCTTGGGATAATGGCCTAATTGAGGAAATACATATAGCAACTGGATTTGATCCAGCTAATCAAGCCCTCTTGGGTTGATCTGGATCTCCTTGTTGCGCCCATCCTTGGACCAAGCAAACTAGAGTATCACATTCCTCATTGAGATGCTTCTCCCAATATTGTGCTGCTGTATGGTGTGCCTTCTCCTTCTCCTTAGCCTTGCTTTTGTAGCTTTTCATTTTGCTAAATCCCTAACCCTAATCTCCGGTGATTGTGCCTACTGATACAAGTCTGTAGATGAAACCTTGAAAGAAACACAGATAATGACCTTCATATATGCCTTGGATTGTCTTGAAAGCTCAACGTGAATAATTCTCATAACAGTGGCCGAGGAAGGTCATTCCTTGAAATAGGAAAAAAAAAACTTCACGTTCTGGTTTGTCCATCTCTCTCCTTTGATCCACCCTCAACAACTCTGGATATCCTTCAAGGAATACATATACAATAATGTCAAAAATATACAAAACGTTCATAGGCTTGAAAGGATTTACATACGCTTCATGTGAAAATTTGTGTTACTCAGAATCCTACTACATCAAATGATGGAAAGTCTTCTATTTGTTATTTACTTAACAAATTTATTTATTGTGTTCTACAAGCAAATATAGAAATCGATTCACTACAACCTACACAATTAAACTGCGAAAGAAATACAAGTGCGGAAACAAATCTGAACACACATAGATTACACAACCATTCGACACAATTATTTTTGGACTAATGTCCCTAGAAAAACTCAATGCGGGAAAACCAGTGCAACATATCTGAGGATTTATGTTATTATGCAGTAAATTCTGAGTACAAATCTATGATTGACAAGATTGTCAAATTATATGAAAGCGAAAACGAGAAGAGACCAATAGAAGATAAACCCTCACTCTTACGGAAAGCGGCGATCTACACCAAGGTACAGACTACCTTGCGTTGCCTGCGCACAATGAAGCCCGCGTCCCACCAGCGCAATACCCTCTTCCTCTGATCTCATGTGGAGGTGAGCCAAAGCCTGCGAGGGTCCTAAAAGAAAATTCTCTGTGGGATCGGCTACGGCCTTATTTGTCTCCTCGGTGGAAAATGTCTCCACTCTAGCTACGTACGGGTATTTAACGTGAGCAGCTGCGTCCTTTGGCTGCGCTGCTCTATGGATCTTTCAGTCTCTACTGCTGTGTACTCTCTAGCTCAAGAAATCTTCCAACCGGATCTACTGCCCCTCACCGCAATCAAGAATCACTTAGATTTGATTTTCTTCTGAGCATTGTTTCGTCAGAAAAATTCGATCCCTAGATCCTCTGTGTCTCAAAATGTATCTTTTCCAAATGACCCTTCAAGTCAGTCTTATAATATTTTCGTTGAGATTTCAACGGCCCAGATTAGATCTCTAATCAACGACTAAGATTATCTTTTGACTTGATCATTCTCACTCATATTCTATTAATACACTTTAATTATTTTATTTTCCTAAGTTTAGACTCAGGGTTCCTTTAAAAATAATTAATTATTTCTATCGAATACAATCCGAGTGGAATTTCATCAAACGATTTCTGGGTTATTTGGAATACATGTGTCTAAGCCTCTCCACAAAATTTGAGACTTAGAGCACATCTGATGTTACCCAAAATCAACACTTCCTCTTAGCGAGGAATGTGCTCTAACAATACGCCATGCTTGTTGGACATTGGGTTCAATGCTCCTCATGTTTTTCGTGACATGGACTAACCGCCTCTCGTGGATCCTAACTCTAGCGATTGTAGCGGAGACTAATGCATGCGGGTTTTGGTCTAACGGCAATTGTGATCCCAACAAGTGGTATCAGAGGGACAGGTCTCGAGTTCGAAACTCACCCGGCTTGCGTTCAGGGGGAGATTGTTGGACATTGGGTTCAACACTCCCCGTGTGTTTCGCGACATGGACTAACCGCCTCTCGTGGATCCTAAGTCTAGCGATTGTAGCGGAGACTAATGCCTATGGGTTTTGGTCTAACGACAATCGTGATCCCAACAATGTTGCATATTGTTATGATTTTGAAGCATCTCCTTCTGTGCTGCTAATATTTGAATCTGTTGCTCATCAACTCTGCGCAAACGCTACATCTGTACTGCTGCTGACACTGCCACTGTCAACACTGCATCCGTACTGCAATTCCCTCTCAATTTTTCATCTGTGCTGTTGCTGACTCTGACACTACCAACTGCTATTGCACTGCAACACAATTGCTTTCTGCAACTAAAAAACATAAAAAATTGGACAAGTATACTGCATCTCGGTGATGAAGATTTGACTGCTGCTAGCCTCTGCGCTGCCTCTCTGAGGCTGCTGCTCTGCACCTCGTCCCTCTGCGCTACTGCAACACTGCTCTGCGCTGCTCAGACTCTGGCGCTGCTAACCACTGCGCTGTCACTTCAACACTCCTCTGCATCAACTGGCAGTACTCCATCCTGCTATTGCTATTTAGGGCTCCCGTAGCAAGGTGATGATTCGAGAGGTGGACTCCTCAAGGATCCTGCCCATCTTGTAGATCTCTGGGTCTACAACCCCAAATCAGCCCACCTACCTCCTTGAGGTATACGAGCTATCATAGCAAAACCCTCCTCCTTTATCTTTGTGCTCCGGCGTAAGGATCATGCTTCTCACCCTTGTCCTTCTTTCTAAGAGGACATTGTGTGGCATAATGTCCCATCTCGCCACACCGGAAGCATTTGATCTTTGATAGATCCTTCTTCCTCCTGCGCTGCTCTAGCTGACCCTTTGATGTAAGGGCCGCATTCTCTTCCTTCTTCTTGATCTTCGAACCGCTGTTACTGCCACCCTCAAGTTGACACTTGAGTATGTCTCTCTACATCTCTTCTTGTTGAAGAGCTACCCACATTGACTCCCGGTCTGGCAATTTCTCTGTGATGCTCTAGACAAATACTTCGTAATCCTCAAACACTGAGTTGAGGGCCAATCTCACCATCTCTGTTGCCTTAGGAGCTGCTCCTACGACTGCCAATTGATCTCGGTTTTCCTGAAGTCTAGACAGGAATGGATCAATACGCTCTCCCTTGTGCATCCTGGTGGTCTACATTTTCTCCTCTAGAAACATCTTCCGCTACTCGGAAGACCCCTCATACATCTTTGTCAACGCATCCTGTTGTTGCACAAAATGTCTAGACACCGTGACAACGGTTCAAATCGGGGGTTGTCACCTTGATCCCCAATCTCTCCGTTTAAGTTGTCTCCTTATAGCAGACTAAGGGGGCTAGACCCTATGGAATGAAGGAGAACTAGTTGGAAACCAACTAGTTTGGCAGACACAGTCAAGCGACCAAGTACTTGTTTTAGATCTAACGAGATTTAACAGATTTGATTAGATTAAATGTTTGATACCAGTGCCTTATGGAGTCAACTATCTCATTATGAAATTAAGACCAAGTAATTGATAGACAACTGCTGCTAGAATGAACAACTATCCTATATGAAATGTAGATCCTAAGACTAATGTGGGATGCAAGGAGTCTGTTGAGATTTGGTGTAGTTGGGGTAGCATCGGGTGTGCTCTAGCCCTGAAACTTTGCGGAGGGGCTAAGAAACACATCACCTCCAAAATCTAGAAAGTGTTTGGAGAAATTTCATCTGGTGTTCAAGTTATTCAAATAATTAATTATTTTAATGTATTCCCTAAGTCTAAACTTAGGGAAATTAAATAATTAAAGTGAATTCATTAACACATGTGCTAAAATGTTCTAAGTGACGCGGATCAAGTAGTCTTTTAATCTCAGCCGTTGATAAGTGATTTAATCACGACCGTTGTTGTGTTCAATGAAAAAGTATAAGAGAAAGGCTTGAAGGTTAGTTGGAGACACACACACGGAGGTAGAGCTGAGAAATTGAGCTGAAATTCTAGGGCAGGGTTTGTTAAGAATTTCCGGAGGAGTTTTCTACAGCGAGGGGTAGTATTGGCTGAGGGGATGATCTGATACCGGAGCCAAGAGTCAATAGGAGGCAAAGGAGCAACTTTCAGGGTCAGCGTAGAGGAGCAAGGGCAACAACAATAGTAGATATGTAGCAGCGGCGCAGCACAGCTTCAGCCGCTACGCAAGTGCTACACAGGCCCAAGAGGGGCAGCGCTGCAGCTTTAGAGGGCTTTCAGAGTTACGCAGAGGCCTCCAGAGTCAGCGTAAGGACTGCGTCACCCACTCTGGGGCTACGTAGTCCCCTTCTGAGCAACGCAGGGGCACGCAGAGCCTAGCAAGGCTGACACTGGGGCTTCAGGGGTAGCGCTAGGGTTTCTAGGGCGAGAATTGCTGAGTCTTGTAAATCTCGTTTGAGGATGTGGATCAATCAGGATCTTGGTCTCAGAGCAACAGGTTAGCTACAGATCTACTTTTTCTCTGTTGGGTTAATTAGAATTGGTGCCCAGATTTTCTGTACTCAGAATCTACTTAATAATAATAAACCTTCATATCTGCTACATTGGTTTTCCCGCATTGGGTTTTTCCGGGGACTTATGTCCAAAAATCTGTCACTTTTTTGAATGAGCGTAATATTCAGTAAATGATCTGCATGTGTAGGTTGTTAGTTGTGTTTACTTTGGTATTTTATGAATATTTCTTCTGAAAATAACTTGTATAACTTAATCAAGTAGGAGAAGTAAACCATGATACTACGGTAGGATTTATGCATAACTGTATTCAGGAATTTTCACATGGTATTAGAGCGATAGCAGATCAAGTTGAATCTCTAGCAAATCAACTGAAGAATATATATATATATATTTTTTTTCTTCTGCAGGACAGCAGCAGAGATCCGGAAGGGGCAGCTTAGCAGTAAGATAATGCAGACCCAGGAAAGGGCAGCACTGCAGCTACAAAAGGCCATCAGGCTTATGCAGAGCCTTTCCAGGCCAGCGTAAGGACTGCGTCACCTAGTCTGGGGTTACATAGTCCACTTCTAAGCAGTGCTGAGGCTATGTTGGGCCAGTCAGTGGGATGCTGTCCAGTCATTCTTCCTGTTGCAGAGAAGTCTTGCCAAGATCCGGAAGCAGTGCTTCAAATCTTTAGCAGTGCTTGTGTGGTGGAGATTTTGCTGGTGCAGAATTGTGCCTAGCTAAGTCAACAAAGAGCGGGAGGAAGACAGTCACTCAGCAGATCTGAGCCAAACAGATTTGAGATTCGATCAGGAGGGTGATCAGAGGGAACTGTCCGATTGGTTTGGCTAAAGATTTCCATGAGGGAAATCAGTTGTTAGAGGGAGCAGCTACTATAGAGGGTTTCTATTCACCAAGGAACCTAGATCCAACATTTTTGTTGAGTATTGCAACAGGAAGAGGGAGAAGAGTATCTGTTCTGACAGATCTAAGCAGATGGCGCGATATGGACTGAGAGATCAGGATAGGTTGGATGACATGTCCAACTTCGTTATCTAGAGGGCCAAAATCTTGTCAGTTCTGGATGAGTATGGCCTCAAGGATCATGTAGAGAAAGTACTAGTTGTGCCAACCGATGCAGATCCTCTAAAGAAGTACGAAGAAAATCAAGCGCGAACTAAGCGTTTGATCATAGACAAAGTCAAAGACCACGTCGTGCCTCATATTGCTAGAAAGAATATGACAAATGAGATGTGGGTAGCATTGGACACGATGTATCAGGGAGGCTCTATCCAAAGAAGGATGCTTCTGGAGAATCAGATGTGGTTGTTCCAGATGATGAAGGGTGAGGAGATAGATCCATTCCTCTTCAGACTTTAGAGTATCCAGGATCAACTGATTACCATGGGTGCAAATCCAGATGAGGGGCTCCTAGTGAGGACTGCCCTAAATGCAGTGTTTAAAGAATGGGAACCGCTTGTCCAAAGCATTTTGTGCAGGGCAGCATTACCATCGTGGGTAGACATGTGGGAAATCCTCCGTCAGGAGGAAATCAGGAGAATCACCAAGAGGCAAAGCAGCGGAAGCGAATCAACCAAAGTGAGAAAGAAGAGGATGATGCAACGCTTGCATCAAAGGAACGAAAGCAGCAAGGGAAGAAGAAAAGGGATCTTTCCAAGGTCCGGTGCTTTAATTGTGGCGAATTTGGACACTTTGGCAACACTTGTCCTAAGAAGGACAAAGGATCATCTGAATCCAAGGTAGCAGCAGTAAAGGATGATGGCTTTGATGATGATGCAGCCATGAGTGCTCATGTGCCTCGAGAGAAGAGGTGGGGTGACATGGATCTGTAGAGCAGCGACAGATCAGGTGGCAGGATCCTTGAGTCAGCCCTACTCTTGGATCACATATGAGCTACGAGAGCCTTAAGACGGTAGCAAGATGAGTCGGGAGATGGTTGCAGAAGGTCACAATGAAGTAGAGGGGAGTGTTGAAGAGCTGAAGAGGGAGCAACGTAATGCAGAGGCAAGAACAATGTAGAGGCAGCAACGAAGAGGTTGATGGGACTTCAGCAGCGCAGAGAGGCAGTGCTCACGCAGTGTAGAGGCTTCAGGAGGACAACGTAAATCAACAGCCAAGGGAGTTTTAGTGATGGGATGTAGCCTGACTTGTCTTTCAGTTGCTTACTTCTCAGCAACTGAGTCACAGTGCAGTAGTTAGCAGTGGCAATGCTATGGGCAACATGATGCAACAACTTGAGAGGTAGCTGCAATACATATGTGGCAGTGTTAGTGGCAGTGACATGGGCAGCAGTACAGAAAGCAACAATGCAGTGGATGGAGGGCAGCAGGCCAAGCATCAGCAGCACAGAAACCAATACCAAGATCTTGCGATACATGGTGTGGATGTATTGCAAGAGCATACTCCGTGCTAAGAGGGAGTGTTGAGATTTTGTGTAGTTGGGGTAGCATCGGGTGTGCTCTAGCCTTGAAACTTTGTGGAGGGGCTAAGAAACACATCACCTCCAAAACCCAGAAAGCGTTTGGAGAAATTTAAACTGGTGTTCAAGTTATTCAAATAACTAATTATTTTAATGTATTCCCTAAGTCTAAACTTAGGGAAATTAAATAATTAAAGTGAATTAATTAACACGTGCTGAAATGTTCTAAGTGACACGGATCAAGTAGTCTTTTAATCTTAGTCATTGATAAACGATTTAATCACGACCGTTGATGTGTTCAATAGAAAAGTATAAGAGAAAGGCTTGAGGGTCAGTTGGAGACACAGACATGGAGACAGAGCTGAGAAATTGAGCTGGAATTCTAGAGCAGGGTTTGCTAATAATTTTCGGAGGAGCTTTCTACTGCGAGGGGTAGTATTGGCTGAGGGGATGATCTGATCCCAAAGCCAAGAGTCAGCAAGAGGTAGAGGAGCATCTTTCAAGGTCAACACAGAGGAGCAAGAGTAGCAGCAGCAGCAATTATGCAGCACAACTTCAACCACTACGCAGGCCCAGGAGGGGCAACGCTGTAGCTTCAGAGGGCTTTTAGAGCTACGCAAAGGCCTCCAGAGGCAACATAAGGACTGCGCCACCCACTCTGGGGCTATGCAATCCGCTTCTGAGCAACGCAGGGCACGCAGAGACTAGCAGGGCTGACGTTGGGGCTTCAGGGACAATGCTGGGGTTTCGAGGGCAAGAATCAAGCTGAGTCTTGTAAATCCCATTTGAGGGTGTGGATCAGTCAGAATCTTGGTCTTAGAACAACAGGTTAGCTGCAGATCTACTTTTTCTCTGTCGGGTTAACCAGATTCGCTGTACTCAGAATCTACTTAATAATAATAAACCCTCATATCTGCTGCACTGGTTTTCCCTCATTGGGTTTTTTCGGGGACCTATGTCTAAAAATCTGTGTGTCACTTTGTTTGAATGAGCGTAATATTCAGTAAATGATCTGCATGTGTAGGCTATTAGTTGTGTTTACTTTGGTATTTTCTTAATATTTCTTTTGAAAATAACTCATAGAACTTAATCAAGTAGGAGAAGTAAATCATGATACTACAGTAGGATTTCTGCATAACTGTATTAAGGAATTTTGACAGAGTCTTGGTAAATTTTCGTTAAATGCCTATCTAAGTTCAAACTCTTCAACCCTTAATGTATTGAGCCTGATTTTGTAGTAAGTAGTAGAGAGATGTTAAGGTGAAGCACACTAGGGTGTGATTAACGATACCTCTCCTGAAAATCTAACATATGCGGTGCCTCTGGCACTGTAGAGAGTTGTGGCTCTGACGACTGCAAGGCCACCAGTTTTAAGTGCTATTAGAACCAGGCTTCTTAAGCACGAACAGATGAGTACCTATCTCTCTATTGACCAAGCTTATGCTTGGAAGTAAATTTTAAGAATGCAGATCTAAGTTAAAATGCAAATGCACGAGATGATTAGAGAATGGAGAGAAATGAAGCTATATTCAAGGACAAAAACGCTTATGCCACAATTATCTATGAGATGTACACCATAGTCTTTTAGTTGCTCAAATAGATATTCACTTCACCAAACTGAAAGATAATCTTTTTGACAATGTATTAAAAAATATCACAATATAATTTCAAATCAGATCACAAGCTTATTATTCCAAATGCAATTATAGCTCAAAGAGAACAAAAATATCTTCACAACTCTGCAATATCACCTTCAAGATAATGCGTTAAAGACATTCAATTTAGGAAATGAGAAACATCTAACAATTACTTGAAAAAATTCTCAATGTTTATCATGCAATGTTAATTCAAGTAAATTTAAACCCCAACTGTAGTGAAAATAATCGATGAATGATCTCAATAGATATTAAGCATGAAATAACTCAAAACCCAATGCACAACTTAAGCACTTTAAATTCTGAAAAATGATACCATGAAAGAGCAAAGAATTAAAATGCCTAGAACTTCCAAATTCAGATGATATTCTAAAACATTCAAGTACAAAAAAATTTAAAAAATTCTCTATATTCAAACTTTAGAGATATTTAAAAATTAAATTTCCCTTTGACTAAGAAAAATTTCCCTGATGCTTAATGCCTTTATACCTCGATGATCCTCAAAAAATGATCTCGAAAATAAATATTTCTGAGACAACCAAAAATTTGATTTTTGATTTTTTGATTTTTTGAAGTTTTCACAAAGGCTAAAGAAAACAAAGTATTTTTTAAGTTTTGATTCTTGAAAAGCTAGAGCCTAAAAAAAATTAAAACCCTTTTTTGTTTTTTAAAGTTTTTTTTACAATAATTAACAACTAATTAAAATCTAAAACGAAAAATTTAAAATGTTATTACAAATGCTAAAACTAAAAATGAATTAAAATGCTAAACCAATCTAAAATTAAAATTGGGAAAGCCAAGACCTAAACTTTATTAAAATAAAAAACGAAATGCAAAGGTTAAACAAAAAAAAATGCGAAATTAAACCCACACTTTATACAAAAAATTTAATAGAATGAAATGTTAGGTTGAAGTCTGAAATCCAAACTTTATTTTAAAAAAATTCGAAATGTTAAACTAACCTAAACTTCGGAAAATTTTTATTAAAAAAAGTGAAATGTGATATGTTGTGCGTAGGTTAGGCTGCATGTCGAAAGATAAGAGGAACACAATAGAAGCAAAAAACGTGAAGGGAAATAGAGAGATGGCAACACATAGGTTTGGAGGCATGATGGGAGCACGCAAAGATCGTGCGAAAGAGGAGACGCGGGTAGAGGCAACATACGAGAGGAGAAGGGAACCAGTGGAAAGATGCTGTAGCAGTGTGAGGAAAAGGGCAGAACGTAGAGGGAAGACAGATGCAACAACGGGTTCACGTAGAGAGAGGAGAGGGTTCATGCAGTGAGGGAAAGAAACTCACGGGAAGGAGGGCGCGCAGATAAAATGGAAGGGAGCAGCGTGTAGGCTGCGGGTTTGGAGCACGCAGAAGGAAGGACGCATGGACAACGAAGGAAAAAGGCTCACACAGAGAGCAAGGCTAGGGATTATGCGAGAGAGAATGGAAGGAGGACACAGTAGAAGAAGAAGATGTAAGGAGAAAGATGATGGCCAACAAAGGGAAAAGAAGAAAAAGGCAGATTTGCAGTAGATGAAGGCATCCCACAGAGAAAAACGCAGGCACACAGGTGCACTGAAAGTTTTTTGAATTTCTCCTTGCCCAAAATTTCAACCAGTGAATTTATATTTTAAAATTTATTTAAAATGGATGCTCCTGCAAAAATTTAAACTTTGAGGCAATATCTTGTCCTTCGGGCCCTAGGTCTTGCTCAGATCTGCAAATAATTTGATTTTGAAGCCAGATCTTACCCTCCAAAGCCTAGATCTGGCCTAGATCTAAAAACATTTCTCTGAAGACCTTCCAATATCACTTGCACAAAACCAGAAAAAAGGAAAACCCAAATACCCAACACATGTACAGAAATATGAAAACCCTAAACCCAAGTGTGTAAAAAAAATAATGACACTTACAAATCTACAATACTATTCTACAGATCTTACATATTAAAGCCCTCTATTAGCCAGATTTTAACCATTTTGCACAATTAAAAAATAAACTGGAAATTTAAAGAGGCACAAGCCTAAGAAAAACCCCGCAAATAAAATATTCTGTTAGACGGCTTCAAGAATTAAAAAAAAAACAATGGGCTTTTTAGACTTTTTTGATATCTGAGAGTCGGTTGATTCAGTTGAGGATTTCCCCAAACGCTCAAATCCTGAATAGTAACTTTTGCACACTCAGATCTGATTGTTAGATTAATAGAGATTCAAAAATAACCATAAGATCATCAATAAATATAGATACCTAATATTTCTATCAAACCAAAATGATATCTAAGAAACCCAGAAATCTGTGCAAGATACTTGTGCATAGATCAATCCTCAAAGACTATTAACCAGCAAATGCAAATAAAAACAATATAGTTTTAGAAGCAATATTACCACATAAGTCTGAAAAAGGAACACCACAGTCTGAAACCCCAAAGTCTTTGTGTTTTATTACTCAGCAAATGTTACAAGAGATTTTCAGAGCAAGTGCACTATTCAATGATCGGATGAAAAATGATGGATAGAGACCTCTAATTTATAGATTTATTTTCCAATAGCTAGCTGGCTTGATCCCCATCAAAGTAATCTCGATCGTCGAAAAGATTTAATCATTTTTTAATTTCGTCTGTCAAAATTACTTATTTTTTGAGGAATTTCGACTTTTTCATTTAATTCCTTTTTAATTAACTCAAAAATAATATTTTTGAGTTAATTACCTCAAAAAATTGACTTTGACTTAACTACCAAGGCCCAAGGGTCCAAAATCTCTTGAAATTTTCAATATTCCCTTGGCCGGGGACCTCCAGAAATTAAAATTTTAGAAACGACGAATTTTTAATTTGGAGAATTAATTTTTTCTAGGACCTCAAATTAATTAAATTTTTGGCTTATAATTTTAATTTAATTTTGTCAAAAAAATTAATTAATTGACTCATGAGGGGATTAATTAATTTTCCAACTCTCTAATACTTTGGCCATGGTGTCTAGCTATGAGGGACCATGCACTAAAATATTTTACATCAAAATATTGCAATTTGACACATGAAGGGGGAAAACCCATTCGTAATAGACTCTACAAAACTACTCAATTCTGTGACTCAAAATATGATCTAGTAGACCAAGTAATCTGTAATAAAATAATCTAGCCAATTAGCTAGGATTATTCCCAAATTACTTTTACAAAGGCTTGATAGAAAACACTAGGACTTACTTAGTATCTTGACGACAAAATTCACCCTAGCTTTGGGGTCAGGTTGGAGGGGAAAACTCTGTCGATCATTTGTGTCGAGAAACACAAATGAATCAGTGAGACGAAAAACCTCTTAGGATAGAAATCGTCACCGAAATACTAGGCTTACCTAGGTTGTTACATACATGATGGTCTTACTAAGATCATTTACATTATAAACGTGCAGAATGGGTTTACATCTTTTACAAAACTGCCAATTGATGATGAAATCTGAATGGTGTGAACATCTCGTACATGATAAATCCCATTTGCAAAATTGGGGGTGTATTGCCATGGGGTCTTTGACACAGAGTGGTCAACACATTCCACATCTCCTTAGTTGTTCCTTTGGCGGAGATGTGTGAAACAATGTGATCCCTCACTCCATCGAGGATCAACCGCTTGGCTTTATCCATATTCTTCTTGAAGGCCTATAATGGTGTTGCATCCACCGATTCAGCTTGAGCACTGTCGATAAAGTGCTTGAGGTCATGTTCATCTAGAAGGAAGGAGATCCTTGCTTTCCAGATTACATAGTTGGAAGCACCCTCTCGTTGATTTTTGTAGCATCAAAAAGTGCTCTAAGTCTCAAAGTTTGTGGAGAGGCTTAGACATTGGTATTCCAAAGAACCCAAAAACTGTTTGTAAAAATTCCACTCAGTTAATGTTTTATTAAAATAATCGATTATTTTATTGGAGACCCCAAGTTTAAACTTAGGGAAATTAAATAATTAAAGGGCATTAATAAAACATGAGTGAGAATGATCTAGAAAACGAAGATCAGGTCATGTTATAATCTTAGCCATTGATTAGAGATCTAATCTCGGACGTTGATGTCTCAACGAGAAGACTATAAAGGAAGACTTGAGGGCCATTTGGAAAGACAGACCGAATTGATCTAGAGTTCGAAAATTCTGGAGCAGGGTTTGCTAAGAAATTTGAGTTGGAGATCTGAGCAGTGAGGGGCAGAGATAGCATCCAGAGAGGAAAATATTTTCTCAGTGGGTGAAGCATCAGTCAGAGAGAGGAAAAGGTGATCTAACCAAGCCAACGCTGAAGGAAGGAGGGATAATGCTGTGATTGCATAGGGCTCACGCAAAAGCAACGCAAAGGCAAAGGAGGGTTTTCAGAATTTTGCTTGTAGATCAGTTTCAGAGGCCGGGATCTAGAAATTGACACCTGGAGGCTGTTCCTCAGGGTCCACAGAGGCAAAACGACTTGGTTGGGGCTGAACGCTCAGCCTGGAAGGGGGTGATGCAAAGGCTGGAAGATCCAGTGCTAGGATTGCGCAGAGGTTGCGCAATGACTCCCCAGGGCAGAGTGTTTTTCATCCAGATCAACCAAGAACTCAATGATTGAGTGAGGTAAATCCTTACAAATTCTTCTGCCAGTATTTATCTTTGTAACTGAATTACCTTAGGGGTATTCAGAGATGTATTCAAACATTGCTACTGCTTAATAATAAAACCCCCAGATCTGCTGCACTGGTTTTCCTGCATTGGGTTTTCCCAAGGACTTAGTCCAAACAAAAGGTGTCATATGTGTGATTGATTTCCTTGTTCAATTTCCTTGTTTAAGAATCATGAGTATTATAATGTAGGTTGCTTTAGTGATTGCTTCAGTATTTCATGTATGATTCATAAATAATTGTATAAAGTAAATTACATAATAGAAGAAGTAATTCACTTGGTTGCAGTAGTATTCCTTAGATTGTTCAGATCTAGGAATTTTCACACGTCCAACTGGTCCTGGTCACGCAATTCGCTAGTGGCCATCTCACCCGACTATTGTCGATCTGCTGCCTTTCACCCTCTGTGCAGTTGGCTTTACACACTCCTGATTGAGCAAGCATGAGGAATCTGAGTTTCTCGGGCTAGAAATTCACTGAGGTCAGAAAATCCCCAAAACTTTGTTTCTGCTACGCTTCCTGACGCTCTGCAGCAGCAATCACTACTGCGCAGTCAACTGCGTCCCTCCAGTTGCTGATCTGGCCCTCCTAGCTTGGACTATGCACTTCACTGGGAAATCGATATGCTGCTTACGCATCCGTTGGATCCCCAGCTGTTGCTTCAATGCTGGATCTGTTCTTTGTCTCGCCTGTACTCAGCGTAAACAAGCTCTGATACCATGTGAAAATTCATGTTACCTAGAGTCCTATTGCAGCAATTGATGGAAAGTCTTCTATTTGTTCTACAAGAAAATATCGAAATTCATTCACTACAACCTACGCAATTAAATTGCAGAAGAAATACAAGTGTGGAAACAAATCTAAACACACATAGATCACACAACCATTCGACACAATTATTTTTGGACTAAAGTCCCCAGAAAAACCCAGTGCGGGAAAACTGGTGCAGTAGATCTGAGTGTTTATGTTATTATGTAGTAAATTTTGAGTACAAATCTATGATTGACAAGACTGTCAAATCATATAGAAAAATTGACAGAAGAGATCTCGGGAGACAAAACTCACTCCTCCACGGGAAAGTGGCACTGATCTGTACCAAGGCTGGACTGCGTTGCGTTGCCTCTGCGCAGTGACTATGTCACAACTGTGGCTGCCCTCTTCCTTTGTGATGATCTCATCGCTGACTGGAAACTGAAGCCTACTGGTCCTCCGAAAATTCTCTTCGAGATCTAACTCTAGCTCTGCGCTGTCTCCTCAGCAGGAAAACGTCTTTCCCTCTAGCTCTGCGCAGTGACTGCGTAGGGACTGCATCACTGGCTCTGTGCTACTCTGTGGCTACCTCTGTCTCTGTTGCTGTGTACTCTCTGACTCAGGAAATCTTCCAATCAGATCTACTTCCCCTCACTGCAATCAAGAATCACTTAGATCTGATTTTCTTCCAAGCACTGTTTCGTCAGAAAAATTCGATCTCTAGATCCTCTGTGTCTCCAAATGTATCTTTTCCAAATGACCTTTCAAGTCATTCTTATAATCTTTTTGTTGAGACTTCAATGACCCATATTAGATCTCTAATCAATGACTAAGATTAACTTTTGACTTGATCCATGTATTCTAGATCATTCGCACTCATATTCTATTAATACACTTTAATTATTTTATTTTCCTAAGTTTAAACTTAGGGTCCCTTTAAAAATAATTAATTATTTTTATAGAATATAGTACGAGTGGAATTTCATCAAACGATTTCTAGGTTATCTGGAATACATGTGTCTAAGCCTCTCCACAAAATCTGAGACTTAGAGCACATCCGATGCTACCCAAAATCAACACTTCACATAAGTCTGCCTTCTAATTTCAGCGAATTCCTTCCAGACATGTGAATTTCTCGGAAATTTGCAACTGAATTGATGCCCTTAGAATAGTGTGAATACCTCCTATAATTGCTCCACAGATTCTTGACAAATAGTGCTTTAAACTGCATTGGAATCATGCCTTCCAAAGGAGAATAGCCACAACTGCATATACTTTAGAAGCGTTAGCCAAATTGGAATCCTCAGAGATGGTCCAAACTGTAAAGGAGATATCTGTTTAGGATTCCTATAGATGTCACACCTGAGGTAGTTTTGCTTTGAATGTCAAGTGAAATTTCGTGGCTAAACAAACAAAAGGACCTCCCTTTTATAGTTCCTTTGCAGACCCTTTTTGCAAAAAATTCTAGCCTAGAATGGTTATGCCGCAGAGAGGTCTTAAGTGAAATAATTGTGCTTAAGAACCATTCCAATATTTATCTTTGAGGGAGTCGATGATGATCAATCAAAAATTCCAGGACCAGACTTTAGCATGCTTCAAAATGGACCAACATATATCCTGCAAAGATAGCTCAAGGCCTTCGAATATCCATGGCAGAATAATAATCCTTAAGACCAACCAAGATTCAAAGAAGACCAACCACTTCTCAAGATGTGCTTCGACTACTCCTTGGCCGCAGGGATTAGAACCTTAGATGTGTGTTAGATGCATACATTGATGAGAAGAATTAAGGCCCTTATATAGATTTGAGAGGACATTATTTGAGGGATCTGATCCACATTTTATGAGGGAAATTAGAATGAGCCCTTTTATGAGGGAAATTTTAAATTTATTTTGGAGCCAAAAGTTTTGGTGTCCAAAACACCAACATGCAATTAGTTTTTACTTAAGATTTTTGAAACCTTCCACAAGAGATTTTTGCCATGATTAAATTTTTAATTTAATTCATAACAAGGACCTTGTGATTTTGAGCTTTCATTTAGCCAAAGAGAAGTTGCTACATCATCAACTTGATTTGGGGCTTTTGACCACAATGTGGGGGTACCAACTTCAATTTGACATAACTCACGAACCGTAAGGCTTCTCGTGGCGTGCCACATACCATTGGAATTAGTATGACGAGGAGAATCCAACGATGATGGTCATGAGCTCAAGATTCTTGATCTTCAACCTGAAAGGATTGTGTGAACTATTTTTGTGCCTCTAACATCGAATATGGCTCACAGTGATACTTTAATTGTTTTTGTCCCTAATGATATTGATCTCACTTGATCTTGAGGGTATGTTTCAAGTGGTTCATTATTCATGTAGTAGAGATCTCGTGAAGGAAGATTTGTCACATATCCAATACTTCTTAGAGGATGTTTTTCCCATTGTTGAGTGTAGACATGACCTTGTAGCCCCAATGTTACCCTCGTGAGATGGATGATGGGGTTTGATAAGATTCCACATGGTTATGCTTCTAGCTACACCTCTAGATGCTAAAATACTCTACCAAGAAGAAAAGGTGTTGGATTTTTTGATGATGTGCCTAGATGGACTCGAGATGCCTCCAGGATATCCTTGACCCTATTCGATGGACGTTGCCTTTTTCCGGAGCTTAGATGAGGTTGGTGATCACTGAGATGACTTGGGAGGGCTAGTACATCACGCCCATGTGCCAATGCTTAAATCTGCATTTTATATCAATTATTTCCCATTTGTTGTTTCCCTATTGAAAGGGATTAGATTAATAAATATAAAAAGACAAAATTTAGCATTAATTGCATGTTTTCACCACAAAATTAATAATTATTGCTGTCATGCATTTTCAGCCATGAAAATATCATTGTTTACCTAACCCTTGCTTGCCTCTTCAATAGCCTTTGTTGATCTTATAACTCAGGCTATTTTTGAAGCTGCATTATGCCATTGTATGCCCTAAATCTGCATATCATAAAAACCCTAACTTATAGCAGCCTTATTCTAATTTAGAAAGGTTTTAGTAAAGTGTACTTGAACTCTTGGCAACTCTTATCTCAGCCTTTCAAGGCTTGGTCAGTACCTTTTCTTCAATTATGAAAACTTGCATCACCTTCGAGCCCTTCTTAGTTGAATATCTTGTTGGTGGTCTTTTGTAGGGAAGCCTCCCTTGTGGGGATAATATCCACCACCAAACAGCTGGAGAGAAGCCACTGAGGTGACATTGGTGGCTGATCTCTCGTTGCCATAAGACCTAGGTTGCCTAGTGATCCTTTACACTAGGCCTGTGAGATTTTAGCAGTAACAGTCCCTAAGGTGACTTTATTACACATGTAAACCTTATATTGTAACATTTAGTGCTTTCCTCGAGTCTTTGGATGAGTCAGTTAGACTGTACACAAAGCAGTTTCTTGGGATCAGATAAAACAAATTTGTTGAGGTGTTTGCACAGTTCTTTCATAAAAGCCCCATAACCATAGCCAGTGCTGGAAACTATCCATATGGTGCAGCATGTTGCAGTAGAGGTCGACATGGAAAAGTCGTGGGTACTTATTCACCCCTTTATGTAGTGCATGCCCAGGTTTCCTGGTTTTGTCATCGTTTATACAGGTCCATGTTTTTTGCAACCTTTCTACTATGAAAATACAGTATAATGTGGCACATAAGACTTTATACGATTTTATTTAGAAGATTAATGTCAATCTTTTAATTCCAAAGCTAGCCTTTTTTATTACCTGATTTGTTTTATGAAATTGCAGTCTTGAATGTAGCACATAAATCAGAATAGACTTCAATCTGTTTGAAGCTTAATGTGGCTTTAAAATACAGGGAAAGTTCAGCAGGAACTTGCAGCAAAACTTTTGAATGCACGGCCATGTGGATTCCAGCCTACGCATCATCACAAGTTGGGCAATGAGTTTATGTTATTCACAAACTATGATCCGAAGGAGAGGCTTGGTCGGTGGGCTGACTTCAATTAAACTTTGTTTTAAGAGAAACTTTCTTTGTTTGGTGAGTATTTCTCCATGGAGTGTCTTGCATTTATGGTTTCAACTTGCGGCCAAAAGGACATGCAACTATATACTTTTTATGCATAGGATTGTATTCTCATGCTTCTATGTTGCAGAGAATCTATGTCATAGTGGCATTGGTATTGTCTTTTAATGCTGTAGCTATGTAGGCTTGCAATTCTTAGAAGACCATTTCATCATTTGAGTAGCTAATGTAAACCTGGCGACCATAACTGAAAGATCAATCATGGGTGTTAACTAGGCCTGGGGAAGTATGCATGGTAATGATTGGACAACATAACTTGAAACTTGCTTTATTACTTGTCTGCTCATGGCAAGAGGAGCTGACGAATCTTCCTTCCTTTCTGCAACAATTGAATCTATAAGAGTAACCAAGTTTTGCACTTCTATTTTGGACATTTTTTGTGCAGATCCAGTTGCAAAAACAGGAGTAGCATTCGCGATTTCTCTATAGAGGTTGGAATTACACTGGACTTCTTTTAACTGGCTTCATTCATGTTAAAACTCGAGAGTTATTCTTATCCAACTGACATTTTGAGAATCGTCATTCTAGATGCTCATGTGTGTGCAAGACTCCCTTATGATAACACTCTAAAGTTTTATGTACCTGATAATGCTCTCATGGTTGATTTTTGTAGATACAGTAATATTCTTCATGGTGTTGCTGCCATGTTTTAATATGGTAGCCAACTGGGCTTAAATTCTTAAAAGCAATTTTATCAGCCACCTATGGCTTGGATTTTACAATTGGAAAAATGAGAACCACTAACCTAACACGAGGAATATATATAGGCTTTTGTATAGATGGGGTGATTTGAACCCAATCTGCTATAAGGTGAAGCCCTATCAAATGTGGGTAAGCTCACAAGATAGGGTTCTTCTCCTGCCAAGGTTTGAACATAGGTCTGTTGTGTGGTGATGCTGATCTGAATCACTAGATCACAGTTTGAGTCGTTGAGTGTTTCAGCTTCATGCAAGAGAGGTCTGGGGTTGATTCCCTAGGCCAATTTCCTCTATTGCACACATCACTCAACGTCATTTTTGGGTCAATTGTCGTGATTAGTTTCAATGGGCTTCCACTGGATACCATTTGTAAATGTGAAGAAATGCCTGCGAATTTCCCTGTAAGGTTTTCCTAGGAGAAAATAAATTCTTGAAGATTTCCTTTACTTAATTATAATTTTCTTAATTTTAATATTTTCTTCTTGGTTTTATTTAGTGGTCACAACCTTAAACAAAATGCCAACCCAACAAATTCTTATAAAAGCTTACAATCGCGTCTCCATCTATTATATCTTCATTATGTACTATGAACAAAATTTTATGGTGTTAGATTCGTACTATTAGAGGCGTGGACTCTGATAATGTCTTGCAAGTGGTGTTATTCATTAACTTTGTAGCTAATATTAATGTGTAACAATAACAAATTATATGAAAAATAATACACTAAGATGTAAAGTACCAACTTTTAATGAACATGCTATTTAACTTTTTATGTTTTGATACCTTTCGAGGAAACACCGTTGTATAGTCACAGGGTTGGAATTTCAAACAGGGACAACCCATCAAATTGGCTGGTTTCAGCACCTTTATTATCCGTTTTGTTAAATTTTCGCAAATTCAAAGAAGATTGTTGTTGGTAAACAAGAACTTGCAACTTTATTTGGGAGTTGTTGACTGATGCAACAAAATAGTTTGGATGACATTTTTTTGCTCGAATCCGGTAATTTTTTTTTCCAAAAAATCAGGTAGTGGAGTGTTTGAATTGCATTTTTGATAGTGGAAATGGATTCAGCACCATCAAAAACTCTTAGAACACCCAAAATGATGAAAATTTAACGACTATAACTCAGATTTTCAAAAATCTTTGTTGGAAAATTTCATAATTTTACTGAAATTTCTGGATTATTCTGTGGATTTTTAGACTACGGCCTTTATTTCAAGAGCAAATCATCCTGCGACAAGCAAAGTCAAATTCCATCTCTTATTCCGAAAGAAAGATTGATAGAAGTTTGATCGTTGACCTCCCCTAAAATAGTCCAAAAATATACCAATTCACCACGTGATTTAAAAAAAAAATACTTCCACTACGTCGAAAAAGCACCCCTTACTATTTTAATTAACACTACCGTTTCTATGCAATGCGAATGGGTGTATTGGCATACAACTCAATCATCATCATAGTTACCGTATATATGAATGGATACTTATACGTTATGGCAAGATTCCAAGATTCCATATTTGAAAGAACAAATGACCAAAATATGGTATATACATTTTAGGAAAAAAAAAAATATGGTTAAAATATTCTCTATATATATTGTATAATTTACGAGATTAGTTTTTGTTAGAAAATCATGATTTAAATTTATGAGATTAGGTTTTGTTAGAAAATCACGAGTTAAAGGTATTTAGGGTATCAAAATTATTCAAGAATTGAATTTTGTTGGGTCACATTAATTCTTAATATTATTGGTTTTTTTTTTTTGTATTTATGAAATTTCCATTTTTAACTGATGACTTGTATACAAAGAATACTTCAATAGAACACCTTGTACATCTTATAAGTGTGTATATTTTATATTCAATGATTCGTCAATAGTTCATTTCTCAATTTTAACCATATTCAATTGTTAAAGTCTAAATACAATGAGATAATCACAAAATTTGAGCAAACATTAGTTAAAGCATGAACACGAAACTGACCATTGAATAATATAAGATTTAAAGTTTACTTGTGCTTGAAAATTTGGTTTCACATGTGTTGGAAAAATTCATTATGCATTTCTCAACTCAATTATCATAATATACTTTAATATACATATATTAGACTCTAATATGGACACAAGTTTCCTCTTTTCTACAAAGAATATGCCATTAACTTTGTTTCAATGTTATATTAATTTTAGAACTTAAACTAATAGTTTTCAAGATTTAATTTCTCAACACATTAATCATAATATACTTTAATATACATATATCATACTCTAATATACAAATTAGATGAACACATGTTTCCTTTTTTCCACAAAGAATATGCAATTAACTTTGTTTCAACTTTCAACGTTATATTAATTTTAGAACTTAACACTAATAACCTTCAAGATTTAATTCCTAGAATATAGAATACATTATATAAAAAAAATTAGATAACGTGATGTAACATTTCTTTTTTCTCACAAGGAACGACTCATGTCTTATTACATCCATTATATTTGTTCTAAAATAACTCTTAAGATCTAAGTCTTAAACAAACACTACCTTGTTTAACCAAAACTACATCATTTTAGATAATATTTTTCCATGCCATTTTTGCCATTAGTACCTGGTTAAACTTATTATTTTTTCCATTAATACTTGGTCAAGCTTATTATTTCTTATTGAGATATTTAAAATATTATCATATTATCATAATTTTGTTCTTATGATACATATAAATTAATCTAGCACACTAACATATTAAAGGTCTGATATGAAATTTAGAACAGTTCTATTATTTTATATATTTTCTTTTAATGTTTATCATTTATTTTTCAGGGATTAAAATAGTTATGAAATTGGAATAAGAGGTTGAATCTAACAAACTGGCATCTGTAATTGACAATGCTCTTGTTTCTAGAATTTTCTTAACACCAACCAAAGAATTTATGGTCATCGATATGGAATCACCAAACAAAACTGTCCCTCAGTACAAATGTCCATGAAGGATGTTCACCAACTAAGAGTGAAACTAGCCCACCAATTTCACCCAAAGGAGCATTCTCACGAGATGTTCTTCATTAATTCGCTTCAAGCGAGATGGGCAAAGACCATCAATATTTTGGTTGGCCAAATTTCCTTGAAATTTTGATCTTGTCGAAAGAATTAATTTCTTTTTACAAAGTAGTGTTGTTAAGGTGTCTCAACTAATATGGAAATCATAATTGGGTATGTCTTTATGGCTCTCAACCACTAAGTTCATTTCATTACTTCAAACTTTGTAAAGGGAACCTCTTTATATATCAGGGGTTAAGATTAGTTCCAAAGGTAGTTTACTATAAAATTTGCTTGTATCACATTTTATATAAGCTAGTTTGCCTAAATGCATTCCATTACAAGTGAATTAGCATGTTTTTGCTTAGCCGCTATTTAATTATGTTCTAAAAGTCGACAGAAAGAGTTTTAATTTTATTTTTCATACAATTGATTACTTATTTCATTCTAACTTTCAAAATTAAATTCCCCCTACACAACATAATGGAGATTGGATATTGATTTGGGCAATATCATAAAAATGTGAGAGATTTTGAAAACTACTTTGTAATATTAAAACATTTTTATTAATTTGACAACCAAAGGAACAATTTATAGCTTTGAAAGAAAAATAAAAAACTGAATATTTGCTATCCAAATATATATCGTTATTTGGATATCAGTGCACATATCAAAACTATACCAAATACCTGAACTTTGCTTTCTTTGTATTTGACTTCTTTTGTCATTATTGAATATTATTCTATACTACGTCAAACATGGTATCAAATTCCCTAATGGCAATTTGCCAAACATGAATTTGGAGTGTTTGATAATTGTAATGGTTTTGATTTTAGAATTCATTTGATTGAACATTGTTTATAGGCACTATGGATTTAAAAGTTGTGTTTTTATTTTTCAATAATTATTTATTTTCAAAATTAAATTTATAATTTTAAATATAGAAAATCCATAGTTTGCAAAATTGACCTTTGCCTTATTTGTGTTAGGTTTTTTTGTTATTGTTAGACATCATTCTTTAACACATCAAAACTATATCAAGTCCCCTACTGCCATTAGTCAAACATGAATTTGGAGTTTTTCATCATTGTAGTGGTTTTAGTTTCAATATTAATATAGTGGATCATTGTATTTTGCAACCATGGATTGTAGGTATTTGGAAGCTCTGTACTTTGCAACCATGGATTTGAGGTATTTGGAAGTTCTGTTAGAGTAAAATATAATTAAAGTTTTAAAGGTGAATTAGTGTACTAATACATTTTGTTAAAAACATCAACTTGACTCTTTTTTCTTGTAGTCTTGAAATAAAAGAGATTCTAAGTGCATATATATACATGCTTTGGTCTAACATAAAGTTTTCGTTGAAATAAAAAGTGTATGAATTTAATTTGTAAAACTTAAAACTATTCTTATATTATACTATCTAGTATATATATATATATATATATATATATATATATATATATATATATATATATATATATATATATATATATATATATTAATATATATATATATATATATATATATATATATATATATTCATTCCTGTATAATGAAACATGTATATTAGTCCCCTTACAAGGGCCAAATGCTAATATCCAAATATTAGCCAAAAGAAACACATGATTTGTCATGTGCTTATGTCGTTCTCTTCAATGTGTCGTGTGGCCTCTTATAACCTTTTGAGTGCAAATACCTTACAATCTCTTTCAAAGGATCTCCATACTATAACCAAAAAAAGGGATTGTAAACAAAATGTCAATTGAAAATGGAGGACTTGTTTGCAATGAACAATGATTATAAAGAGGAAATATCTTGGACCAGATGATCCTCAAAATATTCATGAATGAGGAAGGCCCTCGTCAGTAGAGAGAGGGATTCTTTAGATAGCTCATTAGTGTGAGCATTTAATTCCCTATAGATATGAGAAAAGGAAGACCAATCTAGGCTTTGAAAGAGGTCTTTTATTTGATTGATGGGCTAAAGTCTTACATTATATATTTGTGCCTTATTGTTAAGCTAGTCTATTACCATCTTTAAATCACCAAGAACCTACATCTTAGTGAGACTAATAATTTGGGCATGAAAAGAGAGGACCCACGAGGCCACAAATGCTACTTTCTTGTTTGTCACCAAACTTGGAGCATACTTGATTTGAAAGAATTGAATACTAGATAAGAAAATGATCACCCAACCTTGCATTAGGGTGGGTGCCCTTGACTTGCCTCGTCAAAAAACCCCCACGGGATGCCAGATTCCAAATAAGGCATTATTGGACATTTGTGATTGGCTTGCTTGGGGTCCAATTTGTTTTCCTTGGTTATCTTCTCGTTTTTTTTGGCCTCTAGAATAGCTAAGACTAATTTGTATTGGTATATCACCATGTTTCTTGTCCATTAGATGAAATAGAATAAATATGAAGAGATCCATAACTATGATGACCCCAAGGGATCCTACGATTACAAGGCACATTTGTGGGCACACCACAACCCCTCAAATGTGTGGCACCAATGTGTTTTGCTTTTGCCTCGTGAAGTACAGCGTTACTCCACTTGGACTATATCTCACAATAAACTTACTTATATAATCTCTATTTTATTGGTTAGTAGAATATCATAACCCTTCAATATAGTACAAACAATCTTATTGTCACTTCTACTTGAGTTAATCTTTCATTCATTAACCATATATGAACATCATATGCAAGACATTAAACCAATAGTAGCATTATCATACACATGCACAATATATAAGAAACAACCCTCCGACCTTTTGCTATTTATAATGAATCAAAATATAATAGTTACTTGAGACAAAGGCTCGGCTCATAAAAGTACATAACCAAATCCCACATAATATCATAAGAAAGAAATTGCCACCTAATGGACCCTACTTGAATCATCTTACCACTTGGATGACCCTACTCGATCAACTCGTCACTCGACCTAATTTGCGCTTTGGTTCAACTCCTTACTTTCTTGGGTCTACATGACCTCAGACCTTCGAGCTTCTCTTCCGTCTTAGCCCTTCCTTCGTGCTTTGTTGCACCTCTTGTGACTCATTCTGACTCTGTTCAATTGTGTTCATTCTCTATTGGTTCTTTGCCACCTTCGTTCGATTCATTTATATGGCATGATGCCTCTCATTGTGTGGTTCTTCGTTCTGCTCCTTTAGTCACAATCGAGTTGGCTTGTTATGTGTCTTAGATCAGGTTGACCCCTATCGTTCCACCCTAATTTCGCACACAACACTCGTCTCGCTCGCCCGCTCTACCATTCCACCTGTTAGTCGTCTCGACCTCATCTCATATCGTCTCAGGTCGACATACCTTTGGTTAAATAAGCCCACTCTTGACTTGGATCATAACATCTCTTCTCACATACGCCCATTTCTTGGCCCCATTGTGCCCTAACTCGACATGTTGTTTGACTAAACGCCACTCAACAAACTTGTCTCGGGGGCATGTCATGTCGTGCCTTGCGGCGTCTGTGTCATCTCCTCTTGATTTTCACCCATCGTTTGGACAAGTTGGGTGCTGTGTTATGCCACTTCTCTCATGCCACCACGCTGTACACACATGCCCAATGGAAACTCCAAGTTTTGGTTTTTGAATCATGTTGGCATGCCCTTGCCGAACATCCACTTACGTCACATTTTTTGCGATATCTTCGTCGCAAGTCGTGCGATGGGGATGTTGCCCATGGCATGTGCATCAGTTAAAGGTACGCCCAACTCTAGGGCTTGGCAATAACATTGCAAGGATGCTTCAGTTAAACAAGACTGAAAACAAGCCTCTAGACTTGGGCCTTCCCATGAAAATTTTAATCTAAATTTCATTTTCAAGATCGCCTATAGTTGAACAACGAAATCACATGAAATGAGAATGTGATTAAGCAATTTGACGTCTCCTGTACAAATGGCACCTACTGGGACCCTTCCATCCTATTTTAAGCAGGTTTTCCCAAGATAGAAGTTTGTTTACTTGCCAACCCAATTTTTTACTTCATAGGAGCATACACTTTCCAAAGTTTTTCCCACCTCCACTTGCGATATTATGAAAAAAAGGCCTCATACGATGCCTTATATTCTAACTTAGTAGTAAAGAGTCACATAGCCATGTTAAGGGACTAGCTCAGAGAAGCTTCAACCTCTGAATCGAGATGAATAAAACCCAAAACTAAACTTCCTATGTAAGGGAGCCATTCACTAGCTAGACCAACCTCAAGTCCAATGTTTCATTGAGATCCATTTGTTCCTACTAAACACTGAAAGATCAAGGGAGAGGACATTCCAAAGGGAAAAGTGACCTATTTCATGCAATCTATTAATGAGGTTTTGAGACAACCTAAAATTTTCACCAACCCTTATCCTTGGGTATTCCCCAACATTCACTTATTTGGCATTGCCAATCTTCCAGGCTGTCCAATGACCAATTAAAGGGAAAGAATCCACAAATGCTTTCCATACCATCCAAACCTTTCTAGTTGTGGAACTTAACATTATTTTGCGATTGATAAACCTCTCAGGTATTTGGAACACATTACTTTGCCCCATAACGAACTTATAAATGTTAATCTCCAAATATATTTTGTTGTTGGGGCTTTGTTGAAAAGATAAATGTTCTTTATTATTCCTAGCATCCTAGACTCTTATGTTGTGCTATGATGGACCATTTCATAAGTGGAATTCCATCAGATTCCTATCCTTGGACTAGAGGAACTTAGAGCATGTTTATTTATTTATTTATATTGAAGTATAGTATATCGAAATGCTTTCTAGTGTGACTTTTATCAGAACAAACTTGCCTTCCCTGGAAAGCCATATGTAGGGCAAGAAAGGTATCTTGGCCTCTATTTTCTTTAAAAGACAAACAATCTATAAGATAATGACTATTTGGCTTCAAATGAAAGCCCAAATACTTTACGCTTTCAATTCCGCGTGTTGGGATGCAAAAGATAGATCTAGTGTTAGTCGAAGATCTTCATTTGGAAAATGAAAATGAATACTTGACTTGGATGCATTCACCACCATTCCTGTCACCAAGCAACATGAATCTTGAATATTTTTTATAACAAAGAATTCACGTGTTGTACCTACACCAAAAAGGAGCATATCATCCACAAAAATCCGAGTTAATGTTTCTAAACAAGACACCATAACTACATTTCGATCTAGTTTTGATTTTGTGGTAGTCATCATTTTGCATAGACCTTTGACTATGAAAATAAATAGGAATGGCGACAGTGGGAAACCCTATCGATGCCCCATGGGAGGATCACAAGTTTTTCCATTGATCAGAACAACAAATGAAGTTGTCGATATACATTTCATGATCCAATTCACCATGTGAAGATGCATACCCATTTAGGGGAGAGCCAATATGATAAAAAGCATGTGGACCCTATCATATGCCTTTGATAGGTCTAGTTTGATGATGACGATGGGCAAATTTTGAGTCTTGATTGTATGCATGGCCTAGACTTGAGCTAGGGAGAAAACGTCATGTATTTGATGGTGGAATATAAAGTAATTTTTTTCTTCTAGTATAAACTCATTGAACATTATTTTAAGATGGTTTGTGATGATACTATAAATAACATTGCAACATGAAATGAAAAGTGTTGTCATTAGGTTTTCAGTCCTTAGGGTTTACTCAAATTTGATATGGTTGATTTAGATATTGTTTCTTAGAGTAGTGACAATCCTCTGCCCCACTTGAGAGTGAGAGACGATGAATCAAACAATGTGTTTGTTTTATTGGATGATACAAATTTGGGTTGGCATTTATCCCGAAGGCTAAGAAACCTAATGTAGGGCCGCACTTAATACTTGTAGAGGACGTTGACCTGATGGTGCTTCTGGACATAATCGATAAGATGGATAATTACATAAACATTGATGGCTTCTCATGCAAGGCCCAACCCAACAAGAATGAGCGTTGCAGAGATTTTGGCATTACAAAATCATTAGAAGAAGTTGAAATGGGCATAATATATAAGCATGCAAACTCGACTTCTTCCATTGGGGACGATTCAGATGTCAGGGATTTACAAGCTTACAAAAATGGAAATGTTCTTGGAGAGTTTCATTTCAATTTCTTTCTTGACTTTGTCGACAGATTTGTAATTTCAAAGGGTGTTAGTTTGCTTCCAAAGGAGGATTTGAAGAAAGCTGCCTTGCCTCAAGATATGGAAAATCAGGGAAAATATTTTCTGCTACATAGTCTTTCCTGCATCCAAAATGAGGTTTTTACCCCAGATCTGGTGAATTTTACAGTCTTTGTGAGACCTTTCTCAGGGAGTTCCTTCTGTCTGTTGTTCAAAGCCTCAAATTTATTCTCTTCACTCGCCACCAGAATTCAGGTTTGATTGCAAATCCCCTATGATACTATCTGGCTCCTGGATGGTGGAATGCAACTTAAAGACTTGAAATCCTTTGGAAAGTATGGCATAACCAAGGATGCCTCTATTTATTTAGTCCCAATATTAAGAGGTGGAGCCAAAGGATAGGGTGTGTCTTCCTCCTCCCAACCCAAGTCCTTTTAGGATGCCCTAAAGTTAAGACTTTCACCTCTGAACCCAAAAGACCTCTCAGGGCCAACATTCGTTGTGGATTAGGCAAAAAACATTCCATCTCTTGAAGTGAATAACCTTAACCAACTTCATGGCTGCAAATTATGAAAAATAGGTGATTATTTGTTGTTTTAATGGATTTTGGCCATTGGCATCTTCTTTTCGAGAATGGGTACACTAGAACTGGTCTGAAAATACAAAGCTGTTTTTTTGCTCAAAACAATTCGTTGTGGTGCTCTAAAGTAATTTAGAGGATTGGCATAAGGTTTTTATTAGAGACCCTAGTTTTGGGGTCGTTCTCATCTCTCATTTCAACCATGGTTTGCTGATTTTTATCCTCTTTCCATGACAGATCCGTTGAAAAAGTGTTAGTAGGTGCGGTCTTCATAATGACTTGTAATTATGATTTTATGAAAATAAAGAAGACAAAGAATAATAAATGTATTATGTTACTTGCTTCATGGGTTTCATGAGCAAGAAGTTTTATCATAGGTCAAAGACTTCTTCTTGATGTCGTTTAGGATTTTTCATCTTGTCATAAATATAATTAAGAGTCATGTATATGAAGTCACGTTACACATGTAAAAGGCATGTCAATTATGTAAAATTTACACTCCAAGACATTGTCACTATGCCTCTTACAGTCGCAAAAAATATGGACTATATTATCCTTATGAATAAGTCGACCTACCTCCATGATCATGTCAGCGTATATAACAAAGATGAGTCACTATATAAAGGGTGACTCAGCCTCCTTGTTTCATCAAGCATCTCGATCATTTCTGCAATACTTAGTGTGTATCTCAATTCGAAAGTGTTAAGGGTTATACAATGAAGTATAAGGTCACAAGATAGTGCGTACGGGTTCTCATAAAGTTTAGGTTAAGTCTGTTATATTACCACTGCAATCTTAGCGAAGGCCAAAGATGATTTCAGGACTACTTCAGTTCAGTTAAGGGCTATAACCTAGTGCAGAACAATGTTGGAAGGAGACCGAAGGAAGGAGGCATTTGGAGACCGAAAAAGAAGTTTGTTGGAGGCCGAAAAGATTGTGTCAAGGGTTATAGAATTAAGAGACTGAGACTCTCTTAGTGACAGTGCTGGATAGTGCAAGAAATAAGGTCGAGGAGTATAAGAGATAGTGACAAGTGTCTTGGAGGTAATGTTGTGTCTAGTGTCTTTTGTGAAGAGTCTTGGTATTCTCATTTGAAGCACCTATAAGAAGAGATTTGTGGGTTTTCCCCTCAAGAGGAGGGGTTTTGGCCCTGGCTTGTAGCCTACATATTGTGTCACTATTCTTATTGTTTTGGTAACTATTTGATGTATTTCTTATCATAATAACAATAATCAAAGAGAAAGAAGCTAAAGTATAACACAAGCAGTGATCAAGTAAGAGAATTGAATTAAACATTGCCTTACCAAATTCTCAACATGGTATCAGAGCTAAGGTCATTCAAGGGCATCATGGAAGTCATCAAGAACATTACAAACCATCTCAAGAAAGGTTTCAAGAATATCTGGAATCCCTTATTCTCTTCCAAGGAAGTATCAATCATAAAAGATGAAGGTCTTTTCTCAACCCTCTCCGGTACATTTCAAGAAGAAGACATTTGGTTAATTGACAATGGTGTTTCAAGACATATGATTGGTCACTCAAAAAAATTAATGACGCTAGCAAAGGGAAAATCCACTTATTATGTGGAACTTGGAGACAACAACAACTATCCCATAAAAGGAATTGGATCTACATCAATCAAGCTTGAAGACGGAAGCAATATACACCTCATCAATATTCTATTTGTTCCAGGTTTGCATAAGAACTTGCTTTCAATTTCAAGTTTAGAAAAAAAAGGAGATAGAGTAGTTTTCATTGATGGAAAGGTTGTTGTTTGGAGAAAAGACTCAAATATAAATCAAGCCAAATTTGTTGACATTCAAGAAGGAAGGATCTACAGATTGTTATCCCCTTTAGCCCAAGCCCTAGTTCACGTTGAAATCAGTCCCTGTGAACTATGGCATTGAATATTTTGTCATCTCCATTTCAAAATCCTTACCTCTCTAAGTTCTATTGTAGATGGAATCCCAAATCTTAAAGAAGACCATGAAGGTGTCTGCAAGGGATGTGCATTGAGAAAGAATGTTAAGAGACCATTTGGAAGCAATGCTTCACGGTCAAAAGATATTTTGGACCTCATCCACTCTAATGTCTGTGGACCTATGACTCCAAAATATTTTGGAGGCAATCTATATTATGTCACCTTCATAGATGATCATTCAAGGAAGACCTAGGTTTATCTGTTAAAAACTAAGGATGAAGTTTTTACAAAATTTCAAGAATTCAATGCTGAAGTTGAAAATATTACAGAAAAAAAAGATCGAAGTCCTCAAATCAGATAATCGATGGTAATATACATCCAAGGAGATCATAGCATTTTGTAAGGAGTCAGGGATTAAGATGGAGCTGATAGTTCCATACTATCCCGAACAAAATTTGTTGCAGAAAGAAAGAATAGATCCATTGAAGAAAGTGTAAAGGCAATACTTCATGATTAGGATCTACCAAAGTTCATATGGGGAAAAGCAGCAAAAACTGCAGTCTATATTCAAAATAGATGTCCTCACAAATATTTAGATAATAAAACTCCGAAAGTAGTATTCATTGGAAAGAAGCCATCTGTAGATCATCTTCGAATATTTGGGTATCCTGTATATATCCATATACCAAAGGACAAAAGAAAGAAACTGGATCCTTCAGGGATGAAACAAATATTTGTTGGATATAACAACTCATCAAAAGAATATAGAATCTACATGAAGGATGGACATCACATAGAAGTTAATCGTGATGTCATATTTGATGAGAGTGTAGCATTCAAGAAATCAAAAGATCTTTCCACATATTTTGATGATGTAGATCTTCCAATATTTGAGGAAGAAGTGAACCAAGAAGTAGAGGAATCTCACCATGAATAAGAAGGTTCCAGTGAACCCATTCAACCAATGGTCATACCTTAAACAAGAAAAAGACCTAATTGGTTGAAGTCCACGCTACAAGGAAAAAGACCTAGTTGGTTGAAGGCTGGTAATTATTATTCTATATGTAGATGATATTCTCCTGATATGTATAGAAGGACGAATCAAATAATGCAAGAAACAATTAGCAGCAAAATTTGATATAAAGGATCTTGGCTTGATGCATTCATATTTGGAACTAGAAGTCTCGCAAGGACCTGATGAAATCTATTTAGGTCAAGGAAAGTATGTGATCAAGATGTTGAAAAGGCTTGACATGATGGATTGAAAACCTATGACTACTCCGATGATCACAAACTTGAAGACAATTAGGAGTTCTAAATCAAGACTCATGGATCCTTCCAAATATAGAAAATTGTTTGGCTCACTGATGTATTTGGTAAATACCCGACCAGACGTATGTTCTGCAGTAAATATTCTCAGTCGGTTCCAAGTGGAACCAAAGCAGGATCATTGGTTAGCAACAAAACACATTCTGAGATATCTTCAAGGAACCATCAACTATTGTCTAAAATATAATAGAAGGAATGATGTCCAACTAATTGGATATACAGATTCTGACTGGGGAGGCATCAACCTAGATGGAAGGAGCACTACCGTAGGATGCTTCAGTTTGGGATCCTCTATGGTCTTGTGGATAAACATAAATCAAGACACTGTTTCTTTAAGTAGTGCTGAGGATGAATATGTTGCAGCCTATGAAGTAGGCAAAGAAGCGGTCTGGTTGAGGAAGCTATTATCCGAATTATTTGAAGGATTGATGAACCCTACAATGATATTATGTGATAACACCAATTGTATACGTTTGTTTGAAGATCCAGTACTTCATGTAAAGACAAAGCACATCAACAACAAGTATCACTATGTTTAAGAACTATTACAAATGGTGTGCTACAACTTCAGTATGTTTCCACTGATGAACAAGTAGCTAATATATTGACAAAATCACTTCCAAACAAGAAGCTTGTGTATTTAAGAGACAAGCTTGGTTTGGTGGATGTATCCTCCCTATGTGAGAGGGAGAGATAGACACACATTCTTCTCTTCATTGGAAGAAAGAATAAAGTATTTTTGTGATTTGGTAACCATCTGAAATCTGAAACTCTTTGAGAATGTGGTAAGGCAGTCCGAGAAAATAGTCAAGGACAAATATTCTCTGACGATTAGCTATCTCGATAAGAATAGTCCTATGAAGTCATACTCGGTGAACACCTGGGTGGAGAATGTACCTTGACGATGGTGTCTATAGTCATTTGTCTCACCAACATTGTAGCTCATGGTCTCGTAATGAGATAGAGCTGTTAGTCAAGGCCTTGCTATGTAACAATGCTGGATTGATATGATGCTAGAAACATATGGGTTACAAATCCAACTCTTCTTATGAGATCTCTTCAGATTGAGAATGACCATGTACCATTATGAATACCTCCCTAGTTAAGAGGGAGTGTTGAAAAAGTGTAACTAGGTGCAGTCTTCATAAAGACTTGTAAATATGATTTGATGAAAATAAAGAAGAAAAATAATAATAAGTGTATTATGTTACTTGCTTCATGGGTTGCATGAGAAAGAAGTTTTATTATAGGTCAAAGACTTCTTCTTGATGTCTTTTAGGATTTTTCATCTTGTCATAAATATAATTAAGAGTCATGTATATGAAGTCACATTACACATGTAAAATACATGTCAATTATTTAAAAGTTACACTCCAAGACATTGTCACTAGAAGAAAAGAGAGATCAACGCCTTAGAAATCAGCCACTTCGAGGGGGCAACCTCCAATACATTACATAAATGAATAATTCTTGGATTATACAAATGACAAAACCTCCTTTCTATATATAGGAGCCCATGGGGCCACAATGTAATCCTAGCCGACCTAACAATAATAATGTAAGGGCACAATAATAACAATATGGGGGTTACAGGGGTACAATAATAACAATAAGGGGGTTACACTAACAAAAATAAGGGACTATACCAGTAATATAGGGACCTAACATGCCCCTCTCCTTCAAAAAAGTGTTGTCCTCAACGCTTGAGTAGCTCTGGGTGCTTCTGTATAAAATTCTCATCCTCCCATGTAGAATCTTCAGTGGGTAAGTTCTTCCACTTGATGAGATACTCTGAAATTGATCGATTCCGTAGTTGTCGAGTTCTTGTTTCCATGACTACTTCAGGTTCCAATATGATTTTTCCTTCCTCATCAAGTTCTGGCAATATTGTTTGAACTGGAAGATTTTCACCTATAACCTTCTTTAAGCATGAAACATGGAAAACTGGATGCACTCGCAAAGAAGCATGAAGCTCCAATTTGTATGCCATAGTACCAATCTTTTGCAACACCTTGTAAGGACCATAGTACTTTGGCGATAATTTATTATCCTTCTTTGCTTGCTTGAGGGACATTTGTTTGTATGGCTGTAGCCGTAAAAATACCCAATCTCCTACATCAAAACTTCTCTCGCTACGATGTTGATCTGCCTGTTGTTTCATTCGATTTTGTGCCAAATTCAGGTTTTCCTTTAAGAGTTGGAGAACTTCTTGCTGATGCTCGATGTGATCTTCCACTGCTTGAACCTTCAAATTTTCCCTTAAAGATGATGTGATGGATGGTGGATGACATCCATAAAGTGCCATAAATGGGGTCATTTTTGCTGCAGTATGGAAGGAAGTGTTATACCACCATTCAGCAAGAGGTAACCACTTGACCCATTGTGTTTGTTTATCAGATACAAACAACGAAGATATCCTTCCAAACATTTATTTACGATCTCAGTTTGACCATCAGATTGAGGATGATAAGATGAGCTATGAGCTAATTGAGTACCCAAACAAGAAAATAACTCCGTCCAAAAATTTCCAGTAAAAATGGGATCTCTGTCGCTCACAATAACCCTTGGGTTTCCATGTAGTTTTTGAATTGTGTCCATAAATGTAGTAGCAACTGTACTTGCTTTAAATGGATGAGATAATGCACAAAAGTGTGCATACTTGGTAAGTCTATCAACTACCACCATGATGACACTCTTTCCTTCAGACTTAGGTAAACCCGTGATAAAATCCATTGAAATCTCCTCCCAACGTTGACCTGGAATGGATAAAGGTTGTAGAAGTCCTGGGGTCTTAATTGTTTCCACTTTATTCTGTTGGCAAACCAAACATTCCGCCACAAACTTTCGAATATCAGATTTAAGGCCATCCCAAAAAAAATCTTTCTTCACCCTGTGGTAAGTTTTTAAAAATCCCGAGTGTCCTCCTAAAGGAGAAGTGTGCAATTCCAGAAGAATCTTTTGTTTTAGTTGGGAATTCTTACAAAGATATAAGCGATCTTTGTACCATAAGGAATCATTTTTCCAACTAAATGTATCGGATGTACTAGGATCTTGCTGCAACTTTTGAATGAGTGTCCATACATCTTTGTCCTTCTTCCATTCATCTCTTGCTTCAGTTATCCAATCTGGTTGGATAATAGAAATGGCACAAAGCAATGCTTTCACCTCTTCATTCTTTCTTGAGAGTGCATCTGCAACAACATTAAGCTTTCCTTTTTTGTAGATTATTTCAAAGTCATAACCCAACATCTTTGTGACCCATTTTTGCTGCTCTTCTGAAGATAGTCTTTGTTCCAAAAGTGTTTAAGACTATCATGATCAGTTTTTACCTTGAAGTTTCTTCCCATTAGGTAAGTTCGCCATTTCTTTAGTGCATGCAGTATTGCTAACATTTCCTTCTCATAAATAGGTTTCTGTAAATACTTTCCTTTGATTGGACGACTTTCAAAAGAAATGGGTCTTCCTTCTTGCATTAAAACAACACCAATTCCATTTCTCGAGGCATCACATTCCACAATAAAGGTTTTTGTGAAGTCTGGAGTAGCTAAGACCGGTGCTAGGCACATTGCCTCTTTAAGATGTTCAAAGGCCTTAGTTGCTTCAAGAGTCCATGAAAATGCATCTTTCTTCAATAATGTTGTTAGAGGTGCTACTATTCTCCCATAATTCTTAAGAAACTTGCGATAATACCCTGTTAACCCGAGAAATCCTCGCAACTGCTTTATGGTTGTGGGGACTTTCCATTCCTTAATGGCTTTAATTTTTTTAGGTTCTACCTTAACACCCTCGTGAGATACAATATGACCCAAATATTCCACCTCTTGTACTCCAAAGAAACATTTGGATGTTTTTGCATATAATTGTTTCTCCTGCAATAGTTTGAGCACCCTGTCAACATGTTCAACATGATCCTTCCAAGATTTGTTGTAGATTAGTATATCATCAAAAAATACTAGCACAAATTTTCTAAGGAAGGGTTTGAAAATGGAATTCATCAACCCTTGAAATGTAGAAGGTGCATTGGTAAGGCCAAAAGGCATGACCAAAAATTCATAATGACCCTCATGAGTTTGAAATGATTTTTTTGGAATATCTTCAGTCTTCATTGTAATTTGATGATATCCTGAACGAAGATCCAACTTGGTAAAATAAATTGCTCCATGCAATTCATCCAATAATTCATCAATCACAGGAATGGGAAATTTATCTTTAATGGTGAGCTTATTGAGCTCCCTATAATCCGGACACATTCGCCATGATCCATCCTTCTTGTGTACCAATACTACAGGAGCAGAGAAAGAACTTTGACTAGGTTGAATTATACCGCCTCTAACATTTCTGCAATCATACGTTCAATTTCGCTCTTTTGGAAGTAAGGATATCTATAAGGCCTGATGTTTGGAGGAACACTTCCTGGAATCAAATGAATAGCATGATCATGATCACGAATAGGTGGGAGTCCTTGGGGAGTTTCAAACACCTTGGAATGATTGTCCAAGACTTGTTGGAGATCTGCAGAAATAGATGATTTTGATGTTGGAACTTCTAGTGAGCATAATTGTGCAATTATGCCTCGTTGTTCTTTCTTTAGAAGCTTTGTCATGACATTGGAGCTTATTATCTTTCTCGGCTTTCCCGCAATACCCCGTAATTCGACTTCCTTTCCTTCTGAAAAAAATTTCAAGAAAAGTTCTTGAAAATTAAAAGCTACCGTCCCCAAAGATTGTAACCATTGTACTCCTAGTACAACATCAGCACCTCCCATAGGAATGGAAAGCATTGGACTATTCAATACATATTCCCCTATGGTTAGCTTGATATTATGGAATTTTCCAGAGAAATTTATAGTTCCTCCATTTGCAACCATCACTTGACATTCTGGTGCTGGGTATAGGAAACAATTCAATTCCTTGGCTACCTTACAATGAATAAAATTATGGGTGCTACCTGAATCAATCAACACTATTATCTTTTTCTTCTTGATATGTCCTTCTATCTTGAGAGTTTGAGGAGTGGTAATTCCTGCCAATGCATTACACGATATGGTCGGACTCATTTCTTCCTCTTCTTGGGTTGGTTCCTGGTGTATATCCTCTTCTTGTTCATTTTCTTCTTCCTCTTCACAATCTATGTAAAATAATCTCTTCTCATCACACTTATGACCTTTAGTGTATTTGCTATCACAACTGTAGCAAAGCCCTTTTGCTCTTTTTTCTTCCAATTGTTGTGGTGTCAACCTTTTAGGTTGTGGAAATCTAGGTGTAGCAACACTTCCTTCTTTATAGAATTGAGTGGTAGGTTTCCTTGTCGCCATAATTTTACATTCAACTTTTCTTGCCAACCTGAATGCCTTCTCCAATGAATCAGGTTCCAAAACGCGAACTTCATGTTGGATGTTATCCTTTAAAGTGCCTAGGAAGAGATCAATCCTGTGTTCCTCTGGGATGCCAGTTACCCTTATATTCAATTTTTGGAAGTCCTCAATGTGCTACCCCACTAAACCCTTTTGTTTGAGATTTATCAATTGGCTAAAGAAGGTGTTACTCTTTGTATCCTCATAATGCGCTATCATTTCCTCCGTAAAAATTGACCAAGTGACAATTTTTTTACGGGAGAAAAGCCATCGATACCATACAAATGTATTATGTTCTAAATGTAAAGTTGTAATGCGTATCTTTTGTGTGTTTTTCACATTATTGAGATCAAAATATTGCTCCATCTATAGTATCCATGTTACAGGATCGTTCCCATCAAACTTCCTCATATCCATATTTGGAATATGGTGGTTCTTCCATCCAACATTAGAGTTTATGAAATCACGATTAACATCTATTTTGTTCTCATCATGAGTTTCTTCTACTATATTTTCGCCATTGGGAATCATTTCTTGTCTCAACTTTGTCAAACCCTCCATGTCCGCTTTTAGATCATTCTTCATGTTTTCCATGTTGTCTTTCATTTTTTCTTCCATGTCCTCCATCTTAGATTCCACGCCATCCATCTTAGCTTCCATGCCTTTCTTCAAACCATCCATCTTCGCTTCCATGCCTTTCTTCAAAACTTCCATTTCATTTTTTGTTGCTCTTTGCGAGAGCGGAATTTGGTGCACTTGCTCTTGTAATTTTGATAGATCATGTTGCAATTCTTCATCTTCATGAGTCATAGTAGAGTATTCTGAGGGCTTAATGGGTGTTGAATTCTTTTTAGGAGGCATTTTAGAACCCACTACTGAAATATATGCTCAATAGGCCCTTGGAATCACTTCAAACTGATTTTTTACACAAGACTTATGCAATTCGGAAAGAAAAAAATACACACATTTTTCTTTCTTTTGAGGAGCTCGATATTGAAATTGAATTATCTCTGTGATTTTGGATCTTCAATATCTGAAATTTGGCCCCACAGTAGCTCTCTGAATCCTCTTTCAAATGCCACAAGTCTGACCTGATTTGGATTATTCAAGACAAAGTTTATCCAATCTCCCACAATGACCTAATTATGGACTAGTTCAGTAGACTGAACTTGTATGACTTTCCACGTGTCACTGTTGGCTCCTTCGGCTCTGAAATTGATAGACAGGAAACTATGGTCCGTGTACTTGCAGACACTCTTTACATAATTCCAATCTGATGCTCAGAGAGAGAGTTATGAAGATTTTCCCACGATCACCTCTTTGAGATGAAATTCGGGAGCCTAAAAAGCCCTCATTTCCACAAATCCTACCTCCCAAAATAATGTGAATCAATCTCTGAAAATTTTCCACAACGTTCCTTGGGATTGTAGCTTCACTCTGTGAAAATTTCAGCTTCTAAACCCTCTTATAAAAATAGTTATAGCGAAAATGTTGCGATGACCTGTTTAGGTTAAATTCAGGAGCTTGCAAAAGCCCTAACTTCCAGAGATCATATCTCCGAAAATATTGTGAACCAAGCTCTAAAATTTTGCGATGATTTTCCTCGGGATTTCTACTTCTCGGTCTAAAATTTTTAGCTTTTGAACCTCTGTAGAAAAAAATTTATAGCGAAAAGGCCACGATGACCTGTTTGGAGCAGAAAAACCCTAGAATCCAAAGCTTTGATACCAAATGTTAGGAAACTAGCTCCAAAAATAGAAGAAAAGAGAGATCAACGCCTTAGAAATCAACCACTTCGAGGGGGAAACCTCCAATACATTACATAAATGAATAATTCTTGGATGATACAAATGACAAAACCTCCTTTCTATATATAGGAGTCCATGGGGTGACAATGTAATCCTAGTGGGGCCACATTGTAATCCTAGCCGACCTAACAATAATAATGTAAGGGCACAATAATAACAATATGGGGGTTACAGGGGTACAACAATAACAATAAGGGGGGTACACTAACAACAATAAGGGACTGTACTAGTAATATAGGGACCTAACAACCTCTTATAGTCTGCCAAAAGATGGACTATATTATCCTTATGAAGAAGTCGACCTACCTCGATGATGATGTCGACCTAGATAGCAAAGATGAGTCACTATATAAAGGGTGACTCAACCTCATTTTTTCATCAAGAATCTCGGTCATCTCCACAATACTCAGTGTGGATCTCAGTGTGAAAGTGTTAAGGGTTATACAACGAAGTATAAGGTCACAATCTAGTGTGGAAGGTTCTCATAAAGTTCGAATTTAGTCTGTTATATTACCATTGCAATCTCAATGAAGGCCGAAGATGATTTCAGGACTAATTCAGTTCAATTAAGGGCTATAACCTAGTGCAGAAAAATGCTGGAAGGAGATCGAAGGGAGGAGGCATTTGGAGATCGAAAAAGAAGTTTATTGGAAGTTGAAAAGACTGTGTCAGGGGTTACAAAATTAAGAGACCAAGAATCTCTTAGTGACAGTGTTGGACAATGCAAGAAAGAAGGACGAAAGTGTGAAGGCCGAGGAGTATAAGAGATAGTGACAAGTGTCTTGGAGGTAATCTTGTGTCAAGGGTCTTGGTCTTCTCAATTGAAGCATCTATAAGAAGAGATTTGCGGGGTTTCCCCTCAAAAGGAGGGGTTTTTCCCCTGGCTTGCAGCCTACATATTGTGTCACTGTTCTTATTGTTTTCATAATTGTTTGATTTATTTCTTATCGTAATAACAATAATAAAAGAGAAAGAAGCTAAAGTATAACACAAGCAGTTATCAATTAAGAGAATTGAATTAAACATTTCCCTACCAAATTCTCAACAAGATCTCCAGTCTATGTAAGGCTTCATAACCTGCCCATCCATTTGAGACTACTTGATATCTTAGTTGATGTGGAAAACTTGCTAGGTCGCTTCATCAAAATAGACACTGAAAGGCTTTCAAAAGGAATTTTCACATATGTTCACATATGTGTTAAAGTGGACCTTAGTAAAGGGTTGCCTGATAAAATCCTTCTCAAGTGGAGGGGTAGGGTTTATTCATAACTGATGGATTATGAAAACATTTCTTTCCGTTACAGGACTTCTCAATGCCTGATCATCTTCAAAATGTATGCCCTTTTTCGCAAGGATCCTATTCCCACGCATATACAAAGAAAAAGAGTCATGGATGGCATGATCTAAAGGGAACAAAAGTTTCTAAGAATAATACGGTTAACAAGAAAGACAACTCATAGCAACAAAATGCATCTATCGCGAAATTAACTCCTTTAGACTCAACTCAACCTCACACGGAGCCATATCATCCCTCAAGAAAGAAGGTTCATACTTTGATTGAAATTGAAAGAGATTTAGCTATAATTATGGATCCAACAATGAGTGGGCACAAATGTGTCCATGAATTAGATCACTTGGATAGCTACAAAGAAAAAAATCATAACAACAAAAGGCATCTACCACCAAATCAACTGCTTTAGACTCAACTCAGCCTCACACAGAGCCATTTCATCCCTCAAGAGAGGTTCATCCTTCGATTGAAAATGAAAGAGATTTAGTTATAATTATGGATCCGACAATGAATGGGCACAAACGTGTCCACGAATTAGATCACTTGGATAACCACAAAGAAACAACAAATGTGGCAGAACCTCTGACAATGGAACTGCCTCAAGGAAATGTTGTCATTATATCATCTACATCTCTTCCTGACAACTCCTTGAAATGGATTGACATCTAAAAGGGAAAAGGAAAAAGGAAAAATCCATGAACAATCTTGATATCTAATACAAATAATGTGGTAAATGTATTGTGGGATTTATCAATAGCTTGGACATTCTAAATGGTGGTGTCATTTTGAAAATAGCTAGTGAATTTGTGAAATGTTTTTGTCTTATTATCCCCTTCAAAGCTCAAAATTTACCTTGCCCTTATGGTGAAAAATATATTCTTCTTTTGAGAGAAAGTCCTTTTTGGAGGCCAGTAGGGAGCTTAATGTGGCTTATTGCCCCTTCGACAGAGGGAATGCACCACTATCCATTAGGAGATCCTTGAACTTCTACTTAGTCTCAATTAGGATCAATTAACACTTCTGCCTAAAATATTGGGACCAAGGAATCAATGTCTCTTTCACTCTTTTAGATTGTTAGAAAATTGCTTCATGGCAGAATCCTTATAAGAGGAAGAGAAATGAACTTAGGTTGATGTTATGAACTTTTTTCGTCTTCTTTTGCAAGATAGACTGGGGAAAATTTGAAAGGAGATGAGGGCTTAGTTTTAGGAGACTCCATTTCAGAGCTATGGACATTTTATCTGATATGCTACCCACCTCCACCAAAGATTTGACATTCCAAACTCCATCAATTAGGCCTTTGGAGATCATGAAATGATCTAATTTCTTGGAAATTCCTTCATCATAAACCTCTTTTTTGAGTGTTCGTAAATATAAAGAGGATTATGGAGTAAATAGAAAAATAGGTTTTATTTATTTACCATACCTTGAGTTTATTTATATTTTATTTATTTACCATACCTCTTTTATTTACCATGGTATTTGGCCCATAGACTTGGTATATAATTAGATGTTGATTTCTAATCCTATTTGATATATTTATATTTATTTACCATACCTATTTATACCTCTTTTATATTTATTTATTTACCATACCTCTTTCATAAATATGGTATTTGGCCCATGGTATTAAAATGGTATTTTTCCCATAGGCTTCACCTAAATAAAACCCCTTTTTTGAGTTTTCTTTAAATATAAAGAGGTTTATGGAGTAAATATAAAATGAGGTTTTATTTATTTACCATACCTCAGGTTTATTATATTTTTATTTATTTATTTACCATACCTCTTTTTTTAGTGTTCGTAACCCTCTTTATATTTTAAATTTATATTGTGTTTATACATAATAATAAGTAGATTGATTTTTAAATAGGGACGCCATTAGATTAAAAATGTTAAATGTTAAACATTACCTTTATGTTTACATTTATGTTTACGTTTACATGTTTACATGCTTACGTTTTTATGTGAGATATACCCTATGTGAGATATACCCCCATATTGGGATGTAGAGTGCCTCTCGGTGCAATAATAAAATCCTCAGCTGCTGCACCGGTTTTCCCAAGTTGAGTTTTTTCGGGGATGATTGTCCAAAAATAGTAGTGTAATTTTGTGTGTGTTGTTATCTTTCATGCGTTGTATTTTCTGTACTATTTTATGTTGGGTAGGCCACAATGTATTTTATTTCGATATTTACTGTATAACACCATAAATACTTTGTTCAATAATTAAAAAATAAGAGAAATATAATCAGTTGTTGCAGTAGGATTCAGTAATCAAATTTTGACATGGTATCAGAGCACAGATAGAAGCAGTGGAGCTCAGTTACAGAAAGGAAGAGGGTCATTCGAGGCACTACGTAGGCAGTTGCTCGGAACCCCAGGAGGATGCGCAGTCCAAAGGCCAGTAGGAAATTTTTTTGAGGGAATTTGTGTCTTTGAGTGAGTCAATAGAGCAAAAAATTTCCAGATCGGGAATTGCTAGAGGAAGAGGGAGAAACAACAAAATTTTTCACTCAGAGAAGGTCTTCAGCTGGGACACAGTAATTTTGGCAGTAGTTGTTGGCAGAAAATCACTAGAAGGAAAGAAGAGCACACGCTGAGGGAATTTTGTTCTCATAGAATTTCTAGCTAAGAAATTCTATTTTTCCATGCAAAGCAGCAGTAGCCAAGGGAATATTTTCTCACTCCAACAGGGAGTGCGTATAGCCAGTCAGCAACTGTATAGAGGGATAAAGGTAGAGTTTGAATTTTGTTTGGCGAGATGGCATCATCTGGGTTGAGAGATCAAGATTAATTGGACGATGCTTCCAACTACATGATCTGGAAGGATCAGGGAAAATTTTAGGGGCGAATTTTAGCCCAAAGGAAAATTTTAAAGGGTTTTAGATTTTGGAGGGGCGAATTTTTTATATAAACCCATTTTGTATAGTCTTATATAGTTAGCTCTATAATTATTTTAAAAATAATTAATTATTAACGGTTAGCCAAAACAAATAAATGCGCATAAACATTTAAACGATGATTCGCCTCCCGATTTCTGGTTTGGAGCGGAGTCGCATGGCATTCGCCATGATTTACTGGGTAGAGAGGGATTGGAGTTACATTCGCCCCCCATTTTTTACTGGTTGGGGTTTCTCTGCAGCCGATTTCCTTATGCTGTGAGTTACATTCGCCCCCCATTTCTTACTGGTTGGGGTTTCTTTGTAGAGTGTCAATTTCCTTATGTCGTGAGTTACATTCGCCCCCCATTTTTTACTGGTAGGGTTTCTCTGCAGAGTGTCGATTTCCTTATGCCATGAGTTACATTCGCCCCCCATTTTTTACTGGTTGGGGTTTCTCTGCAAAGTGTCGATTTCCTTATGCCGTTCAATAGTTGTAATTCGAGTTTCATTTGAATTCCTAAAACCCAACAAAAGATTGCAGGGATCCGCAGATGAGGTGATTGACCAAGGGAAAGGTATGAGAAGTGACCTAGGGCATCTGGCAGATGCAAACGATGGCAACAATAAGTGGTGAAGGTTCTGGGTGTAGCTAGCAAAAGGACTTCAGGGAATGTTTGGGGCAGTACAACTCCACTCACCACTTCAATTGACATGAGCCGAGGTAGCAATGTTCTGAGGTAGAATGTTGCAGATTTGTGACAGCAGGTGATGGATAATGGATGGAACAAGGAGAAGTACATCCATCCCTGCATCACATCATTCACAGAGTTGGGAGGATAGTGCATACTTAATCCGAATTGTGGCGATACGGTGGAGAATTTCGACATGGAATGAGGTGGTTATCTAAAACTGGTGTTGCAGTAGCAGGTTTTCGTGAGGCTCTGCAAGGAGAATTAGGTGACAATGAGTGTGGCCAGTGATATTTTCAGAGGGCCAAGAGGTAACAAGGACCGTAGAGGAGTAGCACTGCTAGCTGCGGCAATGAGGTTGGCAGCGAAAGAGGGAGAACTGAATTTTGCATTGGGCATCCAATGGCTCCACCTAGACATAGCAGACTATGAAGAAGGGGCACTAGCCAACCAAAAATTGCAAGTGAAAAGGGAGGCTTCTGATTCATGTAAAGTCACCAAGGCCAAGCAGGACATGCTCCAGGCCAACAGTAGATTTCTCCATGGCTGACCCATGGCTGGTAAGGCAGCCATTGTGGACTTGGATGAGGCGGTAAAATAAAGACACAGGGAAGTAGCAGCTGAAGACGTGATAGCTCAGGTAGAGGCATGGGTGAGAGGCTAGGGAACTCACGGACCCAGGAGATGAAGTTCTTTCAGCTTGCAGACCATGGTAGCCCAAGCAATTGCTTTGGAGTGCAAGGAAATTGTGGACCTATAGCACCAGCTAGGCATATTTGAAGGGATGTCTGAAGCCTTTGTGAAAAAGGTCTTTAGTATTGGCATTTCAGTTAAGAGAGTTGATGGGGAATTCAACAGGGCAAGGGAAGTAGAGGGGTCATGCGGCTTTAGGGGCACCCATGACAAACCTATTGTCATTCTGGAAGAACCTCAGCCACAGATGCCTCAACCAGTAGACCAGACCAAGCAACAGTCCAAGGGACACAGCCAGGAGGAGGTAATTTTGGAAATTGCCCCAAGAAAAGCCTTCCGTATTCTTGTATCTAGCTATGTGTTTATACAGTACATTTTCAGCATGGTCCAACCTACAGGATATATATCCTAGAACAACCATGCCAATTTGAACCATGGGCCATGCATGGATTGTTGAAATACCAATTTGAAAATGATCAGTTTCAAATGCACTTTATACGCTTGATATTTTATGTTTGCTATCTATATTGTAACCTGAGGCATAGATTTTGTAGATAATATTCAAAGAAATAATAGAAAAGGAGCAGACATAATGAAAAAATCAAATCAATGAGTAGAACAATTGTAGAAAAAGAAAATACACAAACATAAAAAGAATGCCCAACATGGAAAAACACTGATGATTTGAAGGACAAAATACAAAATATCTAAACAATTACTCCACGGAAATCTCAATATTCTAGGAGCTTCCGATATGTATGCCACAATGCCTGAAGTAAATGTTTGAGTGCATATTTATCATTGAATACTCCCCAAACTACCATTTACATATTCCTAGAACCAGTTATATCTTTTGAGCATAACATGCCACATGTTTCTTGTATCAACTCTCATCAATCCTTATTCACCAAATTTGCACAGTTAAAATGTGAAGGTTTGAACCTGACAATTTCTGAACAATTGACTGAATCAGATAGGTCCAGACCATATAAGTGTGAATGATTTGGAACATACTCCTATATCCAAGAAATGGATCATACTGGGCAAGATAGTTGTTTATTTCTCTATCAAAATTGCTACTCAAGTGCTTTGTTGTTGACTCCAGCCCAGTACAAATGTAGAGGGCTGCATGATTTATCAGCATCTCCATCAACTTCAATGATTGAAGAAATCTCAAGCTGAGCAGATGCTGGCACAAATAAAACATCTCCTTGTTGCAGGCTGCTGATTGAATCGTTATTTACTGTCATTACTCCCTTACCATACTAGACGAGTATGATCTCAAGACTTGTATCAGTTTGGTGGTATCTGTACCCACATACCTAGATAAGAATAAGGCCTACAAGAAGGAAATGACGAAGGCCAAGAGGGTGATCCTCGATGGAGTTTGAGATCATGTGGTATCTCACATAGTGGGCAAGGATATTTCCAAAGTAATGTGGGATGCATTGGCCACACTATATCAGAGATCTTTCGAGCAACAAAAGATGTACTTGGAGGAGAAAATAAGGGTGACCAGGATGCGAAAGGGGGAACACATGGATCCATTCCTAGAGATATTTTAGGATATCTAAGATCAGCTAGCAACTATAGGAGAAATGCCTCAGTCTACAGAGTTTGTACGGTTAGCCCTCAACAACGTTTCTGAGGACTGACAAGTCTTTGTCCAGAGTATCCTAGGTAGAGAGAATTTGTCGGATTGGGAAATATTTTGGGCTTATCTACAACAAGAAGAGATGAGGCAAGACTTGGTGAATAACACCATAAGTAGAAGAAACAATAGTGGGGTGAAGCTTGAGAAGGAGGAGGAGAATGCAACCCTCGCATCAAAGGGGTAGCTGGAGCAGTGCCGAAGAAAGAAGGATGTTTTGAAGATCAAATGCTTCAGATGCGGAAATTTAGGCCACTGTAGTTCTCAATTTCATCTCAGGAAGAAGGATAAAGAGGATAAGCATGATCAACAAGCTGCATCTAATGAGATAGATAGCTTGCCCTCCATGCTGGAAGAGGAATTTTCCATGATCACCGAGATACCTCCAGGGGTGAGGTGGGGTGATTTGGTTTTGCAGCCCCATAAATCTATAGGATGGGCAGGATCCTTGAGTCCACTTCTTGGATCAATAACTTGCTACGGGAGTCCATAGCAGCAGTAACAAGATGGACTAGTCACAATTGGTGCCAGAGTGAAAGATGCAGTAGATAGTAATGTCAGAGACTGAGAAACGCAAAGAAAAATTGGCAGCAATGTAGTTGGCATAATGCAGAGTCAACAACAACACAAAGGCTTCAGTGAAAACGCAGATACTAGTAGTAGTTAGGACTTGGGTGACAGATGCATCAAAGTGAACACAATTGGTTTATTATGATGGACTTCTCTCAGTTGCAGTAGCAACATATGAGAGACAATTATAGATGTTGCAGTAGTAGCAACAACAAAGTTGCAGTTTAGATGTAGTGGTTGGCAACAATATGCAGGGTCAGCAACAACACAGATGCATCGCAAAATGAAAGTTGCGCAATAGTTGGTGTGCAGTGAGGCCAAACATCAGCAGCGCAACCAGAGATGGTGCAGAATTAGATTGATGCTTCAGTAGGTGGCAACATTAGAGCACATTCCTCGCTAAGAGGGAGTGTTGATTTTTGTAGCATTGGATGTGATCTAGCTTCTAGATTTTGCAGAGAGGTTAAGACACATGCATTCTACAAGACCCATAAATCGTTCGGTGAAATTCCACCTAGAGATGATTTAATTAAAATAATTAATCATTTTTATTATATTCCTAAGTCTAAACTTAGGGAATGTGATTAATTAAAGGTTATTAATTAAATTAGGCATGAATCTTCTAGATAAAGACGAGGATCGAGTCCAAGTTAATCTTAGCCATCAATTAAGATCTAATAATGGTTGTTGATGTCTCAACGAGATATTATAAGAAGGAACTCGATGGGAAATTGGAGAATACACTTGAGATTTGCAGAGATTGAATTTTCTAGGAGATCAAATACTCATAGTAGCAACGCTGAGTTTCTAGAGAGAGATATAGTGATTTAATTGCAGTGAGGGGAAGAGATAGTAAGATCGGAGGAAGGTTTCTAGATCCTGGGAGTGCAAGACAGAGAAGACATCGAGAGCCACAGAGAAGGAACGAAGTGCCATACAGAGCTTCAGAGGGAGTCCGTTATTTTGCTGGGAGAATCGAGATCTGGTGCCAGAAGCTGGGGTGTGAGTTTGGAAGGCTAGGGAGTTGAGTTTCCAATTGACAGAAGATCGTAAGGAGAGGGTGACGCAGTTGCTTGAGCTGTGACATAGTGACTGCATAGGCTGACATAGTAGTTTCACAGAGATAACATAGGGTAAATCATCCATAGACCGAATCAATGTCGGATCGCCAGTGACAGTGTGAGATTTTTCTCACTATATCCTTAACAATTTTTCTTTGTATCAGATAGCCAGTTTGGGCATCCAACAATTTGTACTCAGATTACTATTGCATAATAATAAAACCCTCAGTTGTTGCACATGTTTTCCCAAGTTGGGTTTTTCCGAGCACTATTTTCCAAAAATAATGGTGTACTTTTGTGTGTGTGTTGTTATCTTTCCTGCGTTGTATTTTCCACAGTATTTTATGTTGTGTAGGCTGCCGTGTATTTGATTTCGATATTAACTGTGTAACACCATAAATAATTTGTTTAGTAATTAACGAATAGGAGAAATATTCTAATAAGTTGTTGAAGTAGGATTTGGGTAACCCAATTGTCACACGAGGTCTATTCTCCTCTGTTGTAAGATCTTAATATCTTGATCTTCCTGCCCATCAAGTTTTTCACTTCAATTTGAATTCCTGGAACTTGTCGAATATTTCATCATTAGTCTTCAAGAGATATATCCATGTATTATGGGATAAGTCATCAATAAATGTCAATTACTACAACGAACCACCAAGCGATTTCACACGCATTAGACCACATACATCAGAATGGATCAAGTCCAAAGTTTCCTTAGATTTGTTGTCCTTGTTTTGAAATGGTTTCTTGATGTTTTTCCCAAGAAAACATCATTTTCATACATCGTAATCCTTTATATGTAGTTCAGGAACCCCTAACACTATTTGACTCAACTCGGGAAATGATCTAAAATGAAGATGTCCATAACTTCTATACCATAAATCACTTGGATTTATTTCTTCATGTACTAGTGCTTGATCTGGTTGACTTGCAAGTCTATACAATCTTCCATCATGAATATCAGTAACCCTAGCATCATCTATACTAGAGCCCTTGGACCAAACAAGTACTTTTACATCCACAAAAGAAACTCTATCTCATTTATCTTCCAAACAAGAAATAGAGACAAGATTCTTTTTCAAATTTGGTACATAAAGAACACTATTGAGATGTACATTGTTACCACATTTGAACTCCATGGATGCATTTCCAACTCCTTTGATTGCATAGTTATTATTTTCTCCCAGTTCAACCCTTTGAGACAACTTCTTTTCTACCATGCTTGAAAGATTCCCATGCTCTCCAGTTACGTGCATTGATGCTCCACTATCTACCAGCCACATTTCATCATCATCTACAAGGGAACCTGTCAATGAGAAATAGTAAAAGAATCCTTATCAGCTTTTGCCTTCTTTGGTTTTTCATCTTCAACATCTGTTGTGGAAGCATGCTGCTTCTATTTTATCTTCTTTTTGTTAGCCATGATAGGACAATCACTCTTAAATGTCCATATTCCTGAAAGCCATAACATTGGATCTTTGATAAGTATTTCTTCTTTGAAGTATCAAGTTTTGCAATGTAGCGAACCAAATGATCCCTAATGGAGTCAACTATAATACCCATAGAATTGATGTAATCCTCCTTGAATTTTTCTTTTCCTACATCATATTCTGGTTTGAAAACCTTTCCTGTTACAATGTCAAAAAATTTGTTCTTGGCAAGAAAAAATTGTTGGAAATACTAAGAGGGGGTGAATCAATATTTCTAATCATTTAGTATATTTTTAACTTCACGGAGCATTAATTGTTATTATCAACAAATAAACATAAAAATTCATCAATGCCATTCAAGAATGCATAAAAATAGAGGCAATAGACATAGATATTTTTAGGTGGAAACCCCTCTAGGACAAAAACTACCAAATGGTTCTTAATATTTGTCTTCAAAAGATTTACATCAATTTTTCTACTCCAATAGAAGGAGGATTCAACCTCTTGATTTACAGGCTCCAACTTGTAGGATGATCCTACACCCTATTTCGCAGCTACAATCAGAAGGATGCTCTAATGCCCTAGTCTTCAGGCTCAAAGCTAACGGATGCTCCAACACCCTATTTACCAACTACTACTGGATGGAAACTCCAATTCTCTATGAGGGCTCCAACGTACACTAGCACCACCCTGCCACCCTAAAGTGTTCTTAGGCTCCAATATGAAGGAGACTCCACTCTCCTTCCCTACACCACCCTACCACCCTGATCAGTTGGTGGACCACGTTTCACAATTTTTAGACTGGATCCACCTATGCTCTGAATCAATACAAAGAAACTGTAATACAAGAGAACTTCAACACAAACTCTATCAATCAAATCGAACTTTTTACATCAAACTCTAGCTTTCAACATGCCCCACTTCTATATTTGTCCAAGCTACACATCAAACCGTAGCTTAATGACTATAACCAACATTGCTTGTCATATAGATAAATTTCTTATAACTCAAGCAAAACTATGTCCAATCAATAACACAAAAATTTGCACCATATTTGATTTTCCATCACAAACTTGTAATGCTATCACTACTCTCACTGTTTACTTGTGCCCATGAGCATGAACCTAGATGACACCAATCTGTCCTGTACCTAGCCTTAAACTGTCCCAATTGTTGCAACAAAAACATGCAAGCCCTTTTTGTTGTCTCAAATCCTAGGCACTATCACAACCCTCAATACATATCATAGTAAATGTCAATTTTCATTATCAAGAAAGGACTATCACTGTCTAACATATATCACTCACGATCAATTGTTCCAAAGTTCATATTGTCATAAGGATATCACATTGTTGTCATAAAGGATCTATCATTAGGTTCACTAATGTATCAATATTTTTAAATCAGTGTTACTGCCACATTAATACTTATCTCACTGTTCACAGGTTACTATCAAATATTTCTCATTCTTATGCAGGTTTTTGTCATAGTCAAGGCCACAGTCATCACTTTCCAAACTGTAATACATTCACTGTCGAACCCATTTTCATATCCAGTTCACTAACTCATTGCCCAACTAGGTCATCGTGTATTGTTATAGTCAATATTCACAAGGTTTCTGCAAGATACTTTACAATTTCTACATCTATGAGGTTATTTTTATGCTTAAGTTATTTTCATATATAAAAGGTCACTACAATCTATCAAATATACAAGAATAATTCCAACTCAACTCATCAACACAACCCACTGCCATACATGCTTTCACTTTATAAATTGACTAGGTAAGTTGTATTTCTGTTACATCTTTCAAAATATTTAAGTCATAACCATATGTATTAGGTATGAAACACTTAGAATATCTTCAAGATGTCTGCTCCAATAACATATGTACAATGATACAGGTTTATATCCTCAAGACTGTGGGTTTCTCTTCAAAAGTTTTTTCAAATCTTATAAGCCTATGGTGCATAAAAGCTGGCTTTAGTCGATATCCATCCAATATGTATACATAGAACTATAAAGGATGATCTAGGCCAAAATCTTGCCTCAAGACTATGTGGAATTCAAATGAATATTGTGTTATTGAGCGATACCCTTGAACTGTTCGCATGCTCTTGTATTAACCTTCAAAGGAGTCAAAACGGCAAGGATACAAGCATGTTGTCATTGTTTTGAAAATGAGACATTAATATGTTTGATATTCCATTCATATGAATAAGATCTCAATTCATCTTGGTCTCACTCATAAGGCCACATATATATCAGATAAATGTATGATCTTTTAGGAGATTCAACCACATACTAACAATGATTCCAGGTATCAAACTGTACAAGAGACCATTGCTGAGGGTACATGATGCAAACAAATGTAGAATATTATTGTTTATGCTTCAGTAGATCAAAACGTCAAAGCACATCAAAGGCTGCAATTTCTTTAGACTAATTCAAGCTTCAAAATAGAGATAGGTGTAGTTTTAAAGATCAAACAATATCACAGAGTAATGCCTTAATCCTTATAACACAAAAATTCACTAACTATCATTTCGTATAGGCTTGATCCATATTAGAAAAACAATAACCATTAAAAAAATTAGCGTACCTTTTTGAGTTATCTTGTTTGGATGATCTTTTGTATTCATTCTTTCTTGGAGGAGGTACAACCTCTCGTTGATCCTAGTCCTTGATTGCTTCAAAATTATTCCTTAGAGCCACAAAATTTTTAATCTTCTTCTGTCCTTCACTTTGATCAATCTTCTCATCAATCTTGCTTTGTGGGGACTTGGATCTTGTACCTTTGTCACATGGGGATTTACCTCCTTTTTCTTTCATCTTCAATTTATCTATGTCGTTATTCTTCCTTACCTCATCCAACAATTTCTCCTTCCTGAGCTTATCTGTTTTAGATAGGGCATCGTCGAATTCTCCTTGCTTTTGATCAATATCTTCATGAAATCAAATTTTCAATATTTTCCTTCTTTCTTCTGCTTCTTCTGCTTGTAGCTTTAAAAGAGTGACCTTTTCTTCTTCTCTGTTAAGAAACCGTATTTGTTCCTTCTACCTTTCATTTTCTTTCATGAGCCTATCAATTTATGCTACAATTGTATCCAGTTCCTTTTTCTTTTCATCAACTTCTATTACATGCATCTTACTAGATTCTTTTAATTGGCTTGTCAACTCTTTCTCTTCCATTTCTTCTTCATGCACTTTTTTCTTAAGCATATTAATTTTTGCAATGTTTATGCCAAGTTCTTGTTTCTTTTGATCAACAGGCTTTCTCGAGCTTGTGGCGTTCTTCTATGTTCTTGATTAATACCTCTTCCTATTTTTCATCTTCTTTCTCATGGTTAGAATATTCCTATGAGAGTCTGCTTGACTTGAAGCATGATCATCACATATTTTCCTTGTCCAACATGATATTGACCTACATGAATATTTTGAATTCTCTCCCAAATATGTTTGGCAGATGAACATCGTCCTATATTGGATTTCATAGAATCTGATAACGTGCTTAAGATGATACTCATGGCTTTGGAATTGTATTTTCTTGATTTATCATTAGAGATGTATGAAAAAGCAAAAGAATCCCATACATCATATCCAATAGCTCCCAAATAGGCTTCCATTCTATCTTTCCAAAATTCAAATATTGGTTTGCTAAATAGAGGAATTGGGCCAACTTATTTCTCTTCGTTAGCTGTAATAGGTTCTAAAGTAATTTCAATACTAGGAACTTCCTTTGGCTTCTTTGAACACTTGGTGGCTTTATTCCTTGACCTTCCCATCTTGATTTACCTGAGATATGCCTTCCAGCTATTAAGATACTATTGAAGGAACCTTCTCTGATACTAATTGTTGGAAATACTGAGAAGGGGGCGAATCAATATTTCTTATCAATTAGTACGTTTTTAAATTCTTAGACCTATAGGACGCTCATACACCTTATTTCCTAGTTGCAACCGAAAGGACACTCCAATGCCCTAGTCTTCATGATCCAACTTGACGGATGCTCCAACACCTTTTTTACTAGCTAGTACTGGACGAATGCTCCAACGTCCGGTGCAAGGTCCAACCTACCCTATAACCACCCTACCACCCTGAAGTGTTCTTATGCCCCAACTTGAAGCATAATCCACTCTCCTGTATTGCGCCACCCTGCCATCCTTATCAGCCGACAAACCACGTTTCACAATTTTCACACTTGGTCCACTTGTGCTATGAATCAATACATAGAAAATGTAATACAAGATAACTGTAACACAAAATTTGTTAATCAAATCTGCCTTTGTACAACAAACTCTAGCTATCAACATCAACCACTTTTATCTTTGTCAAATATGCACATCAAACAATATCTTAACGGCTATAACCAACAATTCTTGTCATATAGATAATCCGTTAATATCTCAAAAGAAAGTATGTCCAATCAGTAACACACTAATATGCACCGTATCCCTTATGGCATCACAAATATGTAATATTGCCACTGCTATCACTGTTTACTAGTTCCCACAAGCACAAACCTAGATGCCACCAATCTATCCTGTACCCAACCTTAAATTGTCCCAGTTGTTGCAAAAAATACATGCAAGAAGCTTGAGACAATTGTGGAGACAAGGGAACAGAAGTTGGGGAGTAGGACTGTGAAGGAATACCTGGTGAAGTTGAAGGCGTTTTTAGTTGAGGATGTCACTTGGGAGCACGAACAATTACTTAAACATCTAAAGCTAAAGTTTCTTGAGGACAAGCAATCTTGGGCGTGGAGAACTGTAATGTCCCCAACCACTTAGGAGGCATATGGGGGAATTCCTCTAACCTAATAAAGTTCCCATAGGGTAAGGTGGGGAAAAATTAACTAAAGGAACATGATTCGCCTAGGAAAAACATTATAAATGCTAAAGTGGAAAAAAGGGGGACATGTCCTAGGTTAATGAAGAGTCACTTTTAATTTATAAAGTTAAAAAGCTGCTAAAGTGACTTTATAAAAATAAATAGTGGTAGATAGGTTACAAAAACGGGAAATGAGGAGTTTCTCCTCATTCTAGCCTTTTGTCATTTGAGAAAAAGAAATTTTGGATAGCTCTTGGAGAAGAGTCTAGGGTTTTGGAAACCACACTTGCAAATTTCTAGTTTTGGTGTTGAAACTACACACCCTAGCTAGTTGGAGAGTGAAATCACTCAGATTTGACCATTGTGCTTAACTGGATAAGAATATTGGTGGAAGATAATGGAGGTAAATATCATTTTATTAGTTGATTTTATTTTCTAATATTGAGTTTACCATTCTCTTTAACATGATGAGATCATCCTATTAGAAGAGTAGAGATTTCCATATCCCAAGGATCGATTTCTTGTATTGAAGAGATCTATTTCATGGTTTATTTGTTGGCTGAGTGATACTACATCAAAGGGAAAATTTAGGTGTGACTTGTGGGTCGAATACCTCTCTAAAAAGAGGTCGAGTCCTACCCTTACTCTTAGGACAAGTTTTTTTGCACTCTATTGGTTTTTTTTGTCCTTGACAAGGAGTCAAGGCTCTTTTCATGAGTAGATGAGTATCGTAGCATTGAATGGGTGGAATTTTCCAGAAAAGGGGGAAAAAATCCTTCATTACTTATGTTGGTCAAGCTCCTTCATTGTTGGGCTGATCATTATCATTTTTTCTGACTGAGATGGGATGTCATGTTATCCTTTACAATTACTATATAAAGTGTTGGGAGTAGGGGCAAGTTATACTCTCTGATTATTGGTCATATAATAGTTTGGGATATAATTCCTTTCAGAAACTAGCTACCTTTCTCAAGTTGGCTAAGATACATAAAATTTGGGGCTTAGTGTGTTGTCTTTGCTAGAGGCTGAAGATACTACTTGAGTTCTTGTACTAGAGGAGACAATGTTTTTCCAAGGCTGAGTATGCTATAAGAATGAGCTCATGAACCTACTATAGGAATCCTATTCGATGCTGCTCTAAGCTCATATTTGTAACTAGTATCCTTGTTACATTGTCATTATAATTTCAATACTAAGCTGGTTATAGGTTTGCAAGAATTATTTCCATTGTCATTATAATTTTCTACGTTTTTTTGATTGCAAGAAAGTGATTGTGCTTCGTTGTTGTGAATTATCCCAGTGGTACTTGTTTTCCCAAATATAATATAAATATTTCTCAAATTTTCAAATCATAGTTTTTGTACTTGTTTGGTATTGTATACTCTTTATCTGGGACTGGGAAATATAAAAACACACCTACAACCAATGACACATTAATCTATTGATATCGTACTTCATTTATTAAAACTAATAAACTCAGTAAAACTTATGGAAAACCTAAGATATCTAAGGGAAGGTATTTTACACTGAGGGAATGTAGATACGCTTGAGATCCATATTTGTGGAGAAGACCGAGCACTGATATAGGGAAGATCTGCTGGATTAGTTCAAGGTTATTGATATTTTGTATCTTCCCAATCGGGCCATTATCCCAAGACGAGAACCCATGTAAGTTTGGATTTTGTTTTAATGAAAAAATTGTTTGGTAGAATTTGTGTGTTATTTCATGTGATCAGTTATTTAAATTTTATTTCGTTGAGTTTTTGTTAGGAACCTAGCTATGTATTTATTCATTGGATCATTTTTATGCTAGGAATTAAGTATCGGGTGTTAGGTTCGTGGGAAATCTAACATGGTATTAGAGCCATGGTGGGAGATAGGCCTGATAGCCCACCCAACTGCCACAACAATCAACAGTTTCCAGGGAAAGGACTAAAATAGAGTGAGAGGCTCAAGCAACCAATAATGGATTGGGAAAGCCAATAGGTAGGCCCACCAAGCAGAGAAAGCCAGTTTAGGTTTTGCACAGACGAAGGAACAATTATTGATATGCAACAAGGTCGATCGGGTTGTGGAAGACAAGGTGCAATAGGGTGACATGAAGACAACATGAGGAAAATATTGTTGGGTTGTTACTAGTAGTAGGAAAAAACTTTTTTGAGCAGAAGAAATCCAACTTGATCGACAAAGTGGACAAATGACAATACGGTGGTGTAAATTGGGAATAAATTGGCAGTTGCAAAGGAAATATGCTATAGTAAATGAAACAATGAAAATTAAAAAAGGTGTGGTGACATGAGTTTGGGCGTGCGACAAGGAGCAAGGGTGGATGTTGTGGTAGTCGACTGAGAAGCAAGTGGTAGAAAATGACGCAGAGGAAGAGCAATAATGGTTGTTAGGTGCAGAAAATTGCCTAGTGCCTGGCAGTGGTGGGAGCTAACTAGGAAAAAATAAGGAAATCGATAAACCGAAGCCAACGAAAGAGCTTGGACAAAAAATTGAGTTGTGGGTGCAGTAACAAAGCAGAGGAGGATTATGTTGCAGGAAGGATTCCGTGTTGGGCATGATTGAGTAATTATAGGATGTAGTGGCCAACTAGAGTCGTTGGGCAGGGGATCAGTCAGAACAGGTTGTGGATAGAGGTCTTGAAAGGGTTCGATTGAAAAAACATGGTATGAAGTATAGTACATAGCTTGACAATAGGATTGGAAGAGGTCAACCCTCAAAGGGAGAGGGGGAGACTATACCAGTTGAGGGATTAGCAACATGTTTGAATGGGTGTCTCAAAGGACCGAGACAAACCCACGAAGAAGATGTTTGAAAATATATAAACTAGCATGTTTCTTGTGGGTGCTAGAAGAACTGAACACAAGGGTCATAACGAGAAGTAGGGAAATTGTTCTAGAAGGAGTTAGCACAAGAGCAATGGAAAGAAGCATTGTAGTGACAAAGAGTAAGAAGTGGAAGGCTACAAATGTTGAGCAACTTAGAGAGAGTTATCCTCCAGATTAAAGTAGGGAGGAGCAACCGAAAGATTCCTTTGAGTCTGTCAAGAAGGTCTCTTGGAACAAGATGACCTTACAAGATGTTCAGGAGCAAGAGGCCTTTAGGAACATTGCAAAGGGGAGTCAGACTTCAAGGATATTTCTAGACTAGGTGGCAAAGAAGGATTTTAGTTCCAAGGGAGAAACCAAGGAAATAGATACATGTCCATAATAGAAGGTTGTTCTAGGGGGAAAAAGGTTGGAGTTTGTAGCTTGGGCAAGTACTTCTGCATAGGCCTTATGTCTATGCATGCAAAATTTTCCCATATTCTTCGTAGAAAATTTTCTTGAGTGTGAGAAAGTTACTAATGTAACTTAGCTTAAGTCTAACTTAGGGAAAAACACATATTGGAATTTTGGCTTATTATGCTAAAATAAAATTAGTAAAAGTAAAGTAATTTACTTTAGTGATTTTATTTTAATTTTAGGCGTTGATCTCAAGTGATGCAAGGTCAATTTTGAGCCTTATTTAAAATCCATAGTGCCCAGACCTTCTCTAAAAAGGTGCTTCCTTCAACCCTTTATAATCAACTTACGGGATATGAAATCCCTTTATAAAAAAATCATAGTGGAAGGATTTTAACAAATAGTAGGAGGAGCTGAAAGGGTTTCACATACAACCCCTTTCCTCTATCATCGAAGGCCCCTCTATATTGTCTTAGTTCTTATGCAATTCCAACATAGGTTCGCAAATTTCAACACATATGCCCTAATATCAATCCAACTCTTTGTAACAAAGCTAATGCCAAATTAATACCTCAACCCCTTTTCTCTATGCATAGGAATTACCTTTATTTGCGGTCTTTCCTTAGGTCTTAGCTCCTTTCTTGTCTTTCACTGCCTTGGAACCTCGTCTTGTAACCAAGCCCAAAATTTTCCCAAACCTTTCCTCATATGAAACTCCTCGAAGCGTCCAGCTACAACCTACGACTTAAGCTTCCAAGCTGGTCCATAGTTCCACACAATACCCAACACCTTCTATACTTATTGGACTAATTCACCTTGACCTTGCCACAAGAGCCCATTCGTTCTTGTTGCTCCCTTTCCTTTTGGAAATTAATAGAAGTATTAGGCTTCAACCTTCCGAATATGGCGCTCTCTCTATTTCTATGTGGCCCTTTCTCCCACTTCCGTCACACTGTTAACTCTACATAAGACCTCTCACTCAAGTCTGACCCAATGGAAAAAATATTCAAAACAACCCCGCTGGGATATAAAATCTAGGTGGAACCCACATCTAAATTCTTTGGCCCATTATTTAAATCCTGTCTCATTGTAACATCTATCACAAAAGGTCGTTGGGGTAGAAGAAATCTGGGTAGGACCCATTACTCCATGTAAGCTTGGTCCTCATCGCCCGCTTATTCTCATTATGTGCTCCTTTGATCCTTTCGGTCTAAGGCCTACATCCCGACGCTGTCACTTGAAGTTTTTATAAGGGTTTTGTCCGAACTGTCAATTAATGGTTTTCTCTTCACCCTTTAAAATTACTAAGTGTTTTTTCACTCTCCTGTGTATTTGGGATTTACTAGTGTTCAACACTCCTCTTTGTTCATTCTGCCTCTAACTTTATTTTGCGGCCTTCGACTCTTCTGTAGCTCTTGTGCATTGGTTCTCAGCCTGTAAATTGTCATTGTGTCCTTCTTTACGCCAGGTCCCTTTGCAACTTCGCTCTTTTCTAGCTCAAAGGAACCTGACTTAGTTACAAATTCATACATTTGTGACATCCCCGTCATGGGTTTGTGCCATCTAAAATTTGTTGTGGACTCAAATCATTGATCACTTTATATATCAAATATCAACACCTTGAACTATCTAAATCATAATGGAAATAGCCCATTCCCCACTTCATAAGGATTATGTTTCCTTTGTAATGACTCTAATGCACGTTCTTGGGACACCTCTCCCACCTAAGCTTTGATGCATGCGACCATCAAATAGCTATATATACATATATATATATATATATAAGGCTTGCGAGTAATAAATAAAGGCTCGAAATTATGGATTCATACACTCAAACAGAATGTCCTCATATATTATGTGTAATAGTTTACAAAAGGCCCTTGGCCAGAAATACATCATTTGGCCCTCTTTTAGCCTTTTTGGCCTATTCGGCTCTCAAAATACTCTCCCTATTCATCATTGTCCACACATATGAATTTTGGATTACAAAATATATACAAAAAGGAATTTTGAACTAGAATTAGTTCAGATCCCCAATTTCATCAAAAAAATCCTCTCAGAAATCCAAATAACTCTAAAATCTCTGTAACTCTCCCAATAATCTCGAGATCTCTTATTTAGAAAAGATATGTTTACGTCAACCCTCAAATAAATCATTTATTCTAGAAACTTAGGAAAACACATTAAATTAAACAACTTCACACATGTAGGGAACCAACTCCCTTGGTAAATGAAAAGATCCCTACTCTAGTCAAAATAAATTTTGACAAAGAATTGGAATGCTCCTGCATCAGACTCCCAAGGTGCAAAATATTAATGGTCTCCTGACTATGTGATCTCATGGATTGATAAAATCCTCCTAGATCCCAAAATTTGACCTGCAGTAAATCAATTTCTCTGCAACGTTGTTGTTGTCTTACTGTTGTTTTCTTCTTCCTTCCTGGTTTCCAGATCATGTGCTATAATATTCCTCCTTCCATGTTGATTTTGGTTTTCCCAGTTAACTACTACCTACAATGAAGTTTCCTTCTATTTGTAATATACCTCCTTACAATCACGTTCACCATCAGCTTTCTCATCTTCTGAATTTCCCTATCTAATCGATCCTCTTGTTGAATCTCATTGTCATTTTCTAGGTGCTGATTTTTGCAAGGAATTTGTATGGTCACTATCATTCCCAACTCTTTATATTTTTGTTCAAAAAAACTATGTGTCTTTTGTTGCATATCCTTGAGCTGCAATTTCAAGTTGTCTTCTTGCTCCAACAACTTTGTATTCTGCATCTTGTTAAAATGACAAATTTTCCACAAACAACTCATACCTTTGTACAAGGTTTCCTCCAAAATTATTCTCGATTCTTCTACTGTCAATTCCTCTTCTGCTAGTGCCATGCTTATTCCCTTGTATCCCTGCATAACTTCTTCCAAAGTCCCTTGTACTTCTCCAATTGAAGTATTTCCAGGCCGACATATCATTCCTTGTTCTTCCTCATTCTCCTGACAATTTCCACTATTTGTATTTGCACATTATTTCAATGGTGTCTCTTGACAAAAATATGAATCTTCCTATCTTTCCACTCTTTATTACCTATAGGCACAAAAAATTCATTAATCCAGGTGGATATTGGTGGCCACCCGCCTATTCCACTTGGGGCCCACCATTGTCTGTTTCATTTTTTTTCACAACTTACTATTTTTAGCAGTTTTTCGAGTCCTGAACTTCTGGAGCCATTTTGAAGCCCTAAATGGAGATAGGATGCCAAAGTTACATCCCTGGGAAGTTGAAACACCAATTTACCCAAACAGGGCCCATAGTTTTGGTGCTTCATCTCCTAGGGTTATGTTTTTGGACGTTTATAATTCTCCATTATTTCTCCATAATAAATAGGCTCTCGAGCCTCATTGTAATAAAGTTCAGAGGTCTGTAGTTGCCACATATCTTCTTAGAGATTCGCTACCAGCACCCTAGCTATTTTATTTCCATCATGTTTGTAAGCATATTTCTATGATTTGATATTAGTGAAATGAAGCCTTATTTCCGTTGTATTTCTATGTTTATGATTATTTCTATATTCTGTTGCGTTCCTGCCTAAGTTCGGATCAGTGGTATCAAAGTGGTCTGCTTTTTTCTTGATCCTTCTTTGCATGTCCCCAACGAGGTCGGGGTATAAGGAGTTAGGGCTCGATCTGGTGGAACCTTTGCAAGATCAGCCTCACAAACCCCGATGGATGCCCATGGGGGACGAAAAGAAAGATGAGGGAGCTGGAGATCCTATCAAAATATTGCTCGAGGATGCCCTCGAAAAAAAAGGAACGCGATGATGGATAACTTTTCCCAGATCCTTCAACGACTACCCACCGGCGGCGCATTTGCATCCAACAACCACTCTGGAAGTGCGACTCCCTTTAAGGTACAAGTAAAATTTTACATTCCCATATTTGAGGGTCAAATAGATGTAGATACCGTAGATAGATGGTTGAATCTATTAGAAGGATATTTCTCGGTTCATGATTTTTCCGACTAGGAGAAGATTATTTTTGCACTCCTCAAAGCTACCCCCCATGTCAAGGACTGGTGGGAAACCTACTTTGAGAAAAGAGATGAGACAGAACCCTCTCTGTTCTCAGCCGTACCCACTTGGAATTCTTTTCGAGATGCCATCAAGGAATAATACTATCCCGTGGGGAGCTACGAGGACAAGTACATACAATGGACCACGTTGCGGCAACAAAGGGATCAAGATGTGCATAAGCTAATGAATTTGTTCCATACCCTGCGCACAAATTTGGGTATCAAAGATTCAGAGAAACATTTGGTGCTAAAGTATCGCGGTTGTCTGCACAGATACAATTAGGAGGAAATGGAGTTCCTCGACACCTCCTCACTTGGTACAACATACCGGTATGCTGCCAAGATTGAGCATAAATTTAAACAGAAGAAGCGAGACTTTGGATCTGCGAATCAAAAGCAAGGGAAAGGTGCCCCCAAGCCGCAGAACAAAGGACAAAGCCAAGGCATGGCGGCCCAAGACAACTTGCCAAAGACACAAGCAAAGAACAACACCGCGAAGCCAAAGAAGGACACTGAAAAGTGGTGTGAGTTCCATAAGAGCTCCACTCACAACACAAGTGAGTGTCAGGCCAAGCAGTCGCTGGTGGCTGAGATGAGGGATTTTGAATCAGATGCATGCTCCAAATCTGAATCAGAGCCTGACAAGGTGAATGACAAAGGGAAGCAGATTATTGATGTGGAGCCCAATGCCACCATTGCCACTACGAAGATCTAGAAGGAGGAACTAGAAGATAAAGAGGAGGCAAAGCGTCTCTTCCACTCCCAGATGTGGGTAAAGGGTTCCCCGCTATGGTTTATTGTCGACAATGGGAGCCAAAAGAACCTCATTTCAGTAGATGTCGTGAAGCGGTTGGGCTTGCCGACCACAATGCACCCACAACCATACACCATCGATTGGCTTCACCAAGGACGGGATCTCCGCGTTAGCCAACGGTGACGCCTTCCCTATAGCATCAAGCCCTTCACGGATGAGGTATTGTGTGAAATTACTCCTATTGAAGTTTCTAATGTATTATTAGGCCAACCATACTTGTGGAAGCGACATGCTGTGTATGAGTCCCGGCCCCGCACTGTTATTGTTACTTTGGGAAATAAATTGTACAGGATACCAGAGGTACCACTGCCTCCCACTATCTCTTTGGTTACTACAAAAGAATGTAGTAAGCTCATTTCCCAAACCAGGAAATTTGTTTTCCTAATGATCCGCCCCCAGGGCAAGAAGAAGACTGTGGCCACGACCTCCAGACATGGCTCGTTTGCACGACAATAACAAATGGACAAGGTTGTGGAGGAGTATCGGGACATCTTCACCTCACCCACAGAGGTGCCTCTACACTGTCAGGTCAAGCACCCCATTGACCTGACCCCAGGTGCACTGCTACCCAATGGACCGATCTATAGGCGCTCTGTTCTGGAGAATGATGAAATAAAGAGGTAGATTCAGGAGCTGCTGTAGAAAGGTCACATCCGTCCAAGTTCATCACCCTGTGGGAGCCTGATCGTGTTGGTACAAAATAAGGATGGGACTTGGAGACTCTGTATTGATTATTGGGCGCTGAACAAGATCACTGTGCGGAATAGGTACCCGATCCCATGGATTGATGACCTTTCGGACCAACTCAAAGGGGAAAAATATTTCAACAAGATTGACTTGAAGTCGGGGTATCACTAGGTACCAATCGAACCCTCTGATGTGTGGAAGACTGCCTTTAAAGCCAAGGAGGGCCTTTTCAAATGGCTCATCATGCCTTTCGGATTGAAAAATGCTCCCGTAACCTTCATGAGGTTGATGGATGACATCTTGCGTCCATTCACCAAATAATTTGTAGTGGGATAGTTGGATGACATTCTTATCTTCAGCCAGACTTGGGAAGAGCACCTCCACCACATTCGAGAAGTCCTCCAAACACTGCGACAACACAAGTTGTGTGCCAATTTGGAGAAATGCACTTTTGGCATGACCCAGGTTCAATATCTGGGATACATTATTGATGAAAGGGGGGTGCATGTGGATCCATCCAAGATCCAAGTCATTCGGGATTGGCCAGCCCCAACCACCCTAACAGAGCTTCGCAACTTTCTGGGTCTTGCTAATTTCTACCGCAGGTTCGTGTTGGGATCCTCTCATATCACTTGGCCCTTAAGTCAAGTCACCAAGGGAGGAGCGAAAGAAAAATTCTGTTGGTCAGAATCTCAACAGAAGGCGTTCATAGAATTGAAACATCGCCTCTGTTCTGCCCCAGTGTTCACATTACCAGACTTGCAACAACCATTTGAGATCGAGACAGATGCCTCTAACTATGCTATTGGGGCAGTTATTACTCAACAGGGGCATCTAGTGGCATATCACAATAAGACATTGTCCGACACAGTTCGAAAGTATCCCACTTATGACAAAGAAATGTATTCCATTGTGCAAGCTTGTCGACAATGGAAGCATTAAATTTTGGGGAAGGAGACAATCATCCACAGAGACCACCGACCCCTGCAGTTCATATAGACACAAGGGAAGTTGCAGAACGATCGCCATCAGAAGTGGTCCACATATTTGCAACAATTTCATTTGAACATCAAGTACAAGAAGGGTAGCACCAATAATGTTGTAGATTGCCTCAGCCGACCACCGATCATGGCCATAACCACCGTTCTCAACTCTTGTGGGCATGGGACTTCTGATCGGCCGCTTCTCTACAAGAGCGATCCAGAATTCAGCTCCACATACAAGGCACTCTTGGGGGGTATGCAAGTTCCAAATTTTCACCTCCAAGATGCACTATTATGTCACCTAGCACACCTTTGTGTTCCTTCAATCAAGCATGCCAAGATGATATTGGAAGCGCACTACAGTCAAGTCACTGGGCATTTTTGGGTCGAGAAAATAGTGGCAGTACTGTAGAAGTATTTCTATTGGACGAACCTTCGATAGGATGTCGGGAAGTACATCAGATCCTGCACTTCTTGCGCCATTTCCAAACCGACCATCAAGAAGTAAGGGCTCTATACTCTACTACCTACCCCTAGTCGACCTTGGGAATCCATCTCCATGGATTACATGTCAGACCTTCCTTCTACTAAGCATGGAAACGACTGTGTTTTTGTGGTCGTCGACAGATTCTCAAAGATGGCCATTATGGCGGCTCGCAAGAAGAATATCACAGCAGAAGCCACTGCTAAACTCTTCTTTGAACTAGTGTGGGTGCACTTTGGGATCCCACAGTCTATCATATCAGATCGCGACAGCAGGTTCCTCAGTGCATTTTGGTCGAACCTCTGGTCAATGTTGGACACCAAGCTCACCAAGTCCACAGCTTTCCATCCCGAAACTGATGGCTAGACAGAGGTTGTCAACAGGATGATTGTACACATTCTACACATATACAATTTAAAGCATCCACACACATGGGATGAGAGCCTTCCCTATGTACAACACAGTTATAACCGGGCTCTCCACAGCTCAACCGGCCATAGCCCCTTTTAGGTGGGCTTGGGATTCCAGCCACTATGTCCCATTGACATAGCCATGCCATTTGTAACTACTCAGGCCGATTCGACTCATGTCCAGTCTGAAGCTGACAAAGCAAACAACTTCATCGAGCGCATTCAGCACATCCGCCAACAAGTTCATGACATATTGGAGAGAGCCAATGCTAAGTACAAGCAACGACATGATCAACATCGGGTGCCACACAACTTCTAGGTGGGTGAAAAAGTGTGGCCACATTTGCAGAAGGAGATCCTCACTGGACCCCACCGAAAGATTCACCCGCTCCGATATGGGCCATACACCATCACCAAGGTTGTAGGGAACAATGCCTTCGAGCTCATTATTCCACCATTCCTTGGTCTGCACCCAGTATTCAATGTAGACTGCCTTCGTCCCTACTTCCCACCTCTATTGGACACCTATGACATTGCAGAAGAACTCACACCAAAAGAGTTAAACCCAGATTGCATGGAACAGGTCACCACAGACTATATCATGGACATGTAAATCAAGAACACTCGCCGATAGAAGATCCAACTGTATCGGGTTGTCAAAGCTGGCCAACTCCTGCACCAAGGCAAATGGTTCACGAGGGACCAAGTTCAACGTAAGTTTCCTCATCTCGTGGAGGAACTCAATGCAATGGGGACCATAGCTTCCTAAGGGGGGAGGAATGATCCAGGTGGATATTGGTGGCCACCCGCCTATTCCACTTGGGCCCCACCATTGTCTCTTTCAGTTTTTTTCACAACTTACTATTTTTAGCAGTTTTTCGAGTCCTGAACTTCTGGAGCTGTTTTGAAGCCCTAAACAGAGATAGGATGCCAAAGTTACATCCCTGGGAAGTTGAAACGCCAATTTACCCAAACGGGGCCCATAGTTTTGGTGCTTCATCTCCTAGGGTTAGGTTTTTGGACATTTAGAATTCTCCATTGTTTATCCATAATAAATAGGCCCTCGAGCCTCATTGTAATACAGTTCATAGGTCTGTAGTCGCCACATCTCTTCTCAGAGATTCGCTACCAGCACCCTAGCTATTTTATTTCCATCATGTTTTTAAGCATATTTCTGTGATTTGATATTAATAAAATGAAGCCTTATTTTCGCTGTATTTCTATGTTTATGATTATTTCTGAATTCTGTTGCATTCTTGCCTAAGTTTAGATCATTCATTAATTTAAAAAAATAAAAAATGAGACTTTAGATTCTCTGTAGATGCCTAAAAAATCTCTACCTCATGCAACACTTCATTCCTCATATCTCCATTTGCTTCTTCCACTGTAACAACTTTATCCTCAACATAGTTAGTGCCTGAATATACATACTTAATTGAAACTTCATCAACTTTATCATCAAAAAATAAAAATCTCGCTGTCTCAAGAATCTCGTCTAAAAATAAAAACATTTCCACCTCAGTATCTCCTTCTGAGATTACGTTCATCCACAGCTTACAGTATCCACCTTGATTTCCTTTACTAGAAAATTATGTCTTTGTTCCCCTCTCTATAACAATACTACAATGCACGTTCTTCATCCTTGTCTTGAAAAAATTCAATGCTCTATTTATCACCTGTAAAACTTCCCGCATTCACACACCAATTATCAATTCTAAAAAACAAGGATCTCTGGGATCAATTGATGTCTCTATATCCATATGTTGATCCTCAAAAGGCCACTTCTTAGCATCTTCATCACTTCCACTTTCTCCTATGATTTATCCATGCTCTAGATCATAGTAGTGAACTACCTATTTAAACTCAGTTTCTCTTAGTTCTTCATTCATCCTGGCACACACTTCCTCTTTCTCAATTTATTATGTAATGAAGGCCATCTTAGCTTCTTCCTCTTCATTATCCAACCATATCCTTGCTCTCATAATATTTGTCTCAAATGATTGAATTATGCCTTCAACTCAATCATCTCTCTCTTAAGATATTCACCACTGATCCTCCTTATGCCAGTTGCCTTGGATTTTTTCTTTATCTAATTGTGATTTCTCCTTGAACCCTGTAAATGACTATCAATATCCATTCCTTCTTCTTATGTGAACACTCCTCTTCCACTTGTGAGTTGCAACAAGCATCCTCTCTCTCTATCTTTGTCTCTATCTTTGGGAAATTTTACCCACAATCACTATGGAACTGCTTGCAACCACTTCTACCCAAATCTATATTTTGGAAGTTTTCCTCTTCCTTCAGTGCTCTGTAGTATAACCTCCTCTCCTTTCTCTAGAGCACACCTTCTCCTCAACTGAAAAAACTTTTAGGTTGTTGTAATTTCCTCTTCTCACTTCCTACTTTGAGAACTTATGTTTTCCTCACATTCAACAATTCATCTTGTTGTTGAATTCTTTCACAATCTCACCTAAAATGTTTCTACTTTATGGCTACTACTTCTCCTCGGTCTGATATCTACAAACAAACTCATAAAATTTTCACACCTGTGCCAAGATCTCCTTCAATCAATTCTCTAAATTTATTCTTCCTACTTCTCTATCCTCAAAAAATTCTTCTTAGTTCCTTATTAGATCAATTTTTTTCTACTTCTTCACAAAGTAGACATCCTCCATATCCTCAACACATCATGGCTGCACAACAATTCATTCACAATCATCAATTTTCTATTCAAATTGAAAAACAAAAATTTTACCTCAACAAGATCCGATTCTACCAGAACTTCGCTTTTAGTTTCTTTATTCTAAAATTTCAGAGCATTCTCGCTCTGATACCACTTCAAATGCAGGGTCAAATTTGAGGCTTCTTTAAAACCCACAGTGCCCATAATTTCTCTAAAAAGATGCTTCCTTAAACCCTTATAATCAACTTACGGGATATGAAATCCCTTTATAAACAAATCACAGTGGAAGGATTTTAACGAATAGTAGGAGGAGCCGAAAGGGTTTCACATACAACCCCTTTCCTCTATCATCACAGACCCCTCTATATTGTCTCAGCGCTTATGCAATTCCAACATAGGTGTGCAATGTTCAACACATATTCCCTAATAACAATCCAACCCTTTGTAATAAAGCTAATTCCAACTGAATACCTCGGCCCCTTTTCTCTATAAACAAGACTTACCTTTATCTATGGTATTTCCTTAGGTATTATCTCCTTTCTTGTCTTCCATTTCCTTGGAACCACGACTTGTAACCAAGCACAAATCTGGCCCAAAAATTTCCTCATATGAAAATCATCGAAGCATCCAGCTACAACCTATGACTTAAGCTTCCGGGTTGGCCCATAGTTCCACACAATACCCAATGCCTTTGATACTTATTGGTATTCACCTTGGCCTTGCCACATGAGCTCGTTCGTTCTTGTCGCTCCCTTTCCTTTTGGAAATTAATAGAAGTCCCGAGCTTCAACCTTCCAGGTATGGCCCCCTATATATTTCTACGTGGCCTTTGCTCCCACTTTTGTTGTGATCTTAACTCCACATAAGCCCGCTTGCTCAAGTTCAACCCAATCGAAAAGGTATTTAAAACAACCTCACCGGGATAGAAACTCTAGGTGGAATCCACATCTATATTCTCCGGCCCGCTCTTTAAATATTTTCTCGTTGGAACATCTATCGCAAAAGGTTTTTGGGGTAGAAGACCTCTAGGCAAGACCCACTAATCCACTAATCCTTGTCCTCATCGCCCACTTACTATCATTATGTGCTCCTTTGATCCTTATAGCCTAAGGCCTCCATCCTAACGCTGTCACTTGATGCTTTTCTCAAGGTTCTGTCTCCTGACATATTAATTAATGATTTCCTCTTCTCCCTTTGAAAATACTAAGTGTTTGTTCACTTTTTTGTGTATTTGGGCTTGTGCGGATCTTGTGCATTGGTTCTCGACCTGTAAATTATCATTGCATCCTCTGCTACTCCAGATCCCTGTGAAACTCCAGCCTTTTCTCTCTCAAAGGAACCCGACTGGGTTACAAATTCATACCTCTGTCACATCACTATCATGGGTTTGATCCATCTAAAATTCTTTGTGGACTCTGGATCATTGATCCATCCATAGATCAAAGATTAGCACCTTCGACTATCTTAATCATCATGTAAATAATGCATTCCCCACTTCATAAGGATTATGTTTTCTTTGTAATGACTATAATGTGTGTTCTTGGGACACTTTCCCTCTTGAGATTTTACACATGCAACCATCAAATCTCTCTCTCTCTCTCTCTTTATATATATATATATATATAAAGATTGCGATTGATAAATAAAGGATCGACATTCTAGATTCATACACTCAAACAAAGGGTTCTCATATATTATGTGTAATAATTTACAAAAATCATAATGGAAATAATGGATTCTCCACTCATAAGGATTATGTTTCCTTTGTAATGACTATAATGTGTGTTCCTAGGATGCTCTCCCTCCTGATCTTTTACACCTACAACCATCAAATCTCTCTCTCTCTCTCTCTCTCTCTTTATATATATATATATATATATATATATATCAGGATTGCGATTAATAAATAAAGGATTAACAATCTCGATTCATATATTCAAACAAAGTGTTCTCATATATTATGTGTAATAATTTACAAAAGGCCCTTGGAAAAAAATACATCATTTGGCCCTCTCTCAGCCTTTTTGGCCTCTTTAGCTCTCAAAATCCTCTCATTATTCCTCCTTGTCCTCACTTGTGCATTTTGGCTTACAAAATATATAAAAAAAGGAATTATGAACTAGAATTAGTTTAGAACCACAATTTCATCAACAAAATCCTATCTCTAGAACTCTAGATCCACAAAATCCTCTCAAAAATCCAACTAACTATAAAATCTCTCTCACTCTCCCAATAGTCTCGAGATCTCTCATTTAGAGAATATATGATTACATCAATCCACACATAAATAATTTATGCACAATTATTATAGAAACTTAGGAAAACACAATAAATTAAACAACTTCACACATGTAGGGAACCAACTCCCTTGGTAAACAAAAGGAACCCTCCTCTAGTCAGAATACATTCTTACTTGGAAGTGGAATTCTCCTGCATCATCGAGAGAGGTGAGATATAATATTATTTATTAATAACTTTGATATTAGGGTTAGGGTTAGGGATTCATTTCAATTTAAAGTTATAAAAGAAAGGTGGAGGGGAGGAGAAAGACACACTACAACAACACAAGATTGAGAGAGGAATTTCATTGAGAAATGTGTTGGTTTTGAGGGAGTGGAGAGAGGTTGGAGATCCATATATGAAGAAAATATCGAGCATCGATCTAGGGAGAATCTAGTGGATCAAATCTAGGTTATTTTTATTATGTATCTTCTCAGTTGGGCCATTATCCCAAGATGTAAACCCAAATAAGTTTGGATTTTGTTTTAATGAAAAAATTGTTTTGCATAATCTGTGTGTTGTTTCATGTGATCGATTATTTAAATTTTATTTTATTGAATTTTTGTTAGGAACCTAGGTGTGTATTTATTCAGTAGATCAATTTTCTACTGGGAATTAAGTATTGGGTTGCTAGGTTCATAGGAAATTTAACATGAAGCTCCTCCCTATGCCCTTTCTAAAAAAAGGAGGAAATGGGGGTCAAATTTGATCCACTTATGTGTTCATAGGTCATGAGATCACTTAATACACATGTATATAATTATAACATACACTTTCTAAGGAAACTCGATACATGATTTCCTTCATTTTGAGGATTTTAAATAAAGAGTTGGCCTAATGAATTTTTGACACCCTTTTGACTCCTAATATGACAAGGATATTGAGTGAGGCCCACATAATATCACATAAGTAGCCCAAGTCTAACTATTTGACTTTGAGATCTCTTCCTTGAATTTTCTAGTAGATAACAGTTGGAGCTAACCCATTAGAACACACACACACACACACACACACAAACACACACACACACACATATATGTGTGTGATTGGAATGAAATAAAAATAAACCTTATATTACTTCCCCACATGTCGTGGATGGTAAAATAGGTAAATTGTTGGCAAGTTTTTAATAGGGTCTCTCCCAAAAGTAATTGAAGAGAGTCGAATCCATGATCAACAACAACTAGCAACCATATCAAATTGATGTCTGGCTCTAGATCACTTGAGCTAACCCTTTGGGCTATGTATGTGTTTGCATGTCTATTAATTTACCGTATCACATAATCATAAGAATTTCTAGATTTTAAATAATTAATCTAAAGTAAAAAATAGTTTTTTGTATTCATAGATCAATGCCAAAATTTATCTTTCTTGTTGGAAGCTTTATTTTAGACTCAAAATTTTTGTTGAATGAAATATATATATAGTTTTATAGGTTATGTGAGTCTTGAGATGGTTGGCACGCCTAAATTTTGGCTTGAGCAGTGGCACCCAGGGGCATCTAAGCCATCGAAATCACCTGGGGGTTTCACTCGGCCTGGGCCACATCAACCCTTAGCATTGCTAGATTTTTTCCCATAGATTTTCAAACATGTGACCTTAACACGACGGAGTGCTTTAACAGAACACACACACACACACACATATAAGTGATATTTCTGTATCATATAACTATAAGAATTTTTACATTTTGATTAATTAATATAAAGTAAAAATTAGTTTTTTGTTTTTATAAATCAACATCACAGTTTCTCTTTTTCGTTGGAAGCTTTATTGAGACTTAAATTTTTTGTTGAAAGAAAAATATAGAAGGAAACAACTTTTTCTTAGGGACTCAATTTTCATAACAATGAAAAAAATTATGAACTCTACGACACAACCTTGGACAACATCAAACTAATTAATCAAAACTAAACCAACACAAAAGGTAAAGATAAAACCAACCAAAACACAATTGTGAAGGGAGCCAATGTTGCTTGGGATAGGATCTATCCAATGCTATTAAGGATTTTGAAGGCATGAACCCATTTACTCAAAATATAAGTCCAATGTATATTAAGTTGAACCTCACAATTCCAAGAGCTTTGTGGTTAAAACAAGCCTATGGTTGAAGGCTAGATCGTTTTTGAAAGAAACCCTAAAAGCTTTCTCCCTAAACAAATTTCATTTGAAGCTCATCAATTTCTAAGAGACAAGCATTAATATTCCATATATAGGTTATAATCTTTATACCAATGAAGAGTGTAACTAATTAAAATCAATATCATTAAGATTTGAATCACAACTCAATAGAGGCTCCATGCCTTTCCCTTCCATTGTGTTCTTGTTGTAGAAATTCTAGTCTATGACATGTTTCAATACTCATGCCAAAGTTGTGTAAGAAAACAATCACCTTATTAGCACCTCAATAATAATGGCAACACTGAATCTCTGAGAAAATGGTTATCAAATACCAATCTTCTTCAAATATTTTTATGAGTTGTAAATGGCTTATTTATTGGGTGATAACTTCCTAACAATAATGATTGAATCACTCTCCACAATGAGGTTTTGAATGAAAAATTTAATTTGTTTCTTTGTACCTTTCATTGTTGCATTTGTATCAAATATGTTGTTATAGTTGAAACTTAACTCTAGGCATATAAGTTGTGAAATCGCCTTTCCAATCATTAAGGACATCACTTTGCTTCTCTAGTGTTTTCATACAAATCGTTCTTGCGGACAAGAATGATATCCCTAGATCTGGTACCTAGATCTAGAACCAAAAAAATATGAACATATAGCTTTCCCTAAGGCAATTGCAATAAAATTGTATATGGAAACAAATTTAAGATGAGCCCATACCTTTTTATCGAAAATTGTCCTTGCTAGTTTCTTGAATCACTATAGATTATAGCCTTGTCCTGAACCTTCATGTATAAGAGACCTGCAGACAAAAGAAATGAATGAAACATAAAATAAAATCTAATCCAAAAATAATTTGATAGGACTTATATATATGATCAAGGAGATATATACAAAAAATCATCAAACACATAGATAATTATTGTGGGAAAGTAACATATAACTATATTAATCACAAAGGAAGTGGTTACGACTTGATCCCTTGATGTTGTAGAGTCCCCTTCCAATTATTCCTTGTTTCAACACCTTGCCTTCAAAAGTCTTGAGATCATAAGTTTTATACTTTAGCGGAGCTTTAATCAGGATCTTAGAACCAAAAACTTTATTAAATTAACCAAGAGCCCTCTCTCAATGGCAGATGGTTCTGTTTGTAAGATTTTGGGAAGGATAAGGGAAGTAGGTTATGATATATACAATTCATGGATGTGAGCCAGATCCAAACCAATCAGAGTAGATTCCATCCACGAGGCTTATATTCTAGAAACTTCTCATTCTTTTGATTTTTTCCTTCGTTAAAACAATGTCTCAACATGTAGTGAAGCAACCAGTGACAACGTCGCGACTTAAAAATTATTTAGACTATGATAATCAACTATGTTTTAGGCTCTCAATGTGCAGCCTACGATATCCTCTTAAATTTGGGTTTTTAGAAGGATTTGAACAAGTTTTTCATCTTCCAGTGAGAGGATTTGTTTCCATATTTTTTAGGGATTAATGGAAGTAACACTACGAATGGAGAAGGATAGGGGTACCACATTAGTTTGCATGAATGTGAAAAAATTATGTGTAATAGAATGCCCCCTAAAGTATGAAATTATAAAATGAGTGATAACCGAAATACTTTATCGTGCAAAAGCGTTAAAACAAGGAATGGGCTAGTGAGAAACTTGCCAACAATCAAGGAGTTATAGTATAATGATATCATATCGCAGGTAGAAATTCACATGCTTAGAATATAAGTGAATCAAATCATAGTTATGGACATGCAAAGATCCATTTCAAATGAGAAAGGTCATGACCACCAAACATACATTGTGGATCCATGCCCACATGACTCAATATGAACATAGCCCCCAGACATACATTGTAGATCTATGAAAAAATCATAAATACTCAAAATACTCCATCAAAACCTGGACATAATAGACAAGATATAGGTTCTTTATCTCTATATTTCCATTGTACAAATCTAATCATGCAAATAAATGTGTTGATTTAGAACATGGTAGAAACAATTTCATTACTAGTTAATGATGAAAATTGTTAACATATGCGAAAGATACCACCAATAATGACAATGGCCCTTAAGGTATTGGTGTCATTCTATTAAGTGTAAATAAATGATATAAAGTTAAACACTCATAGAATCATTCAATCAAAGGTCAATGATGTAAACCTATCATCGAAGGCAAGGAAACTTTCCATTAAGACATGCAAGCTCCAAGTTACTGAATGGTTTCTAAATCAACATCCTAGATAATGTGTTGAGGTTGATAGGAAGTGATTCATCGTAGGAGGGCCTTGATGTATCCCCCATAAAAAACATGAAACATGTACAAAGTTGTGAAGTAGAACAAAGCACAAAGTAATTTAGGACTCACTCAGGGATGGCCAACACGATAGAAGGATTTAAGGAACTATGAACTGGTTAACTCAGACTGAACTAATCTTGAGCATATTGATGAAACATAAATTTTATTGGAAACACTAAAATAAGGGTCACATACCAAAGTATAAAATTTTTGAAGGGATGTGATCAACAAGAGACAAGTGGATTTCCCAACCTTGACACAAGAAGCGAAAGGGTGTCATGTTCAAGAGCGACTTGCTGCCATGAAATGTGTACATAGTTTATATATTCCCTTCCCAAATTCCCTCCACCATTTCAGGAAAGCACCTATTTATTTTTAAGAAATCTTGAGGAGGTTAACATATGCTCATCCTTCATATGAGTCCTTCAGAGTATTTTTAATGAACCCTAGGAAGGAGTGGTTCAATTCCAACTTATATATGGGCCCTTTGTTGTTTAAGTTTTATGAGTCCAATAAAGGCACAACTCGATCTCTTTTTCATATTTAGAGATTTAAAAACAAATTAAAAGAAAACTACAAGATGACCATTTTAATTTAGATTTAGTAAGTCCAAAAAAAGGATAAAAGGTAACTCATTAGATTCTTTCAATGTAATATTTTAATGAGCTCGGAGAAAGTAAAGCTCGGTGATTTTTCATATTTAGAGAGTTTGAAAAATTGAAAATAAAACTCCAGTGAAGACATTTTTTCGTAAATTTATGGTGTCCCAAAAAGGATAAAAGTATGTTCATTTCCCTCTCACAGTTTAACGATCTTGAGGAGGAAAAATAGATTGTTTGTCAACTTTTAATTTAATTAATGATTAGGAGAGACATAAAGAACTCTAGGTTTTCATATAGGTTTTAAGAGCATGAAAATATGGTAGCAAAATAAGCTCAATATTTTCATGAGCCTAATAAGTAACAAAAAGAAGACCAAAATGGTCTCTATGTTTTCAATTTTTAACGAGCATGAAAATATTACCAACAAGAAGATCCTACCCAAAAATCATGTTTAACCTGTATCATCCCATTGTATTTCTCCTAAATAAATAATCTCCATGATACTTTCGTCAATGGGAAAAATATCGTCAAAATGATTAGGAGATGTAGTGGAAATGAGCTAAGAGGATTGAGAGTATTGATCTAATACTGCGTTCATTCAGTCATTGGCATCAGAAGCCACCGCGAAGCTAGACTTTATTGGTTCGTAAGAAAATTAAATTAGACTAAGAAAAATTGGTCGTTATAGTTTTCATATTTAGATGGACTAGGCACTACTCAAGGGTCATATGATTAGAGGGATCCACTAGTTCCAGTCGAAAGCATGCTGATTTGAGCGATAGGAGTGAAGCTGGGTGGTGGAAGTGGAAAAGTACCCATTAATAATTAATCTTTTAAAAGACCTGTTATCACTCCGTAATTTATGAGGTTGTGAAAGAAATCACAGAGGTAACCACAAAACCACTTTGGAGTTGGGAATCTAGCCCTTCCAACTCTATTGAGGGATCTCTTTGTCTGATTTAGCTATGTTCTTCTGCATAATATTAGGCTAGCTATTAGGTTTGGGTTTTTTGATTGATTGACTGAGATTGTTTTATTTATTTAGTTGATTGAGATTGTTTGATTTGTTTGGTTGATTAAATGCCTAAGTTTCCATTGGGCTATGGATTCTATAACTTAACTTGGATTTGTTTCATATTTTCAAAAGGGATTTCACAGGGCAAGGTAGCTAAACTAACTGGATCCTATAAATTTAAATGAAATGTAAGAGAAGGAATGAAATAGGTTCCATTAAGCCAAAGAACATTTAAGAATTCTTTAACTTAATTTTAGAAGAAAACATTTAAATCATTCACAACTAGAAATAGAGTGTATTTTGCAACAAATTATGTTCTTCCACTTTCTGTAAAATAATTTAGATTAGGAATACATAAGCATGGAAAACAAGGAAATAAAAACATAGAAAATGAGAGAATCACTTCACCAATAGTTCAACACATGAATCCTGTGAAAGAGCCCTTTTTATTACTGATCAATCCATCAAATTTGAAAAAGTACAATAGCCTTATGGAGTGCACAAATCAACCCTCAATACTTCGAAATCTGAAGTATTTATAAAATTATTTACAAAAAATTCTGTCATGATAGATCAGGATATATTTTAGGCATATCTAAAACAAGTTAAATAGTTTATTACAAAATAATAGGTCAAGTTGAAATTGTTCGAATGTTGGCCCTGATTTGAAGGAGGTTGTTGCTGATCTGTCTCTGTGACCCTTGTTGCGCTGTTGATCCTATTGCTGAAGATAGAGTTACTCATTTAGTGTACTAAATCGCATAGCTTTTCTCAGCTCTCTTCACTTGGAGTATATAATTTAGTCACTCTTTTGTATATCTCATCTAATTTTTCATACTTGGAAAAGTAGGCTTGATGACAAAAATGTGATTTACCTCTTGCTGGATACTTAATTCATTTTCTAGTGCCTCGGGAAAAGCCTTCCCTGTAATGCTGCCTAGTATGCTTGCAAATTTAGAACCATATTGAGATATATCCATCAATTTCTTGTTATAATCATCCAAGGTTATTAATTTATCAGTTATTACAAACAAACTTGGAAGTCAGTTCTTGTTCAACACTTCAAGCTTGTTGAAGAATTTGTTGACACCAATTTCCAGCCCCTGAAATTTTTCTTCCAATTGCAATATGAGGTTCCTTTTAGTTAACACTTTCTTGAATTCTAGTATTTTATCAGTCTTGTCTTCAATATGTAATTATTCCAGCTCATACTTTTTCTTATAATTCATAAATTTGGTGAGGTTTGTAGCTTTTGCTGGCTTGTTTCCTAGCTGATATTTGACCTGCTCAATTGCTTCCTTAGACTTTTGAATTAATTCATTCTACACAAAAATAATTTGAATGGAAGGCAAAATTTCATTCATGGATTTATGGATATCCATCCATATGTTTTCCTTAGCTTGGGCTAAGGTTTGATCCATGGTAACCTATTTCCCTAATTGTTGTAGTCTTTGTGTGAGTCTCTAAGACTTATGTACTTTGGCCATATATGAAGTTTCTATTCTTGTTTTTTGCACTTGTAGGGCCTTAACCTATCCTTGTAATGTTTTTATTTATTCTCCTTGTATGGACATGTCCTCCACAACCTTTGTCAATTTACCAGTAACATATAAGTCCTTGGTTGGGGTTGTTACTGATGTAGAAGCCCCTGCTATAGTTGAGGCAGCCATTCCCGTTTGGGGTATTGTTGTAATAGGTATAGCCTCCAATGGGACTAAGGCTAAATGTGCATTTTGTTCCTTTTCTTTTACTAATTTCTCCAGTTCCACTTCCATGTTCTTGACTTGTGCATTTTTCTCCATGATGAGTTTGAGCATGTATTCCTTCTGACTCTCTATCTCTCCCATTTCTTTGGTCTGCGGATCCTTAGTGGTTGGTAGTTTTAACCATTTCCTGAGTACTGCAATGTCAACATTATTATTTTTGTTAATTTATTATGTTGCTTTGACATTGGATGGGTCATGTCCTATTTTTATAACTAGTCTTCTAAGGATTTAATTTTATTGTCCTTGGCTAGAGAAGATAAATTTTTAATCTTTAACTGTGTTTGGAAATTGGTGAGTGACAACTGAAACTTAGAAGCATTCATCAAAGTGTTTGTCAAGGTGGAAAATATAATTTCTCTTGTTTGTTTATGCATCTTCTTCTGATCAATGGGATAGATGTCCTTGGCATCAAACTCAAAAGAGGTATTTTTATAATCTACTCATGTTTGAGGATGAGAGACCTGTGCTTGTAAGAATGACATCTGCATTCAATCCCTTCTCTGTGTCAAAAAATGACAAAAATCTATGTGGAGCAGTGGTTGTCTGCTTCCAAAATTGAGTATAAGTACTGGTTTTAAGAATTTCATTCTTAAATTTTATTTATTTGTACTTATCAAAGATGTTTTTTCCTTCTATCCTTGGATAAGCTCAGATGTTTGGGTTGTGCTTGGATTTCCTTGTGAAACTGACGATGTTGGAGAGATTATAAAAACACCGCTTGATTGTGCTCAAGAATGTGGACCCTTAAGCACTATAGTAGGTGGTTTTTCTCCCTCCTTTGAAAAATTTGTCTTCATCTTCTTCCTGTAAAATTTGAATTATTTTCCTAAGATATCAGTGACTAAAGGGTATCCCTTTTCTCTTGGTATTTTTTATGTCTTTTCCTATGGTGTGGGAGTCTGAGAAGTAGAGGTGGACATAATTTTCTCTTCTAACTCTTGTAGAGTGTTCTCCACCCACTCAATCTAGTTCATGTACTTCTTAATCTCATGCCTATGAGTATGAACATAAGGAGTGGTATTGTGCTCTAATATTAGCTTGGAAATTAGGCCAAATGGGTCATATGACCATGTGATACTCAAGGGGAACTTTATTTGCTTTAGGATATTGTCTACCTCCTCACCTAATATCATGTTGTTACAAATAAAGGGGCCAATCTAGGTTTTTATCCTGAACTGACATTTATTTTTAGCAAAAAAAAAATAAAAAAAAATATCATCTGAATTGATCATTTTCTTGATGTATTCCAAGGAAAATACTCCCATTGGGAGGTATTTTGGCAGCTTGTATGGTGGCAGCTCACACCCATACACTCTTATTTTAGTGGAATTCTGGTAAATGTACCAATATCCTATCTTGGCATGCTCTGTGAGGTGTAAAAATTTCCAAATTTAATCATTGATCCTAGGTTCTATATTGCTGGTCAGTAAACACATGGTTGGATGAACAAAATTATCTATGTAGTCTCTGAAAGTGTACTCATATGAATCCTTTTTTACCAAGGAATTCCAGAAAATAACTGATTGTGGATTTCCTTCTTCATCCAGCTTCTAGAGGGTGAATAGGAACTTGTCTGCTTGATAATATATGAAAATGTAAACAATAATTGAGGTATACTTGAACATTCCTTGAATTTGTAACTTAAAGAATTGTTCATGAATGTTGTAAGAAATAAATTGACTGAAATTGAAAATAATAGAGGGTTTCTCATCAGTGGAAAAAATGGATAGGAAACCTAGGATAGTTTCATCCATTCGTTCTTCTAAATAATAGCCTAATAAGCCTGAAAGCACAAAGATGATTTGTTTGGCTTGGTCTAGAAACATAGATGAGGAATAGGGGGATTATTCTTGGGTAATTAGGCATTTTTAGGTAAAAATATTTCAAAAAACTGGGATATCTTGGAGAAGTTTAATTTCTCATATAGGTCATTAAGGGCTTCCACTAAGAAAGGGGTGTTGGATTCAATTTGGGGAATATGTATCATCTTATTGATTGTTTTAGGGGTAATTGTAAAAGAAACTTCTCCACTTGAGGCTACAAAAACTTTTTGGTTGGGTAAGCAATAGGCATGGACTCTGCAGATGAACTCAGGGAAATGGTGGCTCTGAGGAAAGATATATAAAGATAAATTGGACTCCTAGAGTTTAATTTCATCATTTTGGTCTAAATAATTGTCTTCGAGCCAATAATGCAATTCGAATAAATCGAAATCGCACTTTGTCTCTGTGATCTGATAATCTCTTTCAGCAAGGGGAATATGGTCAAGGTTGACTATAGGAGGGATCATCGGGTTGTTTAATTTTTCACCGTTTTTATTGTTAGGAGGCATTTTGACAATTGAAACTGTAGGAAAGGAAAGTAACAGTGGGAGGTTACCGAGAATTCCCTGACAGTTGACTATTGGTGATAGGATGGTTGTTTATTTGTGTTTATTTGGTTTCTTTGTCCGGTTCTAAGGATCTTTCACCATGCCAGAGCAAGTTATAATGAGGAGGAGTGACCAATCTGAGTGAAAATGTATGGAAATAGTGAAAAATGGGTAAACATGGAAGGTTTTATGGCAAGAGAAGAGGTCCTTTGGGGGTGCAGGACCGTTACGGATCATAAATGGTAATCCTGGGAAAGATTGAATGCATAACGGTCATGCCAAGTGTCGAAATTGGAGTGGAGGGGATGGCGGGAATGGTGTTGGTGGGAAAAGTAAGGCAGGTTGGTAGTTTTCGGAGGGGGGTCGAAGTGGTAAGAAAAATATGGAGGGGGGGGTGTGAAAAAGTGAGGGGATTACACGTAGAGTGGGACTGACCGGGAGGAAACCACTTTTCGGACACCCTCTCTATCGATAAAAATAGGTTGAGAAGGGGGGGCTGAAAGGCGTCGTGGACCATTGATTTAATATGGCAGTAATAGGATGGTCCGGACATGAGCGCCTTTTAACACTATCTGACAAACATTTTTTCTCTTATGCCCTTTATACATATGTGCTGAAACTTCGGATAAAATTATTAAGCACTTTTAACCTTAGGATAAGAGCATATATGATGTAATATACACATAATCACCTTTTGAACCTTTTCATTTCAATTTTCTCCTAAGCTAAGACTAATTTTGACTATCAAGGGTGCATTTAGATGTGCGAACCCTTGTTTTATTTTATTTGAAAGGGAAAATCATCTAACCTAATCCTATCTGTTATCACCAAATTGAGGCTGATGAGTTGCTTTAACTGTCAATTTAGAGTAACTATTTCAAACCTCTTTTAGTTGGAACATAGCCTTTCCAACCTGAGAGGGCTCTCTCGAGGTAATGTATGGTATTCAATAGGCAATGCTTGGAAACAAATATGGATAACTCTGAGTGTTTTTTGAATGTTTTTTTACACAGGTGAAGAATGTGAATAAATAGATACCATTGGGCATGGAGTCAGAGGAAACTCAATTACATGAAAAACATCTAACATGGAAGCTGAGGCATGTGTGTATTCCCATCAAAACACAACTTGAACAATAAACCATATGCATACATGAAATTGGATAATGATTAAACATGAATTACAAGTGATTACACATAAATTTAACTGAATAAACATTAAATATATAGACAAGACAAACACATATGAGAGCACATGATGAATCTCAGGTATGATAGAAGCCTTCTGCAACTGTATATTACTGATTGAAAAATATTACAAAAGTAGCTTCTAGAATGAAATCAATCCCCCTTCTCTAATCCTCTTACCTCCCTATTTATAGAATTATGCACCTTTAAGTGTTGTCTACCACCTTTGGCCAGACTCTCGAATCCTAATCCATAGATATAACCCTAAAATAACTCCATTACATTGGGAAAGAATAGGGAGATTCTGTTTTGGAGGAGTTTGTAATAAAAAAGGACTTTATCACTAATAATTACATCAACAAGAAAATTTCAATAACCCATGTGTTGGGAAAAATACTGAGAGGGGGGGGTGAATCAGTATTTACTGCATATTCAAACTTTTTACTTTTTCATTCCTTTAAAACCCATGCGCTACTTTGTTGAAGCCAACTAGCGTATACACGCGGATATCCTTCATAAAACTTGCGTATACACAGAGATCTAATTATGCCATTAGTTCTTCACTTATATCATTCCATCATTCATTCATTAGATGTTCTATAAATAGTAAACATGTGCGTGAAGAATTAATAAAGCATCAGGAAAATCATGAACACCGTGGATTTTTATGTGGAAACCCAAGTCTAGGAGAAACCACCACACTCAGCGTGTTCTACCTTCAATATTTTATTATAGAGAAAACATCTTACAACATATGTGTTGGCGCGACTTGACCAAAGACTGTGTGCACCCACCTCGCGCTCGTTTACCATCCTCCCGGAAGGGAGCTCCAACTCCCACTCTGCCACGGTCTTCTCCCGGAAGGGAAGCACACCGATCTCATTTACTGTGCCTCACCTCGAAGGGAGCTACCACCCCCGATCGAAGGCTACAACTCCTTCAGCACCACCTCAGACCACGTTTCATCAATTTTCACACTGGATCCAACAACTTCAATAGAACAACACTTGCAGGCCACCTTTCATCATATTTTCAGACTGGACCCTTTCCAAACTTTTTAAGCACAAACATACATCACCAACAGATACTTATCAACACAGATCAGATAGCAGAAACACAACAGAACAGATCAAATATTTCATACCCCTTGCTTCAACAAACCCTAGTTTGCATACGCTCTTTCCCTTTACTGATGTCGCGTATATACGCGCTTCCGTCCACACAAACCAGCGTATACCTCAGTGTATGTATTTCACATCGATAGCGTTTCACTTCATCGAAAGCCAGAGATGAGCACGTCATTTCCTCTCTTGCTTAAGTAGCGTATAGATCTTCAATCATTATAGAGCAACATATTTCTTCGCATCGTACATCTCGCCCGTATTTACCCCTTTCACTCGTATAGATGTTCGCTCTATCTCGCATTCGAGCCTTCCATAAACGTATCTAGTAGGATACAAGTGCATTTCAGATCTAGATCCTCTTTCATCATTGGTGCATCATGCATTCAGATTTATCTTCAAGTGTAACCCTTTCCATTCAGATCTACTTCAGAGAGAAGTATTCATTCAAGCTCAGACATCTTGCACCCACACTCATGATTTGCACAATTAATTTCTTCTCCTTATATAGATTTTCCCTTTGTCAATACCATAAGCCCCTTTTTCAATACCATGAGCCCAAAACCACATTACATCCGATGGTATTCCTGGACGGGGTCAATTAGGCGGATCATTACCCCATACAATGGGTCAATACCATGGTGATTACCCCTGGTTTTGTACTTTTAGAGCGCTTTAGCCCATACGCGACTTGGAATGTTCTTTTCCACGTGCATACGCGACTTCCACTAGACATATCCGCGTATTCATAGAGACATACTCTTTTCATCATACTTTGAGCACATTATGAATTCCTTTCTTCATTGCCTTTTGTACATCATATTTTATTCATCAAGAACATATTCTAGCAAGCACAACTTCATCAAGTAGGTTTCCATCATCTTTATCAAGTGGGTTGCCTTTCAGGGACAACACTCTATATCATAATATCAACAAGCATCATATCACATCAGATTTACACCATTTACCAAGTTCATCAGGTCAAGTATTACTTCATCAAAGGATTTGATCAAGGACAACACAAGTCAACTATCTCTTGTCTTCATCTTCATTCAGTGGGTTGCCATCAAGGGAAACATTCTGCATCATATTGCCAACAATCTCCCCCTTTGGACTTGATGGCAACCACGATGGTGTTTGATCACCACAATAGATAGGTACATTAAGAATACAATGACACCATGTCACTCTCCCCATTCTTTGACACCATTATTTCTCTTCAGTCAAACACCATGTCACTCTCCCCCTTTGACATCAAGGGCAAAGGGTGGATCAAAACCAACATACTCTCCCCCTTTTTCTCCGCATGTGGAAGAAGCGTCCTGTAGATCTGATATGTACTAAAGTGACCAAGCTCCCCCGGAGTTCATGCTGAATCTTCAAACATATTTTTCAATGAAGTACATGACTCTATGAACTTCCTATCACCAAAGACTCATAATTACATCAAATATCCAACCAAGTGGATTTACATATAAGACTCAAGTACCCAACCAAGTGGGTTTACACATTTCAACTCAGCTACCCAACCAAGTGGGTTTTCAAAATTTGACTAGTCCTTACATGACTGAATATTACAATTTTACATCATGGGTCTCAACATGACCCTTTCATCAAACTACAAATATAACTTTAAGACCAACACCAGAAGGTCCTCAAGAAGGAGAAAATATTTCAGAATCATCATAATGCCATCAATGCATTATACTCAGCAACGCTAAAGCTCCCCCTGAATCTATGCATCCAAGCATCCTTTCCATATGACTAAGGCTCCCCCTTAGTTTGTGCATCCTGAACACTTTTACCAACAAATCATCAAGGCACCTTTATCAAACCATTAGAAATAGAATTGGAACACCACCAGAGACCAAACATTATCAGAGATACCAAACAGCACTGCAGCTGCGCTGAAGAGAGCTGACTCCAAACAGAAAAATGTCAGCAATCAGACATACGCGGTTTTCTGTGCATGAACTCGCGTATATACGCGACTGTGTTTCAGGAAACCTGCGTATCCAATTCCATCTTCTAAATTTTAACCAGATCTGATCCTCTGTGAGAAAAAGACAGTGTTCAGCTTGTTTTGAATGCTTCCCTGGACTACAGATAGATAGAACAGTGCAGTTGTGTCTTCAAGTGTCATTCACCGGTTGTAGCATAAGTCCATTAGTAACCAAGCCTTCAGACTCTTTTGCAGCATCAATACAATCTTTCCAAGAGAGATTATCATACCAGAACACTATTTTCAACTCTGTGTCAATCATCCATATGGTCCAATATCACCATGATCTTCAAGATTTAACATGAAGTAACATATGTAGGCAAAAGATCTCAACCATAGTAACAAACTCTGCATGATCTATTCAAACACATCCAACTCATCCATGTGTGAGCACAAAAGATACTTATCAGCAACCAGGGCTCAAAATATCATCATAATAAACCATGTACCAAGTCATCATCATATGAGTATCACAAAAACCAAAGAATAAGTAGTCATATTTCCAACAATGCAATCATTAGTATTCAACCTGCTGCTCCCCCTAAACCAGTGCTCTTCCTTAACTTGTGCAATCTGAAACACCTTCAATAGTAAGTTATTAGCAACAATCTCTGCATGATCTGTCCTCATTTCTGAATTATAAGACTTTCATCTCAACAACGAATGCTCTTCATCATAAAGCAACCAGGCTTCATCCATAATCTTCAACACAAGAACCCATGTATCATTTCATTATCATGAGTATAACCAGAATAATGCTAACAATGCAATCATCAGCAGTCAGACTGATGCTCCCCCTGAACCTCTGCTTCAGATCTTCAACTATCAGATAAATTTTCTCATCATCAATGCATACGCGGCTGTGTCAGCTGGAACTCGCGTGTATACGCGACTTTGTTTCATAGAACCCACGTATGGAAAGTGAAATATAGAAAATTTCACACCTTCATCTCCTCTTGCAAATTTACCTTCTGTTCCTGTCTTTTCTTCACACCAGATGCTCTGTCAGAGATTCATATAACCAGAATAATCAAACCAACCATGAGAGACATCATACATTTCTCCCCTTGTGACGATACATTACTAGATCTCATAATGTATCTCACATCATTCCTGCAGTCAATCAGAGAAGTAAGCTTCAGAAGCGGATGACTGGAGTAGGGTCAGAATTCCCTACGTTTCTGATCGGTCCTCCATCTTTTTCCAGATTTTTTTGAACTTTCTATTTGTGTGCTGGAAATTATCCAAGTTCTCATGTCTGTTCAACCTGCATTCCTTTTCTACATGTCCATACTTGTTACAAGAATAACACCTCATGTGACCAGAGAAATAAGCATAAGAATCATAATGAGTATTTATAATCTTCCTCCTTTTACAATCATCTGCTTTATGTCCATACGTGTTACATGAGAAACAATATCCCCTGAAGAAACTAGAGTACCTTTCTAAGTAGAACCTGTTTGTTTGTGGCTGAAATGATCTGCTCCTGCAATTTGCTGCAACATGCCCATAATGATGACATTTAAAACATTCAACGTTCTTGAATGAATTCATGATTGTTGGTTGATCTTTTATTTCTTTCAACACTTCAGGTTTTGCATTGACATCCTCTGAATTTTTAGCACTTCCTTGTGAGCTAGATTCACCTTTAACAGTTTCATGGAAACCAAGACCAAGTTTGATAGCAGGAGACCTTTGATTACTTAGAATATTGTCCAAAGTGTTAGTACTATCTTGAAACCTCAAAAGTTTAACCTTTCTTCTAATTTACCTTTGAGAATGTTTACCTCAACCTCCAAGGCTTGACATTGCTTTGTCATGCTTTCTTCTTTCCTTCTTCCATCTTCTACTTGATCCTTCAGATTTAGGATCTCTTCTTTCAACCAATTTTCGTTTTCTTCACATGTTTGTTCTAGCTCTTCATTCTTCTTATTTGATTTTTCCAGATCTTCTTTGAGAGATATGATTTCTGCTTCAAGGCCTTCCTTTTCAAATGACTGTAGAGGTTCCTCATTTTTCTTACTTGATGCTTCTAGATCTGCCTGCAGAGAGATGATTGCAGCTTCAAGTCCTTCATTCTTCTTGCTTGATTTTTCAAGATCTGCTTCTAGTTCTTTAATTCGATTGGATGCATAAGTATGAAACCTTTGATACTTGTCCACCTGTCCATTCAACATTTCTATTTGATATTTCATTTGAGAGGTCATCTCTTTGTAAATAGAATCTTTCGTATCAATTTCCTTTTGTTGTTCTTCAACTTTGATCTTGATAGCTTCCACAACTTTACTATCTTCACTATTGTTTTCACAAAGAAGAGTATTACAAGTGGCCTTCTTCTTTTCCTTCTTTGCCATGAGTATTTTTAGAGCTTCGTTAGAAACTTCTGGTTCATCTTCTTCAATTTTTGCTATACATGATTTCTGAGGTATCTCCTTGTTTCGAGTAGGCTTCTTCTTTTGCTTCGTTGCCATGAGCACTTTCAGATCATGGTCAGAATCTTCTTCATCTTCACTGGACACTTCATCATCATCTTCTTTTGCATAATAACTCTTTCTCTTTTCAAATTGTTTCCCTTTACCATGCTTTTCTCTATAAGGACATTTAGCAACATAGTGACCAAATTTTCCACACTCAAAACATTTGAAGGGAAGCTTACCTTTGAATCTTCCAGTACCTAGTTGGAGCTTTCTCACGAAATTCGCTTCTTCTTCATCGGATATATAGCTGGATTTTTTGACAACTTCCTTTTCCTTTCCTTTTGTAGATGCCTTAAAAGCAGCTTCTCTTATTTGAGAAGGACCTCCTTGTCTCATTTCAAAAGCAGTCAGAGTACCATGTAATTGAACAATAGTAAGCGTTTGCAGATCTTGCCTTTCTTCAATAGCTGAAACTTTAGAGTCAAATTTTGAAGTCAAGGATCTTAAGACCTTTTCCACCCGAGTAGTATCAGTTATAGTTTCACCCAAATTTCTCATTCGATTTACAATATCATCCAGACGAAGAAAGAAACTGGCAACACTCTCATCACTATGCATCTTCAAATTTTCATATTCAATTCTAAGAGTTTGGAGTTTTGCACTTTTTACCCTTGTGTCTCCTTCATAGCTTAGAATGATTTTGTCCCATATTTCTTTTGCTGAATGTAGCTGCATCACTTTAGCAAATTCTGATTCAGACATGCTTCCCAATAAGACATTCATTGCTTTGGCATTGATTTCATACTTCTTTCTTTCAGCTGCATCAGTAGGAATACTTGCCGGGTATTGATAACCTTCTACCTTCTTCCACGATTGCCCATACATCTGCACCAAGACTTTGCAGATATGCTTTTGTACGTACCTTCCAGAATATCAGATTGCTTCCATTGAATAGAGGTGGCTTTATAGACATTACTCTTTCTTGACTTCCCATTGCGACGGATCTCCTTTAAGCGATCAAGCTTCTGCACAAGGACCTGCTCTGATACCAATTGTTGGGAAAAATACTGAGAGGGGGGGGTGAATCAGTATTTACTGCATATTCAAAACCTTTTACTTTTCATTCCTTAAAATGCATACGCTACTTTCCTGAACCAGACTTGCGTATATACGCGGATACCCTTTACGAAACTCGCGTATACACAGATATCTATTTATGTCATTAATTCTTCACTTAAATCATTCCTTCATTTATTCATCAGATATTCAATAAACAGTAAACATGTGCAGTAAGAACAGAATAAAGCATCACACATGAACACCAGGATTTTTAGGTGGAAACCCAAGTCGGGAGAAAACCACCGCTGCAGTTTCTCAGCCTTCAATATTTTATTATAGAGAAAACATCTTACAACATATGTGTTGGCGCAGACTTGACCAGCACGCAGGCACCCACCTGCGCTCGTTTACAAGCCTCTCCTGGAAGGGAGCTCCAACTCCCTGACTCGTTTACCAGCCTCTCCTGGAAGGGAGCTACGACCCCCTGATCTCGTTTACCAACCTCACCTGGAAGGGAGCTACCACCCCGTGACTGAAGGCTACAACCCTCAGCACCACCTTGGACCACGTTTCATCAATTTTCACACTGGATCCAACAACTTCAATAGAATAACACTTGCAGGCCACGTTTCATCATACTTTCAGACTGAACCCTTTCCAAAATTTTAAGCACAAACATACATCACCAACAGATACTTATCAAAACAGATCAGATAGCAGAAACACATCAGAACAGATCAGATATTTCATACCCCTTGCTTCAGCAAACCCTAGTTTGCATACGCTCTTTCCCTTCACTGATGTCGCGTATATACGCGCTTCCGTCCACACAAACCAGCGTATATCTCTGTATGTATTTCATTGCGCATACGCGCTTTCACTTCATCGAAGCTGCGTATATACACGCTTCCTCTGCGGCGAAGTAGCGTATAGATCTTCAATCATTATAGAGCAGCATATTTCTTCAGATCAGACATTCAGTTCAGATTTACCCTTTCACTTCAGACAGATGTTCGCCTCATCTCAGATCTAAGCCTTCCATAAACAGATCTAGTAGATACAAGTGCATTTCAGATCTAGATCCCCTTCTTCATCTTTGGTGCATCATACATTCAGATTTATCTTCAAGTGTAACCATTTCCATTCAGATCTACTTCAGATAGAAGTATTCATTCAAGCTCAGACATTTTGCACCCACACTCATGATTTGCACAATGGATTTCTTCTCCTTATATAGGTTTTCCCTTTGTCAATACCATGAGCCCCTTTTTCAATACCATGAGCCCAAAACCACATTACATCCGATGGTATTCCTGGACGGGGTCAATTAGGCGGATCATTACCCCATACAATGGGTCAATACCATGGTGATTACCCCTGGTTTTGCACTTTTAGAGCGCTTTAGCCCATACGCGACTTGGCACGTTTATTCCCACGTGCATACGCGACTTCCCTTAGGAAAATCCACGTATTCCTAGAGACATACTCTTTTCATCAAGATTTAGCACATGCTGAATTCCTTTCTTCATTTCCTTCTGTACACAATGTAGATACATCACCATGCAAATGATTTCTATCAAACCCAACAGCAACGTTGATGTGGAAAAATGTTAACCTGAACTTTAGGCCTTGATGTACCGGATTTACTGATGTGTTGTCAGCTGATGAACTAGCAAAAGTGAAGTGTTGTCCCTTTATGAAGTAGCAATAGGTTATGAGTTTTCCATTTGATGAAGTGTAGTTTGAGTGTCTTAATAACCAATGTCATAATAACATCTCAACAAGCCTTTTGATGACTCATTTCCTTTCTTCAATGTAAAAAATTCCTCCAAAAGGACCGAAAAACAAGACTGCTGGAAAGCAAAGCTTCTTAGCCAAGTCCATAGCTTAGTTTTCGTAGCATATTAAAGATAGCTATTTATGCAACCCTTCTGATCTTTCTTTCTATGGGAGATTCTTCTTTGAATAAAATAAGATAAATACATGCCTCTAACCACCTTTGTTATGTTATTTTTGAAAGCATTTAGGCTTAAGAAAACCTACAACAAGTTCGTAGCGAAAACTCAGTTTCAAGCCTGGAGTTGGCTACGAACTTGCCTAGTTTGATAGAATTTTATAATTTTTATTTATAAGCTCAAAAAAACCAAATTTTCAGCCTTAATATGTATTTCTAAGGTGCCTTAAACTAAAAAATGATAAAAAATGTGATTTACCCTTCTTCATGAAGCAACAGGTGGCTCGTCTTCCATTAAAAATGGACTCGCTTTTCTGAAAAATAAGGCTCATAAATGAGATCCTATCTCCATATCCTTGATAGATGTTACAAAACGAGAGGAGGATTTTTTTAATAAGATCATTCTGAAGAAAAAAATCTCTTGGTTTTGAAAATCATCTCTATATGTATGAAATATACATTTGAAAAACATGTCTAAAACAGGAAAAAAACGAACTCCGAAAATAGAGCCCAAAGACATATTTGAATCTCCAAATTTGTAACACCTGTGAGAAAAGTGAAAGAGGTTAATGTTCTTTGATCCATTTTTGAAAATGACCTTTCTTAGGTTTTAATAAATCATCTCTTTTTTCCCAGAAACTACTCTTGAATTTGATTGCTAAAACAATCATGTATAAGAAAGTTCAGGAGAGTTTGTAGCGTTTTCCATTTGGCAATTTCTGCAACCATTCTGAATTTTCTGCTCATTGGAGGGTCTTAATTAGGTCAAAATACTTAAATACATGCCTCTACCCACTCCTCTTATAATAAAATTTGGAAATTATAACATAAAATCATCTTCAACGAGTTCGTAGCGAAAACTCAGCTTTAAGCCGGAGTATGTTACGAACTTGCTTGATAATTCAAGAATTTGAAATTTCCACTTATTTCCTCCAAAAACCTGTGCAGAGCTATGTGAAATGATGAGAGGAAGAAACATAAGGGAAATTTGGTTTAAAACATGTCTTAACCTCCTCAAAAGGCAACAGGTTCATCCTTAGCAGGTTCATATTTAAAAGTTTCAAGCCTTTCTTCTTTAGCTTTGTCTGCACCATTTCCATTGAACCAAACAACTTTATTTGAGGTGGCAATGACCATGACCTAGTGATGAATAGTTAGACTGGAATCTAGGATTTTCTTCTTGGAATTTTAGGATGTGCTATTATGTTTGATGATGTGGCAAAAATGATGAGCTAGTAGCCTAATCACCCTGCTTGTTGAGTGTTCTGACCAACAAGTGTCTCTACTGATACACTTCAGCATCTCCTAATGACTCATGTGCTCCCAAAAAACAATAAATGATACAAAACACCAAAATTTTCCCTTGCTACAAAAACAAAGCATTTAAGGCAAGTTTGTAATGAATTCTGACTGTTTTACATTGATTTCGCTACGAACTTGTGTAGAAGTGCCAAATTTACATGAAATGGAAAATTTCACTTATGCATGAGATTTTTGGTATTTTTATTTGAAATTGATACCTATCACCTTAATGATGACCTTTAAGATCCCCACATACGTACAATTTTTTGAAAATTAATGAGCTTCATGACCTTATTTTACCCTAATGACCTAACCTAACTTACCTAAGACCAACCTAGAAAAACCTAGTTGTTATCAAGGATAACAGTGGCTCCATTGGGGATGATGTCCCTCCTACGGGGTATAAAAGAACCAATAGCTCCAGTACCTTATTGAAAACTGAAAATTATAACTTTGATGATGTCCTTTCCAAGTCTTTATGGCCTTCTCCTTGGGCTCAAACTTGTTGAAAATTGCAATCCAAGCTAAAAAATAAATCTGTACATGGTGTAAGGATGCTCATAATACTTGAGCTTATTCACACACACACCTACTACACTATACTGTTGAGAAAATACTGAATCATATGACGCAAAAATGACAGTGAAGCCAATCAAGTAGCTGATGAAATAAAATGACTGGTTGACTATGCACCAAAAAAATGGAAACTAGATTCAATATAATGACCACTGATAATGGATCTATTTCTCACAATGAAGACATGGCTGAAAACTCAGGTTGAAAAAATTCTCCATATAGTCTGCTATAGGATCAACAAAGATATGATATTTTTGATGAATATTTTCAAAATCTTGAGCAAAGCAATCCTCATAGCTGAACACTTCACACTATTGTTCCTTGTAATCATATACTTTCAGCTGTGTGTCATCAGATATATTTTTTAAAACAAAACATTTCTCCATCTTGATGTCAAAAGAAAATAGTTCATTTGCTTGTTTTGGCTAGAAAAAACTTTCAACAAGATGCATATGATCTTGAAAATGATAATACTGAATTTGAGCTTCAACATCTTCAATATATTTTTCAAGCTCATGAGCCAATTCATCTAAAAATATAATCTTATTTTCGGATTTTCTTTAAATGAATTTAAATAAAAAGACAGTGATGAAGAAAAGTTATCACCAGCTTCTACATAAAAGCACCGTCCCGTGAACTCCTGAATGAAAAGAGAGCCTAACACAAAATCTGTCTTCTCCATCCATGTTTCCGAGAAAATAAGCGAAAAAACTGAAAATGATTTAATAGATCTAACAGGTAACTTGTCCACCTAGCTTTTACACTTTCCTTGGAATGAATCATATAAAATCCTAATGAATACATCTTCCTGTTTGACTCTAAGGAGCTCAGTAAAGTCACGAAAATTTGATACATGCTCTAAAGTAAAGCTTGAATCTTCTCCATCAAAGTTAGGGCCAATACTTAAAAGATATGAATCCTTGGGAAAAATATTTGGAAATCCATAATTTTTTGAAAATTCCACATGTGCATACCTTGAAGAAATTGTAGTTGCATCTAAGTCTCCTATTTCCTAGTAGTGTTACCATGAAGCTATGAATTTCTGAATTCTTCAAGAATGGAGTCACCAAGGTAGAAAAAATGTCAAATTTTTTTGAGCTCCTGATACCTTCAAGAGTTCAGTATCTCTTCTTGAGCACAAAATTTCGGGAAAATGTATCTTCAGTCTCCCAACAGACGCACCAAAATTTTATCACCAAATTTTAGCTGATGGGATGCTTCAACAATTAATTTAGAGTAACTATTTCAAAACACGTTAGTTGGAACATAGCTTTTCCAACTTGAGAGGGATCTCTCAAGGTAATGTATGATATTCAATAAACAATATGCTTGGAAACAAAGATGGCTAACTCTGAGTGTATTTTGAATGTTTTTTATGCAGGTGAAGGATGTGAATAAATAGCTACCGTTGGGCATGGAGTTAGAGGAAACTCAATTACAAGAAAAACATCTAACATGGAGGCTGAGGCATGTGTGTATTCCCATCAAAACAAAACTTGAACAGTAAACCATATACATACATGAAATTGGAGCATGATTAAACATGAATTCCAAGTGTTTACACATAAATTTAAATGAATAAAAATCAAATAGATAGATAAGACAAACACAAATGAGAACACATGATGAATCTTAGGTCTGATAGAAGCCTTCTGCAACTATATATTACTGACTGAAAAATATTACAAAAGTAGCTTGTAGCATGACATCAACCCCCCTTCTCTAATCCTCTTATCTCCCTATTTATAGAATTATACACCTTTACATGTTGTTTGCCACCGGGACTAGACTCTCAAATCCTAATCCAGAGATATAATCCTAAAAGGACTCCATTACATTGGGCAAGAATAGGGAGATTCTGTTTTGGAGGAGTTTGTAATAAAAAAATACTCTATCCTTGATAACACTATCTATTCATTTCTCTCATTAATCTAGCCTAAACAATTGGATTAATTTATTCATCTACTTAACTATTTTTAGCCAAGATTAAACAATTTAGTTAAATTATTCCTCTAATATAATTAACATAAATTCAAACTTATTTGACCATGATTTCATTGTATGATCTAAACAATGACTTAAGGTCATGGAATTTTAAACAAGATGCACACAACATTCTATTTATTTTTAAAAAACAAACTATTTATCTGGTAGTGCCATTTGAATTTGCATCACTTTCACTTCAATTTTTCTTTTTTCATGGGGTTCTTTCATCATCATTTTTTATTCTTTCTCTGTTTTTTTTCTCTTCTTTCCTTTTTCTTTTCCTTTGTTTTTATTTATTCTATTTTCTTTTCAATTACCCTCTTTTCATTTTTCCTTTTTATTTATATTTTTTTGGAAATTATTTGCAAAATGCAATATTATTTACAATTTCATATGAATGAGAGAAAATACTCAATCACTTTGTGATCTTATGAATTATATGACCCTAACAAGACCCATGCCAACATCCTCATAAGGAAATTGGGTTTTACCTACGAAAGGTACATTACCAATTGTGCATGAATCAAAATAAAAGTAAGCGAGCTAATATGCCATGAATATTTTCCCTTAATGAGGGAAGCAAAGTACATGAAAAAGAGTTGAAACTACAACAAAAATAGCATAGTTCTAGCTACAACGAAATAAAAGGTTAAGACTGAGAGGTTTGTCAATGAATTCTACTTTGAATGTTATTGTTTTACCTTCCAATTCGATAGGCAATGCATTAAGAGTCCCACAAGGTTTGAATCCTCTACCATAAAATTCATTTAAAGTTGTTGTTGATTTATTGATCGAAGGAGAGGCAATGGATTTCCAACATTTTAAGGACATTATGAAAGTTGACGATTATTTTTTAATGAAAGTACGAAAAACATATTTGGTACACACAACAACTTGAATTTGTAAAGAAAGTTGGTGGGGGAGCCTTAGTACATGATTCTCCAAGTCAAAAAAATATCAAATTAGAATCAAACAGATCAACTCCACTAATATTCAACAATAACGCTTTCTACTGCACATGGAAACTTTGAAGGACTTAGAGGGCTAACATCACAGAGGAAGCTTGAGCTAAATTTTCTACAATATTGTACTTTTGAGCAGTTTGAGCATGTGGACTGAAGGAGGACCTTTGAATAACACCCTTTGGAGGGGGTCATATCACTATCTCAAAACTTAGTCACTCGATTTATACAAGGCCAAAAGTAGGTGTAGAAGATGTGGAATTTTGATCAAGAACACTTCCACTAGGATTATTATAGTCTTTGGCTTGTGTTTCCACTGAAAATTTCTCTTGACTCATGAGTATGTCAGAAGAGATTTGAGGGGTAAAGGGTTGATTTTGTGCAACCATTTGAGTTTGATGAGTAGGAAAAGGGCCCATCAAAACAACAAGTGTGGTTGAATTGCCTTTTAAAAAATGATTTTCATCGACATGATGCAGACAATCCTTAGTATAAATATCCTCATCAAAAATAAGAGAAGGATAACGAGGTTTGTGCTTGTATCCTTCCTTAGCAGGCTGATTTTTAGTTTTCCGCCATTGTGGGGTATTTTTTTTAGCATTGCCTTTTCCCTATTTATAAATTCTAGGTTGCTAATATTTATCGGTTGACATGGACTAGACTGCGTTAATCTCAGAAGTTTGAACATGATTAGTAGCAGGAGGGCGCAATTTTGAACCGCAATAGTCAAAGTAGTATTGGAATTTAGATGACTAAATGTTTTAATCAGAGAATGTTGTGCAATAGAACCAATCACACCATCAACAATGTGAGATTCTGTAGAAGAAAATGTAATGGGATTATTCGATGGGTGAGGAGCATGAGGAATAAGATCGTACAATGTTCTAAACTATGAATATACAAGATCTAGATGTTGAGCATGAGCGATAAATTTTTATTTGGTAACATCACCACCCCTAGTGACATCGTGGGAAATAGGCAGATGTAATGACTTTGAAAACCAATCTTTCAGTAATTGGTCTGGGATAAAGGCTTTAATTGATTAACGTCATCTTCTCCAATCATGAATATGAGTAAAAATATGTGTACACTTAAATTGATGTAACAAACTTAAAATATCAGTGCCAAATTCATAATGATTGGAAATTGGAAGTGGGTCAAAAATGCCGTAGCCAATGTATTAAAATCACAGAATATGTTTACAATAAATCATTGCACCACTTTGATGCACTACTAGTAAGAGTGTGTTGGAAAATATGCAAACGAATATAATCATCATCTAAAGAGTTTGAGGAACACCACAAATGATAACTCATGATTTGATGGGTCTTTTCAAAGTTTATCATCGAATTTGGGAATGTCACTGTAATTTAGCAGGAATTTTCGTCCATAATGGATAGTGTTGGCTTGACGGGTCCTGACCTAGGTTCTTAGTTTATGGATAAACCAACAAACCCTCCAACTACTAGCCCTTCTCTTCTATCTATTTATATGCGGCTAGCGTACATATACTGATCTGAAATTGATTGTTAGTTAATGATGTGCTAATATCAATTTCAGAATTAACATGAGAGTGCTTTGGTTTGCTTATCATGAAAGAGTTTATACATGTGCTTATGAGTGACAATTCATTAAACTTGATGAGGTTAAGTGTATTTTATGAACTTAAAAGCATGGAAACTCAATGCTGAACAACAACATAATAAATCACAACAAGCACAAATAACAAAGACAAATACACAAGTTTTTAATGAGGGAGTTCACCCCTCCTGGGATACATCTCCTTGGTCGAGCTTCATAGTGTGGGCCTTTGGAAAAAGTGATGTTTACAGTCTCCATTGCCTCTACAACCTGCCCCAATGGCTCCAAAACATCAAAATCTACCAAGAGTGACTCTTCCTGAGCCAAAATTGGTCAAAAATTTCCTCAGTTATGGTAAAACCAAAATTTCCTAGTTTTTCTCCACTAAATCTCGAAGTCCGCCAGTTAACTCCACTAAATGTGGAGTTTCGTCGGATTTGGCACACTTCACCAAACCTACCCCCATGTTCAGTGTGCAATTAAATTAAGCTAAGTGCGGATTATGGTTAAGATAATCATGGTTTAATGTGCTAAGCGCATTTTGTGCTTAAGCTTGGTGCTTGGTCTCGAAGTAGAGTCGCATAGAGTGTTGGGAAAAATACTGAGAGGGGGGGGGGGGGTGAATCAGTATTTAGTGCAGACTGAAATTTTTTTAACTTTTTCATTCTCTACAACCCATACGCTACTTTACTGAATAAAACTCGCGTATACACACGGATATTATTCAGACAACTTGCGTATGTCCAGAGATATAATTATTGCATTTAATTCTTAACTTGGATCATTGTATCATTCATTCATCAGATGTATAGTAAGCAGTAAACAGATGCAGTAAGAACAGAATAAATCATCACACATAAGAAACACACATGAACACCAGGATTTAAGGTGGAAACCCAATTTGGGAGAAAACCACCGCTGCCGTCGTTATGTAAAGAAAAATTCTTACAACCATGTACTGGCGCAGACTCATACCAGTACGCAGGCACCCACTTGCAGAAGGCCACAACCTTCTCTCATTTACCAGCCTCTCCTGGAAGGGAGCTACAACCCCCTGCTCTCATTTACCAGCCTCTCTTGGAAGGGAGCCACTACCCCCTTCTCTCGTTTACCAGCCACTACTGGAAGGGAGCCACTACCCCCTCACTGAAGGCTTGACCTTTAGTACCACTGCAGACCACGTTTCATCAATTTTCAAACTGGATCAAACAGCTTCAACACAACCCTTCACTTATCAACAAATATACTTCGCCCAGTGCTTCAAACAGAACAGTGAAGCCAATGTAACCAGAATATCAGAGATAACCCAGACTACAAAATAGATATGCAGAAACACATTCAACCTTGAGAAATCATAAGTTCAAATTCCATACGCGCTTTTATTTAATCAGACCCCTGTATACACGCGCTTTTCATTGAACGAACCCGCGTATACATCTGTGCATTTTTCCAATAAACCCTAAATTCCCATACGCGCTTTTACTATATCAGATCCGCGTATACACGTGATTTTTCCACAACAAACTCGTGTATAGATCTGTAAATGAAAGCTTTTGCAGAGCAGACCAGATCTATAAAATTACCCAGATTTCTTCATTACCTTTAGCAGATTTTGCGCCAGATTTTCACCAGTTCTTCTTCTGCAGATCATCTTAGAGATTCATCATCATCAGATCTAAGGATTTTGAAACATCCATGGGTGCATCATAGATTCAGATTTATCAATCAAGAACAAAGTTCATTAATGTAGATATACTTCAAGGTGAAGTATTCATTCAATACCCAGACACATGCACACCTTGCACTATTATTCTTTACTCCTTATATAGGTTTAGCCTTTATCAATACCATGAGCCAAAACCACACCACTTACGATGGTATTCCTGGACGGGATCAAATAGATAATCCAGCGCTCAATACAATGGGTCAATACCATGGTAAATTCCCCTGGTTATATAAATTTAGAGCGCAATAGGGCATACGCGACTTGGAACGTACTTTTCCGCGTGCATACGCTACTTCACCTTAACAAACCCGCGTATGCCTTGTGACATACTTTGTTCAACATTATTCTGGCACTTTCTGAATTCCACCTCCATCAAGAATAATCTTCATCAAATAGGTTGCCATCAAGGACAACACATTGCATCATATCGCTAACCGTCTTATTTCATCAAGTAGGTTGCCATCAAGGACAACACATGCCAACAATCTCCCCCTTTGGACTTGATGGCAACCCATGATGGTGTTTGATCATCACAACAGATAGATACATTAATCATAACCATTATGCAAACATGATGAAACTCTCCCCCTATTCAAACACCATGTTGATCCCCCCCTTTGACATCAAGGGCAAAGGGCGGATCAACAACCAAAACAAGGTTTTTCTTCTCATGTGCACTGAAGTTACCATGCTCCCCCTGAGTTCATGCTAAGTCTTCAAACATATTTTGCAATGAAGTACATGACTCTATGACCTTTCCTATCACCAAGGACTCATACTTACATCAATGATCCAACCAAGTTGATTTACATATGTGACTCAAGTACCCAACCAAGTGGGTTTACACATTTTAACTCAACTACCCAACCAAGTGGGTTTACAAAATTGACTCAAGTCCTTACATGACTGAATATTACAAATTTACATCATAGGTCTCAACATGACCTTTTCATCAAATTACAAATATGACCTTTTGCACCAAAAACCAAAGGACCTCAAGAAAGAGATCATATTTCAGAATCATCATAATGCCAACAATGCATTACATTTAGCAAGGCTAATGCTCCCCCTGAAACTATGCATCTAATGCATCCTTTCCATATGACCAAAACTCCTCCTTAGCTTGTGCAACCTGAACACGTTCAACAGCCAATCATCAAGGCATCTTCACCCAATATCAGAGAATAAAACAGAAATATAAGAGTTGAAACATCATCAGAGATTCCAATCAGCATCAGAGATACCAAACAACACTACAACTATGCTGAAGAATGATGACCCCAAATAAAATTTGTCAGCAATTAAACATACGCGGTTTTCTTTGTATGAACTCGCGTATATACGTGACTATCTTTCAGGAAACCCGCGTATCCAATTTAATCTTCTGAATTTAAGCAGTTTTGATTTTCTGCATGGCAGAGACTACTCCCAGCTTCTGTCTGAGATATTCGAACGCTTCCTTGGGCAGAGGTTTGGTAAATATATCAGCCACTTGTTCTTTGGAGGGAACATACTCCAGCTTCACCTTTTGTTCAAGCACTTGTTCACGTAAGAAGTGATACTTGATGGGAATGTGCTTGGTCTTTGAATGCATAACAGGATTCTTTGAAATATTGATGGCACTTGTATTGTCACACTTAATGGGGACAGGAGGTGTACATTTGATTTGAAAATCTTGTAAGGTTTGCATCATCCAAAGGAGTTGAGTGCAACAAGATGCGGCAACCACATATTCTGCTTCTGTTGTAGATAAGGCAATAGAATTTTGCTTCTTGCTGAACCAAGATACTAACCGGGGTCCCATATAGAATGCACCACCACTAGTGCTTTCCGATCATCAACACTTCCAGCCCAATCTGCATCAGTGTAAGCATGAAGAGTAAGATCAGCATTCTTTGGATACCATAGACCAAGGTCTTGAGTTCCTTGAAGATATTTGAAAATTATTTTAACAACCTGAAGGTGAGACTCTTTTGGATTAGCTTGGAATCGTCCAACAATCCCAACTGCATGCATAATGTCTGGTCTAGTCCCACTGAGATAAAGTAGACTTCCTATCATAGATCTGTATTCTGGTTGATTCACCGTGGGAGAATCATCATGAGAACTGAGATTACATCCGGTTATCATTGGTGTACTTATAGGTTTGCACTCTTCCATGCCATACTTCTTCAGAATTTGCTTAAGGTATTTTTCCTGTGATAAGAATATGCCATCTGTAGTTTGATGCACTTGCAAGCCAAGAAAGAATGTTAGTTCCCCAAGTAAAGACATTTCAAATTATTGCTGCATAACAAAAGCAAATTTCTGACTCATAGATTCTTCATTACTTCCAAAAATGATATCATCAACATGTACAACCACAATCAATAGTTTTTCATTTTCAATTTTTGTGTACAAGTTGCTATCAGCAGATCCATTTGAAAATCCTTATTGATGAAGATATTTGTCAAGACGATAATACCATGCCCTTGGAGCTTGTTTGAGACCATATAGAGCCTTTTTAAGTCTACAAACAAGATTTTCATCATTTCCCAAAATGAACCCTTCTGGTTGTTCTATATAAACTTCTTCTTCTAGATCGCCATTGAGAAATGCAGATTTAACATCCATTTGATAAAATTTGATTTGTTGAGAACTTGAAAAAGCAAGAAACATTCTTCTGGCTTCAAGTCTAGCTACAGGAGCAAAAGTTTCTTCAAAGTCTATACCTTCTTGTTGAGTATACCCCTTGCAAAAAAGTCTAGCTTTATTTCTTACAACATCCCCATTCTCATTTAACTTGTTTTTGAATATCCAGTTAGTTCCAATGACATTTTTGTTATGAGGTCTTGGTACTAATTCCAAAGTGTGATTCTTTTCAATTTGATCAAGCTCTTCATTCATGTCTTGAACCCAACATTCATCTTTTCTAGCTTGATTGACATTGTGAGGTTCAATAGTAGATAGAAATGCCAGATAGCTAGAAGATCCCACTAGAGTCCTTCTTGTTTGTACACCTGATCCCTTATCTCCCAAAATTTGAGATTTTGGATGATTATTTTGAACATATCTGGATGGAGCCGTTTCAGATAAATCATCTTCAGGTTCTTCATTGGGTTCACTGTCTATATCATTTCTATTTGATGTAGAAGGACATAAGTCACCATCGTCTTCATTTGTTGTTTGTTTTTCTTCCTTTGGGGCTGCAGGAGATTCATTAATAACAACATCAATACATTCAACAATCTTCCGAAGTCTTTTATTGTAACATTTATATGCTCTACTCGTAGAGGAGTAACCAAGAAGTATTCCTTCATCTGCTCTAGGTTCAAACTTGCCAAGCTTTTCATCATTATTTTTGATAAAGCATTTACTTCCAAAAACTCTAAAATGCTTCACAGATGGAGAATTACCATACCAGAGTTCATATGGAGTTTTGTCACTATTTACACGAACGTGTGCCTTGTTGAGAATGTTTATCGTTGTATGTGCTACTTCTCCCCAAAATGTGTCAGGTGTTCCAGAATCATCAAGCATAGCTCTAGCCATTTGTTGAATTGTTCTATTCATTCTTTCTGCTACACCATTTTGTTGTGGAGTTCCAGCTACAGAAAATTGTCTTTTTATGCCATGTTGTTCAAAAAATTCAAGGAATTCATTTGAAGTATATTCTCCTCCTCGATCAGATCTAAGACATTTGAGTTTTAGATCTACTTCATTTTCAACTAGAGCCTTGAATATCTGAAATTTCTCAAATGCTTCATCTTTGTGCTTTAGCAATCCAATCCAACACATTCTAGAGAAATCATCAATAAATAAGATATAGTATTGTTCACCACGAGGTGAATTTTTCCTCATAGGTCCACATATGTCAGTATGAATGAGTTCAAGAGGCCTACTTGATGATCCTTCCTTGGCATTAAATTGCACTCTGGTCTGCTTGCCAAATTGGCAAGATTTGCATATGATACTTTCAGGTAGAGTAATATTGGGAAGACCACGAACATCATTAAGTCTACTTGATTTGTTGATTTGAGAAAAGCTTAGATGTCCCAACCTTCTACGCCATAGCCAATTTTCTGAAGATTTACTCAAGTAAAATTGTTCTTTGCAGTTCTTCAATACATATGGGTTGCTTGGAGTTCTTTTTCCTTTATAATTGTTTTACCTGTATCAAGATCACGAACCACACATTCTTTTGAACTAAAGACAACTTCAGTTCCTTGATCACACATTTGACTTACACTTAACAGGTTATGCCTTAATCCATCCACATACATGACATCATTAACCTTCACCTTTTCTTTTAGAAACACATACCCTTTTCCTTTAATTACAACAGGAGTATCATTTCCAAAAGTAACTTTCTTTTCCTTTTCTAGTGTACTATATGCATGAAGTTTGGTTTTGTCACCTGTCATGTGTCTTGAGCATCTGCTATCAATGTACCATTGATTTTCTTCACCTTTTGCAAATAACGCTATGCCACAATTTTCAACCTGTAATTCCTTCTTTTTCCATACTTTGGAGTTTGAAGGAAAATGCTCTCTTGGCTGAACTTTGCTTCTGCATTCAGATTCTTCATGCCCAAAGTTATTGCAATAAGCACATTCAACTTCATTTAGAAGAGGAGAAAAATTGTTATAGTTATTCTTCTTTGTTTCAATATCAATCCTTTTCTTTCTCGCTTCTCTTGTCATGATGGTTTTATATGCAACACATTGAACAACTTTGTGACCAAAATTGTGACATGAGAAACATTGTCCATTGAAGAAGAAATTTATGTGATCATGAAATCTTCTACTTGAATTTACCTATTGATTGGTGTTTCTTTGAAAGATATTCCTGTTAGTGTTCTTTGAATTGAGATGATCATTCTTTACCTGTAAAGATTCTTTATTCCCTTGCTGAGTGGTAGAATTTTGTAAACCAGCTGTAGCTGCTTTTAGATAATTTAGTGCTAAAGCCTGAGAAGATTCCCTGGTATATCCAAGACCTGTCTTTACAAGAGGAGAGCATTGTACCTTGATAATTTCATTTAGGGTTTTAGATCCTTTAGCAAATATGAGATTCAGAGTCTTTTCTTTCTCAAAATCGTTTCTTAGACTTACCACTTCACATTCTAATTTCTCAATGTGTTTCTTTTCTTCTTCAAACTACCTTTTCAGAACCTCTATGGTTATTTTCCTTTCTTCTAAGAGTATTTTACTTTCTTCTAAGTGTATTTTGAGTTGATTGTTTTGTTCAAGAAAATCATTGTCCTCTAGAGCATCCACAAAAGTATCATTTTCTTCTCTAGATTCAAATGCCATGAGAAGTCTAAGATATTGTTCACATTCTTCTTCACTATCAGATAACCCATCACTATCTTCATAAGTATAGTAACTTTTCCTAGTGCTAGACTGGTTCTTATTTCTTCTTGCTACTTCTTTTCCTTTTGCAGATATTTCTTTATAAGGACACTTAGCAGCATAATGACCAACTCTTCCACAATCAAAACATTTGAAAGGAAGCTTACCTCTGAACAGTCCTGTGCCAAGTTGAAGTTTCTTCACAAAATTTACCTCATCTTCTTCTGAGATATATCCTTATCCTTTTGCTTCTTGCACTTCTTTCCCTTTTGTAGAAGCTCTAAAGATGGCTTCTTTGACTTCAGATGGTCCTCCTCTTCTCATTTCATATGCGGTTAGTATGCCATGAAGTTGTACTACAGTAAGATTCTGAAGATCCAATTTTTCTTCAAGAGAAGAAACTTTTGACTCAAATTTTTCTGTTAGCGATCTTAAAATTTTCTCAACCAAAGTATATTCGGTTATTGTTTCTCCCAGATTTCTCATATGATTTACAATATCATCAACACGTAAAAAGAAACCGGCAATACTCTCATCACTATGCATCTTTAAATTTTCATATTCAATTCTGAGAGTTTGGAGTTTTTCACTTTTTACCTTTGCATCACCTTCATAACTTAGAATGATTTTGTCCCACATTTCCTTTGCTGTATTTAGCTGCATAAATTTGACAAATTCAGATTCAGTCAGACTTCCCGTTATAGCATTGACCGCCTTTGCATTTGATTCATAATTCTTCTTTTCAGTCGGATCTGTTGGTATTGTAGCTGGATATTGATATCCTTGTTGAACAATGGCCCATACATCTGTTCCCATAGACTGAAGATAGGATCTCATCCTTGTTTTCCAGAAGATTAAATTGCTTCCATTAAAGAGCGGAGGCTTGATAGATGCTGTTCCATCTTGATTGCTCATATTGCTTGATCTTCCTTCTAGCGGCTAAGCTTTTTCAGAAGGACCTGCTCTGATACCAATTGTTGGGAAAAATACTGAGGGGGGGGGTGAATCAGTATTTAGTGTAGACTGAAATTTTTTTAACTTTTTCTTTCTCTACAACCCATACGCTACTTTACTGAATAAAACTCGCGTATACACACGGATATCCTTCAGACAACTTGCGTATGTCCAGAGATATAATTATTGCATTTAATTCTTAACTTGGATCATTGTATCATTCATTCATCAGATGTATAGTAAGCAGTAAACAGATGCAGTAAGAACAGAATAAATCATCACACATAAGCAACACACACGAACACCAGGATTTAAGGTGGAAACCCAATTTGGGAGAAAACCACCGCTGCCGTCGTCTCAGTCTTCAATATTTATTACGTAAAGAAAACTTCTTAAAACCATGTACTGGTGTAGACTCATACCAGTACGCAGGCACCCACTTGCAGAAGGCCACATCCTTCTCTCGTTTACCAGCCTCTCCTGGAAGGGAGCTACAACCCCCTGCTCTCGTTTACCAGCCTCTCCTGGAAGGGAGCAACTACCCCCTGCTCTCGTTTACCAGCCACTACTGGAAGGGAGCCACTACCCCCTCACTGAAGGCTTGACCTTCAGTACCACTGCAAACCATGTTTCATCAATTTTCAAACTGGATAAAACAGCTTCAACACAACCCTTCACTTATCAACAAATATACTTCGCCCAGTGCTTCAAACAGAACAGTGAAGCCACTGTAACCAGAATATCAGAGATAACCCAGACTACAGAATAGATATGCAGAAACACATTCAACCTTGAGAAATCATAAGTTCAAATTCCATACACGCTTTTATTTAATCAGACCCGCGTATACACGCGCTTTTCATTGAACGAACCCGCGTATACATCTGTGCATTTTTCCAATAAACCCTAACTTCCCATACGCGCTTTTACTATATCAGATCTGTGTATACACACACTTTTTCCACAACAAACTCGCATATAGATCTGTAAATGAAAGCTTTGCAGAGCAGACCAGATCTATAAACTTACCCAGATTTCTTCATTACCTTCAGCAAATTTTGCGCCAGATTTTCACCAGTTCTTCTTCTGCAGATCATCTTAGAGATTCATCATCATCAGATCTAAGGATTTTGAAATATCCATGGGTGCATCATAGATTCAGATTTATCAATCAAGAACAAAGTTCATTCATGCAGATATACTTCAAGGTGAAGTATTCATTCAATACCCAGACACATGCAGACCTTGCACTATTATTCTTTACTCCTTATATAGGTTTAGCCTTTATCAATACCATGAGCCAAAACCACACCACTTCCGATGGTATTCCTGGACGAGATCAAATAGATAATCCAGCGCTCAATACAATGGGTCAATACCATGGTAAATTCCCTTGGTTATATAAATTTAGAGCGCAATAGGGCATACGCGACTTGGAACGTACTTTTCCGCATGCATACGCTACTTCACCTTAACAAACCCGCGTATGCCTTGTGACATACTTTGTTCAACATTATTCTGGCACTTTCTAAATTCCACCTCCATCAAGAAAAATCTTCATCAAATAGGTTTCCATCAAGGACAACACATTGCATCATGTCGCTAATTGTCTTATTTCATCAAGTAGGTTGCCATCAAGGACAACACATGCCAACATAGAGAGGGGGATGGTGGGGCTGGCCCCCTCCTCCACCCAACAATGAATGCATTATAGTTCAAATAGTGTCGCACTCCTTCATATAACAAGGAACATGTAGTAGTCTATTGGTAAAGCCCGACGGTGGTATGGGGGAGGTCGCAGGGTCGACCCCGACCTCCGCCCCTCCTTGGTGTTATTACATTTTTTTGTGGAATATAAAATGTAGTTCGGACTTTACATAAAACTTTGGACTATAAATTTGATATGTAAATATGTGTGTGTGTGTGTGTGTGTGTGTGTGTGTGTCACTCGACTATGGTTTTAGCCAATAGTTCAAACCTTTGATAAAATAAATATGCGACCAACCTTTGACCTTGAAATAAAAAATGTGCCTTCCAACCTTGCCATGTTGGGGGGGGGGGGGGGCACGTGGAAGCCTCCGGTTGTGCCATGTAGCCCTTCCCCATTGGCCCAAAAAAAATTACCATAATAATAATAAGCCACCATAGTAGAAATTTCCAACATAGGACTAGGAGGAAAAATTCAACTTCCCCAAGCAACATTGGCGAATCCAATTCTGACACTTGTCACAGTGTCACTGGATGAAAACTAGAGAATATTCCTTGAAGATTCCTGAGGTGTTGACTGGACCGCCAAGTCATCAGTCTGTCACTATTCTGCACAATTTTTACCTGTTTGGGAAAACAAACAACATACCATTACTCACTCATACGAACTCGGATTTTGATGAAACGAGTTGTGTTGGAATCCTAGTGATGAGCTCTATCCAGTAATTTAGGTTTGAAGCATTTCTGAGAACTTTAAATTTTTAGCTAAATATTGAGCTCTTGATAATTCGTCCCCACTAGAAGCCTTTTATACCTCAAAAGATACTATTAAGTGTTCAACATGTGAGGGTACAACTCCCTCACCCTTTCACTCTCCATCCTTTTGGTCTTTGAAGGATTTTGTCCCTTGAGTTCCACTCTAAGGTATTCGACATTCCCTCTTCTTGAAGTTCTGATTCTTCTGTCAAGTATGAGCTCTTGCTGAAGTTCATCAAGATATTCTGGCGAGAAATCATCTATTGATGGTATTTGAATATGCTATCCTTGATCATCAATCAAAGGAGGCTCCAACAATGTCAAATTCTCAACATTAACGACAGAATATATTTGCATATAAGGAGGCAAATCTAGCTTAAATGCATTAGTACCAATCTTTTCCAGAATTTTAAATGGACCATAACAGATTGGCTTGAGCTTTTTACCTTCCCCTTGCAATATTTCTTTGCTGATATACAACCAAAATTCATCTCCAACCTGGAATTTTTGATCAACACGGTGTTTGTCATGCCTTGCCTTGTAGCGGCCTTGACTCTTTTCAAGTTGATCTTGCACTGTGTGATGTATCAACTGAATTTTCTCAATGAACTTCCTTTCCTTATCTATGTCACTATGACCATCTATAGAAACATCTTTATCAAAGATGAAGTCCAAAGGCGATCTTGGAAAGTACCCAAAACATGCCTCAAATGGCGATGTGTTTGTGGAATAATGCTTTGCCATGTTGTATGCATGTTGAATGTAATGCAACTGTTCATCCCACAACTTGGGATTCTTTCTGCAATAACCTCTAAGAAGATGAATAACTGTCTTGATTACCACCTCAGTTTGACCATATGTTTGCGGATGAATTATTGTACTCTTCTTCAACTTTGTGTCCATCATGTCCCATAATTTTGACCAAAATTCCTAACAAAACAGGAATCCCAATCACTTACAATAGAAGTGGGAAGACCAAAATGAACCCATACATTTTGAAAGAAAATATTAGAGTTTTGTTCAGCTGTAATTTTTTTCTTACATGGCATCAAAAGACACATTTTGCTGAACCTATCTACCACAACATACAAGTAATCGTGACCTTTCCTTGACATAGGAAGACCACCTACAAAATCCATTGAGATACTCTCCCAAGGATGTGCAGGAACTAGAAGTGGAGTGTAATTTCACATAAAGAACATCTTCTAATAAGAAGAGATACACTATCAATCATGTGTGGCCAATAACAATACCTTTGGAGATTCGCTACTGTCTTACCTACACCGAAATGTCCAGCAATCAATGATGTGTGCAACTCCCTTATGATATTGTTTCTTTCTCTCTGCGGTATACATAACTTGCCCAAATGATACAAAAAACTGTTATGCACATGATAATATAAATCTTCATTTTGATTTCCTTGACTCAAGCTTTCATACACATCTTGAAAATCACTATCATATGCATATTGTTCAATGTAAATTTCATGCATAATTGAACTGTGCTTGAGTATAATAGATTAATTTATAATAGGCCTAGAGAGAATATCAACTACCTTATTGTAGATTCCCTTTTTGTACCTGATAACCAAGTGAAATTGTTGTAGAAATCCCATCCATCAGAAATATCTTGATTGCTGCAACTTTGACTTTGATTGTAAGTACTGCAATGGCTAATGGTCGGTATGGATAATGGTATATTTTCCTATCAAATAATGCTTCCATTTCTTTACGATTTGTACCAATGCATATAACTCTTTGATGGCATCTAGCAGCCCCTATCTCTCTTAGAGGCTCAATACCAAAAAAAAATGCACTTCTCTTATCCAAATTTGAGTAAGCTCTAGATATCTGAAAGGATCAAGCCAAAGTTCATAGCATGTAGGAAATGAATTGGCAGGCCAAAATTGAAGAGTCAAGTCAGTGGCACAACATAATCAACGCAAAAAAACACACCTGTAACTTGAGAATTCAGAGATCAAGGAATGATACAGTCACATCATCCATGTTGTGGCATCTTCGAATAGCTTAAGGGCCATAAAATATCCTTCATCATTAATTCCCGAGCACACCTTCTTAGGTCGATTTCCGCCTTCCCTTGATTCTTCTCCAACCAAAAAATTTCACACCACAACAGTCTGATGGTCCTCCAATAAATGTTGGGGATTGCATAACTTAGTCTTCCTAGTGTTAGACACCAACATATGGAATCCTCCAAAGGACGAGAGATCAGTCCCCCAACCAGATGGTTGGCTCTTCTATGTAGCAGCACAATGATTCTATTTCACTTGGTCTTTCCATGCTCTGCTACAACACAAGATTTGAATAAATCTTCGTGGACATGTAGGATACCTCCTTCAATGCTGCAAATAAATTACACATACGCACTCCAAATTCTTGAAACAATTTACACTGCTCCAATTACTAAGAGATATTGTAATGGCTGGTCAAATTTAATGACCTCTGCAAACAATATTTCAACACCTTCTACGTTGATAACTCTAGCTTGACATCACAGGTCTCTTCAACACATATTTCCTTAATTAAAATATCATTCCACAATGTTAACCAATTCATTTTAACAAGCAATAATACACATCATGCCCTTAAACATATCAATCTTTACATTTCGAATAATCAGAGTTGCCTACTCAAATCTAAATATTCGACTTATTACATTGGACTTTTTAAAACGATAGAATCGATTCTAAACCTTGATCCAAGAACACAGAACATTAAAGGAGTTAATCTCATATACAAGACTTCATTAATTCCAAATTATCATATAAAATAATTCAATCAATCAACAATCATCCAGAGATGAATTAACGTAATGGAAACTTTATTTCATTAATCAAACTGTATACATACTATACTTGGCCTTATTTTCTACATTTGAAATGGCCTCTCACACATTTCATCATACCCACATCTACATCTACCTCTGCCCTCTTTCCTATATGCAGTCCTACATTTATAGAAATAATTACATAGTTATTGATAATTCTAAATCCACGATCTTCTCCATAGATCACTCAACTGATTCCTAAAATCTCTTAATGATCCCTTGAGGATCTCAACGACTCAACTAAATCCTATTCTAGGATCTCCTAATCCCTAAAATATTTATGAGATCTTCATAAGGCTAATATCTCTAGTATTATAAATTATTTGAGAGCATTTACATCAAAAACCTCACACACATATTCCTCACTCAAATCATTTAAAAATATACAAAATTCCTATTAATAAATTAAATTTATTATGAAACATTAGACCCCCTAAGTCAACTAAAATACAATGATTCTCGAGCAGGATGCTCCTGCATCACTCTTTATCATAGCTGGGATAATTAGTCACAGCTCCATTAAAAATTTCAGAATGAAACGAAATAGGATTACCATGTTGCATGAGCACTTCTCCCATAGCATAATCACTTGCATCTGTTTGGATCTCAAATGGTTGTCTAAGATCCGGAAGAGCCAATAACGGTGCTGAACTTATATTTTTCTTTAAAGCATCGAATTATTTTTGCTGCAAATCTCCCCAATGGAAGACTTTCTTAACACTTGTCAATGCATGTAACAGAGCTGCAATGGAAGAAAAATTAGCAACGAATTTCCTCCAATAATGTGCTGCCCCAAGAAAGCTTCTTACCTCTATAACTGTATTGGCTTGGGCCAATTCAGAATCACCTCTACTATGGAAGGGTCTATCTTCAACTCACCTCCTCAAACAATGTGTCCCAAATACACTAAAAAAGTCTTTCCAAACTCGCACTTCGACATCTTTAAAAATAATTGCTCTTTTTTTAAGACATCAAGTACCTGTTCACATGCATGACATGTTCTTCTCTTGATTTTTTGAATATAAGTATGCTATCTAAGTAAAAAATGACAAAGTCATGTAGAAATGGTCTAAGTACATCATTCATGACTCTCATGAAAGTAGCTGGAGCATTTGTTAGACCAAATGGCATAACTAACCACTCAAACAATCCTTGTCTAGTTTTGAAAGCAATTTCCAAATGTCCTCTTCAGGTATTCTAACTTGATGATAACCACTTCGCAAGTATAACTCAGTGGAATATATTGCATACTTCAATTAATTTAGCAAATCATCAATGTGTGGGAGTGGGTAGCGATTATTTACCGTGATTTTATTCAGTGCACGGAAATCGATGCACATGTGCCAAGTCCCATCCTTCTTTGGTACCAAAACAATTAGTGAACCACATGACGAAGTAGATGGGCGTATGATACCTTTTTTTATCAATTCTTGATTTCCAAGCTCTCCATAATTGACATACGATACATACCAATGTTTAGAAGTGGAACATCCTATTGCAACTGAATCTCATGCTGAATTCCCCTCTTGGGAGGTAACCCATTTGGTTCTTGAAACATATCGCCATGCTAACTTACCACATCAAACAAATCAGATTTTAATTTGTCATCACATCCTTCAAAATATTCATAGTCAACATCATCATTTTTTTTTATCATAAGAAGCATAAAATTTTTACTTGCGTTAACTAGCCTCTTCATTTTCCCTGCATTAACTAAAGAAATATTCAGTTTCTTGTGATGAGCTCTCACAATATACTCCACACCATCCTTAAGCGAATGATATTTTTTCTCATGGTGATAAAACACTGCTTTCCTGTCATAAAAATATGGACTTCCCAAGATAATCCCGAGAATGTCAAGTGGAACCACATCTAACTTGACTTCATCAACAAAGTTTGCAGTAATAGAAAATCTAAATATGCATTTCCTTGTAACCTGTAAATTTTCATTCTTAACTATCCAAACCAAAGGGTATGGTTTCTGACGTGGTACAATTTCAAGGTTAAGATTTTTGACCAAGCCTTCTGAAATCAAGTTTTCTTGTGACCCACTATCAAACAATGCATCAATATTTGTATAATTTTAAATCACTTTAACATGGAACAATTCTATCCTTATGTCCTTGTTTGGAGTGTTTTTGTGACTATTTGAGGAACTATCACTTGCTATGGTTTCCTTTCCTTTGTTAACCATGGCTCCAATCTTGGTCTCATCTCCTCAATCGGATCCAAGATATTTTTGTGTGGTGGCAGTCATATTTTGTTTCCCTTTGTTATTTGGTTTCTTTGGCCTTAGTTCAGGATGTAGTTTCCAACAATGGGCTTCATCATGCCCCTCTTTGGAACAATGTTTGCATGTAGTTTTCTCCCCTTCTTTCTTTATGCTTTCATTCTTCTTTCCCTTCCATTTTCCTCCCTTCTCTTTTCCCTTACCATTGAATGGCTTCTTCTTACTATCCTCTTCCTAAATGTTCTTTCCCCTTGCTTCAAGATGAGTGGCTTGCACAGATACTTCATCTAAGTTGTTTGGGTTAAACATAAGGATAGTATGTCTCAAGTTCAGAATGTAAACCCCCAATATATTTCAAGAGTGTGTCTTGTGAATTCAAGCTTACTCCTAACAACAAAGCCCTCTTTCTAAACTCTTGTATGTACTCTTTAACAATTTGTCTTTTGAGTTGCCTAAAGTTATTTCTTTTTGCATATAGGCTAATCGATAAAACTATATTTTAATGGAAGAAATGAATTCAACCCAAGAAATTGATATCTTACCATGAATTCACATTTCCTCTTGAGTCTTTTCCTCCCACCAAACTAGTGTTGTTCCTTCTAGCCTTAGTGAAGCTAACTAGATCTTTATGTCGTCCTCTTGTAGATTTTGAATTCTGTGGTATACTTCCAATTGACGGATCCAATTTTACAACTTCTCTGCATTTACCTCACCATTGTACATGGGAAGTTCAAACTTTATGTCCAACTTGAGTAATGGAGTTTTTACTTTTGGGATTTTTGAATGAGTGTGGGTGGTTTTTGTGGTGGATGTGGAAGATGAAGATGCTGATGAAGATGATGAGGATGCAAATGATGGAGATGGAGGTGGCTTTCCTCCACTACCTTTTGAACTCCTCTCTTCATATTTCTTACCATCTGAAGGTCCTTCTCCATGTGGAGGCTTTGAACCTTCTCCTGCTCTTTCTGCAGTGGATGCACCAAACATGATTTTAACCATTATTTGTATGTCTTTGAAGTCTCTCTTGAAATCCTCTTCTTTTGAATTTCCATGAGTCTCTCCAACTCCTAAAATCATGGCTAAGGATTCAAGCTCAACCTCTGATGCTTGTACCTCTTCAATTACTTCAGCTTCTTGTGCAATTTGTACCTCTTCAATCTCAACTGTTGGAGATGGAATTTGAGGTGCTTCAAGTGAAGCTTTGAGTGGAAATTTGGGTGAAGATGATGCTTTCTCAAATCTCTTTCTCCTTTTTCTAATCTCAGACTAACAACCAATAACTTCCCTTGTCCTCTCTCCAACTTCAACCTTGCAAGAATCACAAAATTACAACTATTAAAACCCTTCTTGCACAATCTCAAGCAAAGAAAGCAATAAAACTTTAGCAACCTTGGGCTATGATACCAACTTAATTTGAAATTGATTGTTAGTTAATGCTGTGCTAATATCAGTTTCAGAATTAACATGAAATTGATTTGGTTTTCTTATCATACAAGGGCTTATACATGTGCTTATGAGTGACAATTCATTAAAATTGATGAGATTAAGTGTATTTTATGAACTTAATAGCATGGAAACTAAATTCTGAACAACGACATAATAAAACACAACAAGAACAAATAAAATATACAAATACACAAGTTTTTTATGAAGGAGTTTACCCCTCTTGGCTACATATCCTTGGTCTAGCTTCATAGTGTGGGCCTTTGTATTAGCTTCAATTATGATAAATTATTGTTTACAGTATCTTGTTTCCTTTGCAACTTGCTCCAATGGCTCCAAAACATCAAAATATACCAAGAATGACTCTTCCTGAGCCAAAATTAGTCGAAAATTGCCTCAGTTATGGCAAAACCAATTTTTCCTAGTTTTTCTCCACTAAATCTAGAAGTTCGCCAGTTAAGTCCACTAAGTGAGGAGTTAATTCACTAGATTTGGCGTACTCCGCCAAAATTGCCGCCAATTTAAGCACACAATTAACTTAATATAAGTGTGGATAATGGTTAAGATAAGCACTTTTTAATGCGCTAACTGTTTTGTGCTTAAGCCCGTCGCTTGGTCATAGAGTAGAGTCGCATGGAGAGGGGGTTGGCCCCCTTCTCCGCCCAATGGTGGATGCATTATAGTTCAAATAGTGTCATGCTCCTTCATATAAAAAGGAACATGTATTAGTCTATTGGTAAAGCCCGACGGTGGTATGGGGGAGGTCGCGGGGTCGACCCTGACCTCCACCCCACCTTGGTGTTAATACATTTTTTTGCAGAATATATAATATAGTTCGGACTTTACATCAAACTTTGGACTATAATGTTGATATGTCGATACATATATATGTGCCATTCGACTATGGTTTCGACCAATAGTTCAAACCTTTGATAAAATAATTATGCAACCAACCTTTAACCTTGCAATAAAAATGTATGCGCCTTCCAACCTTGCCATGGAGTGGGGGGGGGGGGCACGTGGCAGCCTCCGGATGCACCACGTGGCCCTTCCCCATTGGCCCAAAAAAATTCATCATAACAATAATAAGCCAGCATAGTCGAAATTTCCAACTTTGGACTAGGAGGAAAAAATCAACTTCCCCAAGCAACATTGGCGAATCTGATTCTAACACATGTAACAGTATCATTGGCTGAAAATTGGAGAATATTCCCTGAAGATTCTTGAGGTGCTGACTGGACTGTTAAGTCATCAGTCTGTCACTATTCTGCACAATTTTTACCTATTTGGGAAAATGAACAACAGACCATAACTCACTCATATGAACTTGGATTTTTATGAAACAAGTTGATTTGGAATCTTGGTGACGAGCTCGATCTGGTCATTCAGGTTTGAAGAATTTCTGAGAACTTTCATTTTTAGCTAAATACTGAGCTCCTGATCAGATACTATGGTATCAAACCATGGTTTGAGGCCCACAGTTTATATTTAAGTCCATTTACACAAAAATAGGGGAATTTGACCACCCCAAAGCCCTTTGACTCCCTTTGTGCATCGCACACATACAATATTACCCAAATAGAGCTTTGAAACTTGTGCCTCAGGGGACCCGCTCCAACAGGCTCCCAACACAAACATGTGACTCATCCCGAGTCACTAAGACATGGACACACGATTGTCCCTATACAGATTCATACGAATTCCATTAACATATATGGGGAGGAATTGACCATTTAAGGTGGCCAGGCGCACAACACTGACATCTGTGACTTCCTTCAAAACATAAGGGCCAAGCCAGTGCATTCGCAATTTCTCGGGGTGGCGCACGAACTTAATATCATATAATAAGACCAAATCCCCGACTTGGAATACCTTATGTATGATTTGCTAATCATGCCATGCTTTTTCGCATGCCTTCTGGACTTATTGGTGATAATTTGCAACAAAATGATCTTCTTCTAGAGCAACCAGCCGTGCCAACCATTCTTCCAGAGCATATTCTTCCGCCATATTTGTAAATGCTGCAATGCGCAGACTGGGGATGATTAATTCCATTGGCAACACAACCTCTTTCCCATACACCAGTCTGAAAGGTGTTCGTCCCTTCAAATTCTTGCAGGTCATCCTATACGCCCAGAGAACCGAAGGTACATGTTCATCACAAGCATTTTTGTTAGCATTACATACCTTAGTGAGCATTGCCTCCAATATTTTGTTGAATGCTTCAACCACACCATTTTCCTATGGGTGGTATGGGGTACTCTTCTAATGGCGCATATTGAACTCTTATGTGAGTGCTTCGATGGATTCATTGACAAAATGCGTGCCCTGGTCACTGATCAGAATCTTGGGGCAACCAAATCATGTCACAATCTTTTCAAATATGAATTGCATGGCGATATCAGTAGTGCAGTCCCTTACAAGTTTGGTTTTGGCCCATATGATGACATAACCTATTGCTGTGATGATGTAGTGCGCACCATTGCGCTTTCCAGGGGGATTTATAGGGCCGAAAAAATCAATAGCCCATTTTTCAAAAGTCCGAAAGGCCATCTAGGGATGTAAGGGCATTTAATCTCGGCGTGAGGGCTTTCTTGTCCTTTGGAAAACATTGCATGTGCTGCAATTTCTAGTAGCGTCACTATGCAGCGTGGGCCACCAGAAGCCATCTTTCAAAATATAAAGTGTTGTCGCCTTATCGTCGTAGTGACCCCCAAATATTCCTTCATGGGATTCATCCAGAATTGTGTGTCTCTCATACTCAAGGAAATACCTGCGCAACACTTCATCTGCACCCAGCTCGTACAATTTCCCAACGATGTTGGTGAAGTCAGTTGTGCGTGCTATGAGTTATTTTTTTTGTTGGAATGTATATTTGTCAAGTACTCTTCTAGTAGTCAATAACTGAATGATGTCCGAGAAATTCTCATCAACCACCTTTATTGCAAACAGCTGCGTGTCAGGCAAGCCATCCTCTAGGTTGGTCAGTTATTAACTAGTTGCAATGCGCGAGAGGTGATCTAGCCTGACATTTAGGCGTGCGAGCTTTACCACAATCTCAAATCATATTCCTGAAACAATAAAAACCATTAGAAGATATTAACCCCCAACACAGGCTTGTTGACCAGGTATTTCAAAGCAGAATGGTCAGTGAACATCTTAAAGTGGCCTCCTAACAGGTGGTGGCAGTACTTCTACAACACATACACCATAGCTAGCCCATTCTATGGTTGAATAGTTCCACTCTACACTTGAGAGTTTTTAATTGGCATAGGCAAGGGGGTGATCTATTTCTCCTGTGCCTGGCCACACTAACACAATTCCAAGCATAATGCATGATGCATATACATGTACATGGAACTATTTTGACCAGTCTAGGAAGACGAGGATGGGTGAAATAACCATCTTTTATTTTAGAAAATTGAATCTCTTCTGAAACTTGTCATCCCAACATAATGTCACATCCTTTTCTAGTGGCTTTTCCATAGGCGCAGTGATCATTGCATAGCCCTGAATAAATTTCCGGTAATACCCAGTGTGCCCCAAGATTGAGCACAATTGCTTCACATTTGCAGGCACCTCCAGATTAACTATTAATATGATCTTGGCAGGGTCAACCATCAACCCTTGTTGACACACAATATGTCCCAGCAGTATCCCAAATGGTACACAGAAGATACACTTTTTCGAGTTCATGGATATCTGGTATTTTCTACAAGTGTCCAACATGAGGCACAAGTTTGAGACATGATTATTCAAGAGTCCAAATACAACCCAGTCATCAAAATATACTTCTAAGATCTTGTGGATAAATTCTTTGAAGGAAGCTACAACCACGTGCGAGAAAATAACAAGAGAATTCTTCAATCCAAATGGCATTACTGTATATTGGAAAGACCCCCATTGTGTAGCAAAGGTATTTTTACTGTGATCTTCCAACACAATCCAGATTTGATGATACCCAGAAAACCCATTATTAAAGGAACAGGCCTCTTGGCCACCAAAATTATCCAACATTTCATCAGAGAATGGGGTATGGAATGGATCATGCACACAAGCATCATTTACTTTGCACAGATCGACACAGGTCCAAATTTTGCCCTTAGTCTTCTTGTCTTGTACTACCATAGGGCTGACCCATTCAAATTCTTCTACTGGCTCAATGATGCTTGCCCCGACCATTTTTTCCAATTCTTCTTTCACCTTTTTCTTATACCAGGGATTCAACCTGTATGGGCATTGTTTGACCAGTCGCACATCCGACTTCAAGGTCTTCATACCCCCAAGTTTGCTGATGATTGCCTTCAGTTCAGAAAAATTTGTAGGGAACAAATATTGGTATTCTGTCTGAAACTCGGCAACTTTACCTACAGTATCATCATCCCAGTAGTCTCCAATCTTCACCAGTTTAGGTTGTTCTTCAGAGCCAATATTAACCTTTCTAATATTTAATGGCTTTGTTACGCGGGGCGTGGTGAGTGAGGGGCTGACCACTGTGTGCTAGCCCTCAGATTCGAGGATCAAGATATTACTAGTTTTCTCGTCATGTTCTTCAATGGTCAGATTTCGGCAGTTTGTAATTTCCTACATCTGCACATCCCATGTTTGCACAACACATTCTACCTGTGGCCGGGAGTCATCAAAGACAACTGGCTCAATATCCTACAAGGCTTCGTCTAGTCTAGTTGATCCACTAGCCAAGCTGAAAGTCAACAGAAATATTTCTATCATTATAACCCAATTGAGAGTTCCTCGACGCAGCTCTGTCTCCAAATATCAAGCAGTAGGGATCGGTCCCAACATATGAATAAACATGTGAACCCACTCATATCTTGGCTTCTTATCCCAAACCTCCATCAACGTAGCCAAGTGTTTACCCGGATCACCCCGTCCACAAAAAATTGCAGTTGTTCGGGTAGAGGACTGCTCAAAGTGCAACCGCATCATTCTTCTGCATTCATCCCATGTGCGCAAGTTGTTCTTATGGGTCTCCCACCAACGAGTGGGAGTAGTGCACAACCCTAGATTCAAAGCATGAAATATCTGTTCTTTGGGCACATTCGACTCCATTGTCATGATAAATTTTTTTACATCAGACGAACCATCATAGTCCAGTAGATTATGTACCTCAGATTTTATACAACATAGGTATCTAGTCACACATTTATAGCGCAACACAGACACCTCATGCAATCAGTTCTGCCAATTCTCAATCTCCTCATCAGAGTCTGAAAAAAAAAAAGAGCTTTCCTTCTCCCACTTAAGACTTCCATTCATTGTTGGGTTGATCCAATCCTCTTTGCGCAAGCTCAGCTTATAGATTTGGTCAATGTCATCCTCAGCTCGCACAGGCTCCATATATCTGTGTCCTTCAGCAGGGTCTAGAGGGATGATAACTCAGACTCCATTATTCTCAAAATCCATCCTTATTTTCTTCAAGTCTATGACACCATCCATGTCAATAGCCCAATCCAATCCTAGCAGCGCAGGATAGGGATCTGTATCATCCATGATATCTATCACTTCAAGGTCGGCTTTCATATTAACGCTCTCAATATTAAATACGACTTGAGGTAACCACCTACGAGGAACGATCCTATGTTGATTGGCCATGCACAATTGGATTGTGGACCATTCTAGCTTGGGTTTGCCCATGCACTGCCATGTCTGTTTTGGTAGAACATTTGCATCTGACCCTAGATCAATAATTACCTGGTCCATATCATAAGCTCCTACCTATGTAGTCAGGCACATCTCTCTACCCATTCTTCTCTTGGTTTTGTATATTTTATTGACTGCACACTATTCTACCATTGGTGGTCCTTTCTCTGCGCAATTATCTATTAAATCCTGCAGATTTTCCACTGCCTTCCTGTTGCGCAGTAATTTCATACATGCATGTAGGAAGGGTTTAATCTCTTCATTTCCTCCAATGCCTTGCAACAGTCTACCTGATGTTGATACACCACCCTCAGTGAATTATTTCTATGCCTCAATAAAGGTTTCTTTTGCGTGCTGAAGATCAACTCCTATTTTATGCTCTTGTGCCTTACAGATACAGACACGTGTAGCTGATTGCTTTCCCTTATCTTCATTGGTATCTATGCTGCTCCTTTTTACCACATTCACACTTGGAATCTCTCCACGGGGTTTAGCGTGCACCATCTACATATTTTGAGTTGGGGTCTGAGTCTTTCTTTCCTGCATCTTAGCAATTAATATAGGGAAATATTCAAGAACATGATCAAGTTGCCTACAATACCTGCAATATTGGCTCGTAGGATTCAGACAATCATGTGCATAATGGCTAGCATATCCACAATTATAACAAATGACTTGTAATCTTCCTCGACCAACTGATCCACCTCCTCGAAATCTTCCTCTTCCCCGAGATCCTCCACGCCTAAAAGACGATGCTGGTGATAATGATTTAGCTCGCATCCTGTATATTTCAGATTTATCCATCGTCATCTCATAGGTGCGACAATGTTTCTCATCACGCCCTAATGACAAACAAAACCTGTAAAAAAACTGCTTTATTTCAGACTGATACTTCCCAATCCTTGGACAGGAATCTGTGTCATGAAATCCAACACCATGACATATTGTACATTAGACAGGGCTCGTCAAGGGGTTGGGACCTCCAACATTCAAATAATTAGTGAAAACATGACACTGATCCTTATGGTTCTCGGAAGCTTCACATTTTATACACTAGATCTCTGCACACGCTTCCTTGCCCTTATCGTTACACATGCTTTGAATTTCCATGTGCATGGCTTCCAGTTGATTTTGTATTTGTTGAGTCCCAAGTGTAATAGGTGTTGGTGTAGCTTATAATTTCATTTTGATCTCTATAGGCTCAGCTAATGTGGCAATATTTTGCTTCCTAATGGATGGCGTAGATGGGGGAGAAAAATATCAATGAACCATACTTTATGTTGAGCATCATCAATGATGAACCCTCCATCCTCGATGACATGCTTCAACCATTGGTCTGCTTCCCATACATAATCATTAACCTCCTAGTGGATATCTTTCATTTCAATTACCAGCTGTGAGTGTGATTTAGGCTCTTTAAACTACTCTTTTAGGGCTGTCTTTATCTGTTGCAAGGTAGCATCAGGGTTATTGTGAACATACCTCATATACCAGTCTAATGCTCTATCTTGGAAGGAAGTACCGAGCTGCACTTTCTTGATATCATTACTGTGAACCTGTTGTGCCCGCCACACAACCTCAGTCACAAACCAGAAGTGTTTAGTGTCCTCATTCCTGATACCCTTGAAATTAGGCAACTTCATTGATGCAACCATTGCTACTTTTGGGAGAGGAGGAGGAGATGGACTGTGTGGTGGAGTAGGTGGTCTCTGGTGTGCTGACAGAAGTGGAGTGGATGGCGTAGGTAACAGACTTAAATTTATCTGCTGGAAAAATCTTTCTTCATCAGAATCAATTGAGCTAGCAGTTTTTGTTTCAGGCTCACTATCAAATATAAGATTCAGAGGCATATAAGGGACTTCATTAGACTCTTTGCTGTAAATTTGACCACTGCGGGTAGCTGAACCATTTTGATGCATTCAAGTAGTGTGTTCGCATAGAAAACCCTTTTCACACAATAGCATCTTCAACGACAATTTCAATGAGTGCATGAACTTACCTCTAGGGCCTTTAGAAAATATTTTCTTTGCTTTAGAGTAGAACACAAACTGATCAATGGAAAATTCAGTCACAAAGCCGCCCAAGAGCTAGTCGATCCAATGATATACCGCGTGAGTGATCTTATTATCAAATTTATCTACTTTTTGGATCAATTATATTGGACACCTAATCCTCTATGGGTAGGTGTGGTAGATGAACAATCACAAATGGAGTCCAAGTGGCCTTGGAAGATGAATCCAAGGGTTACCTCATTGTATTATAAATGTACATCATATCAATGGTAAAATGCAATGAATGCCTATCTTTCCTATTTGTGTGTTTTATCTTCTCATACACCATGTGTGTGTTTAACATGGTATCAGAGCTAGTGCATTCTTAACTTGCTCAATGTTATTTGTGCCATTATTTTTGTGGCAATTATAGACCTGCGCCTTTTCCTTGTTTAGGACTTTTCCTCTGCCATTTCTTCAGTTCCTCATATGGAATATTGTTAGAAGAAACACCCTCCATAGAACGAATAGTAGGAAATCTTGTCTTGAATTATAACGTTGGCATGTCCATTATATTGCTTGCATGACAATTTTTCCCTTTCATATTTGGCTCTCACTCTTACGACCTGTTGGGAATTAAATTGTTTTGTCAGGCCTATAGAGATTCTTTATGCATGGTAATGCTTGACCTGGCCTATACACTTACGCATTTTCTCTGCTACATCAGAAGTCCACATCATTGCCTTAATATGTACCATAACGTCTCTATCTATGTTTCAGGCCCCAATTTGAGCTCTTCCAGCACCTGTCACTTGTGTTCTCTCTACTCTGCTTAATTCCATCAAAACAATGTTTTGCACACCCATTTTTCCTTAAAAAAAAACATTCCTTCAATGCTATTCATTGTTTTATTGTGGTTGGGATCATGAGAAAAGCAAGAATAAAGGAGGATTGTGATCGAACATCGGCCATGTTTCAAATTCACCACACCACAATTCCATTTCACTATGGGTTAAGGAGGCATGCGGCTGCACATGCTCCACTATAGATATTTGTGTCTTTTGGAGTTGCCCGTGCTCCTCAAATGCGAGTTAGACAAGACTGTGTTCAATGCTTTCAAAAGGTAGAAAATGGATTTGTGAAGTATGTGCGAGGACCTGTGAGTTAAAACCGTGTGCTTATTCTTCCATTACACCATTCAAGCCTCCATACCACTGCACTTACTACATCGGCCCTTCACTGACTGCAATAACACAATATGAAGGAAGCTTTAATTTGGTGGCCAACACTTGGAATAGATTTCTTGGATCATCTGGAGGTTATACCATTAACCTGTAGCACTTGGAAAATATTCTTGTCATAGTTTTCATCACATGGAGGTTACACCACTGCCTTATAAAAAGAGGACATAATTCCCGAGTTAACACTCTATCCAGAGATCCATTTCTTTCTGCCAGGCTAACGATTCCTAAGGTTGTATTCGCAATCCAAAGAGGGACCAAGATTGTTGAAGGATCAGGTGCCAAGGAGGTCGAAATTAATCTTCTGCCGGAAGCTGTATTCCATCCATACTGACATATCATACCTGTGTTTTTTGAGGGGGTCGAGAGCCTATCTCCTTGAAGGCAGAGGACACTTTCTTGGACGACCGATAACACTTGTTGAGAGGCCGAGATCGTAAAGGTTGGGGTACGAAATTTTTCTATATTTTCCAGAATTGTTTGAGGATGGATTTATCTACTGAAGGGCCAAGTTCACCAAGGATTAGTCATATTTTGAAGAGGTTGATTTAATCTCAGAAGAGCCGAATTGTTTAAGAGGGATGAGTTTATCAAATTCTGAAGGTTGTTTGTTGAATATCCCAAAGTCTCTATTTGTGTCGAGATCAATCCTCTTACAAACGGAGATTGATAAATTGATTTGCCAAATCCATAACCCAGGTTCATACTCTTATTTAAATTCACAGTATGCCCAAATTTTGAATAGAATAAGTTAGTTTGTGGGTTTCTCAATGCATAATTTTCATAATTTTATTCACAAAAAGGGCCAAGCATTTTCAGAATTGGAGGTTTAATTTGAGAGGATAATCTTTCAAATTTGAAGTCAAATTCATACTTCAGTTGGATTGAGGGTTATATTTCCAGATACCCATGAATTCCAACAACATAAAAGATAAAAACATAGGCTGACATCATTTTTATATTAGCAGAGAAATTCTAGGAAGAGTTTGTGCAGCATTTAGGAGGCCGCGTACAATTCTGTGACTGATAAAACTTGTAGAGGAAGCAAAATGCACTGGCCCATTTGATTGTATTATTCCATAGTTCATTTCATCACTGAGCCACATTCTCCATGTTGTAGCATAATTTCTTCTCAGAGGGGTCGAGTGGAACTTGTTGGAGAATATGGGTGCTTGTAGCTAAAGGATTCATTTGCCTGTGGAAATTTCTATTTACCTCTAAAATTGTAGCAGCCATTTTTGAAGAAGATTGATTGAAACCAAACTGAATAATATTCGCAATTTTTTTACATTGTAAATGGGTGCATTATCGGTTGAAGCCGACACTCTTTCTTTCTTGAGCTTGAGTTGTTTGAAAAATGGCCAAATTTTATGAAGTATTATAGTCCTTGGAAACTTTGATACAATCCATTGTTTATGACACAATCTGGATCAGTAAAGACACTCTCTTTGATATCCACACTTTTCTGCATAATGCACATGAAAAGATTGAATTTTTGTAGCTTGAACCTCAGCTACAATAAGAAGAATTACAGCAACGGAGTCATCATTTTGAACCTGTTTCTGTTTAGAAAATTGAGAGGGACTCCCATCAATAGCAAGAATATAAATTTGCAGTCGATTCACATTCAGTTCCTTTTACAAGAGCAGATTTACATGCAGATGCAACAATTTAGTCTGTACTTCCCAAGCCCATCATCAGACCTTGGGAAGAGCTTGTCCATAACAAGCACAGAAATGGTCTTGGATATGACAAGGATTTGTCATTTCATATTCCGGACTACTCCAAGCCCATCAAATTTCAGAGTGCCAGATTTCTTCATGACAGTTCACATTCAGCTGTTCCAGATCCAGCTCCTCTTCCACAGTAGCAACAACGTATTGTAAAATTCCAACACTGTGATCGAGTTGGCCATATGAAATATCACTATTTTGATCTTCACCCATGCAAGCACTGTGTTCGGCACACCCATTCTTCACACAGATGCTTCAGAAACAAGCCTCTTGCAAAAACAAAGATTCGTCTTGGATGGATTGCTTCTTGGCAATGGGCATCAACAACCAAGAATATGTTTAAGTTGCATGTCAGAACTTGTTCTAGAATATTGAACAATCTTGCAGTTGAGTTTTCGCCATCATCTCACCTTGTACCTGACAGGGGGGGAAATGGTGGTCATATACAAGCTTCAACACCCAAGCGAGCCTGAGCCACAATCTCTCATTCTAGATTCAGAGTTGTAGCCAGAGACACAGCATTTCAAGTGAGCCTGAGCCACAATTCGTCATTCCAGATTCAGAGTTATAGCCAGAGACACGGATGCCCATGAGCATGCCTTTTGTTGGTGGGTAGCCTTAAACCATCCATGTGAGGTTCATATTCTTCCTCTTCAAAGAATTCGGAGCACTTCCTCTAGCAGAAGACTTTAGCTTCTTGCCAGCCTTGGTAGAGTTCCGGGAAATTCATTAAGCATTCCAATGTTGGTGGTCATCCTTAAACCATCATAGGTTGTAGACTTCCATTATTTTAGGTTGAAGGTATCCCTCTTCAAATATGAGGGACACTTCCTCTAGCAGAATCCCTTAGCTTCTTTCTAGTTTTGGAAGAGTTCCGGGAACTGCAATAAGAGTTGCGTTCTAGTATTGGTGGTCATCCTTAAACCACCTCTTTATGCCAACATTTCAGAGAGCTAATTCAGCCTAAGTGCTACCATGCATATTTTGCATATTTTTATTACAAATCTCTTCTTGGACTCACACACACCCCTTCAGATTAACGGGGGGAATATTGGACACCTAATCCTCTATGGGTAGGTGTGGAAGGCGAACAGTCACAAATGGAGTCCAAGTGACCTTGGAAGATGAATCCAAGAGTCACCTCATTGTATTATAAATGTACATCATATTAATGGTAAAATGCAACGAATGCCTATCTTTCCTATTTGGGTGTTTTATCTTCTCATACACCATGTGTGTGTTTAAAAAAATCAAAGATCCACTCAGTGACTGGGTCATCTCTTATACAGTGATGGAATTCAGCTAAGCGTGACAACCACTCTTGAAGCTCGTATGAGAAGGAACTAAAGAAAATTTCATGTACTTCTGTATAAATACATTTTCTGACCCACTGTTCCAAAGATAAATTATTACTCTTATTCTATTGAAGCGAAATTCCAAGATCTTTCTATCCACCCAATCTTGTAATTTGTTTCTCGAGGGTTACCACAACATTGAATCTCCCTCAAAATGACGATCTTGGTCCTGGAAATGGAACCATTTGTTGGCTTGAGGTGTCTTGACCTAGGTTCATAGTTGATGGTTAAACCAACAAACCCTCCAACTACTGGCCCTTTCGGTAGTGATTTTCTTACACAGACCAAAGTCTCACCGGAAGGAGTATGGGGGGGGGGGGGGGTGTTGGAACTAGGTTTTCGCACCCTAAGGGAGAGAAATTAATGAGTGGTCCTCGAGAAAAACCCGAATAAAACTTATACATATGCGCGCACATAGAATGCGTAAAGATTAACAAAATACCACAGAATCACTATCACTTTGGTGCAGACAAACATAACAGAAGCCGAGCAAGTCACAATGCAACAAAGACTTAAACAAATATATTATTTATCAGAATTTAATCATAAGTTATCCAGATATCTTGTGCAATAGATAACAAGTATCTTAGAACATTGCAATCTCAACAAAGCATAGCAATAACCATCACATAATCATAACACAAGAGGTTCGAAAAAACAATTCCTTATATTATCTCCAGATATATCATTCAGTACATCAATATTCTTTACACAACAACCATTACCAAACCCTTACAAAACCCTTCTGCGCGCATAACCAACAGAGTCCACACATAACTAGGACTAGGTTTCTGCACACACAACCAACAGGAGATTTTTACCCAACCCTAACTCGATGAGACTCTTACATACTATTTGCGAGAAAAATCATAAACTATATCTCACAATCATGAACTACTTAGCTTATACATCTTATATCTATTTATATGCACCTAGAGCATAGATACTATGGTCTCAAACCATGGTTTGAGTCCCACAATTTACATTTAATTCCATTTACACAAAAATAGGGGACTTTGACCACCCCAAATCCATTTGAATCCCTTTGCGCAATGCGCACATAAAAATTACCAAAAATAGAGCTTTGAAAATTGTGCCTCAGGGGACCCCGCTCCACCATATAGTGAAGAATAGGATCATTCATAATTCGTGAAATGTCTGATGGGTTTAAATTCACAAGGAATGGTAACTTCCTATTAAAAGCAGGTTGTGCATAAGAAAGATATTGGTAACTAGCCATAGGACTGTAAGGTATAGGTACTAGAGGAGGATATCCTTGGTAACGTTGTGCTATGAGAATTTGAATTCCACCAGCGTAGGTTGGAGGAGGAAATCCTTGAAAAGGTTTACCTATGGAAATTTGAGTTCCAACAACATGAGCTTGAGGAGGAAATACTTGATAAGGTGGCATATAGGTATTTGAGCTCCACCATCATAAGCTTGAGGAGGAAATCCTTGAAAAGATTGGTCTGCAGTTATTTGGGCTTCACCAACATAAGCTAAATTCCATGGGGTACCTTCCATTCTAGGGAATGGAGTGCCACTAACAATTGGAATATTAGCGGATGGTTGCATAAAACCTATTTGATATGGTCCAACAATAGAAGGAATATATCCATTTGGAGGTTGTTGTCCAATAGAAGGAAAGGTTCCTATGGGAGTTTCTTGTCCAGTAGGAGGAAAATTTCCTATGGGAGGTTGTCGTCTAAGAGGAGGAGATCCTATGGGAGGTTTTCCCCTAGTAAATGGAAGAGATCCTATAGGAAGTTATTGTGAAAAACTTATTCCACTGGATATCAAATTGGGTTTTTGACTACTTGTTGGTTAGACACCAAACATAGAAGTTTGATAAGTAACCATAGTTTGAGGGGTTTGTACCATACTTGGAATAGATGAACTAGATGGAATTATAGTAGACTAAGGACGATAATGAAAAAATGAGGGACTAGAATCTCCATAAAAGGTTCCGCTAAGTGATTGATACCCAGTAGGTACAAAATTTCCACCATCAATATATAATTGACCCAATCCACTAGGATCAAAAGAACTACTAGGAAAATAATATCCAGTAAACATGGAAGATGTATTAGTTTTAGAAGATCCACCACAATAGAAGGTAAATTTTGCATTAAAGTTCTAGTAGGTGTAGATTTTGTGGACATTGATTGATGCATGGTTGGACTGGTAAGAAAATATAAATGAGTACGTAAAAATGAACTCCTCCTAAATGTAGAGTGTGTGTTGCTAATAGGGCTAGAAAAAAGATATTGATACCAAGGATTATCTCGCCACAAGGATGCAATAGGAAATTCAACAAGAAAAAGGGCTCTTATATCAGTTATCAAAGGATTAACTAGAAGTGGTATTCTTGAGAAACTTCTTCTATGTGTAGTAGACCAGGTGGAAGACATGTTACAACTTCGTCTCATGAAGAGATAGATTCTTGAGGACTATCCAGTAAAGGAGTAGAAACTAAAGTTGTTGAAGGAGGCCGCATGTCAATTTCAAAATTTATAGGTTCAACAACTTTCATTTCCAAAATTTCAAATGGGACAACCTCTAGTTCCAAAGTTTCAAGTTCCACAATCTCTAGTTCTGATGTTTTTCTTTCAACAATTTCATGTATGTAACTTTAGGTTGTGATTTCTCAAGTTTTGTAATTTTAGGTTGTACAAATTCTGGTTCTTCTATAATTTCTAGTTGTGCAACTTCAAGTAGTTCAGGGTGTAAACCCTGCATCCTATGTGATCGACGAGGTTGATATTTTTCCATAGTGAATTTATATAATCAATTAAAAACACACCTATGGTTCACTTAAAAGGAAAACAAATAACACACACTAACAAATATAAAGTAGCAACATTCCACAAAGATGAGAGATCAGGTGGAACTAGTTTCGTTGGTGACCTAATTAATGGTCCAAGCCCAGTGCAAGTACCCTCACATATAGTGGAGCACCCTCTAGGAAGGTCTGAGTGATTTTGACCAACGTTTGTCTCGAGTATAACAAATATTTTCCCCTTCATCATCACCTTATGTATGAGCCCTAGGATTATAGCCGCTAAGGTTACCACCTACAACAACCCATCTTGGGGGGGCAATTGATAGTCAAATATACATGTAAGGACAGGGTAATGAAACCCAAAATCCCCCTAAGAGATTCCTCAAAATGAGGTGTACTCTTCTCAGGTGATAACCAAGTGTTATAAAACATTGTTTGTAATATGTGTAGATCAATGTCACCAAGACCAACGAAGCGTGGTTAATAACTTTGTTGGTCCCAATGTGACCTTGTGCTTAACCCTTGTGTGAGAAGGGTTGCCCAAACAACATGATGTTGCGAATGAATTTTCAATCCCTAGCTCAAGATTCTAAGTTTTTTTTGTAGCCATGGAGAGTTTAAACTCACCACTTATTCCTTGGCCCTAAAATTAAACTAATGTGGATGTGCTACTAGAGAAATGCAAAAATATCGAACTGATTTTATTAAGCGTTAATTTAAATGGTTGTTGCTTACACACATAAACATATGGAGTGGAAAAGATGGTATTTTGACACAACTCTAAATATTAACGCAACGAAATGAAATGAAAAACTTTCGTTTCGATGAAATATTTTTTCTTTTTGTAAAATGATATATATATTAGAGAGAGAGAGTTTTGGTTTTCCACAGTTGGATGAGAATTTTGTCGAGATAGTTGCATAACATTTGGTATCAGAGCTTTGGATTCTAGGGTTTCACTGCTTCTAATAGGACATCTTGGAATTTTCGTTATAAATTTATTTATATGAGTTTTCAAAAGCAAAAATTTTGACCACATAGAGTAGAATTATTGATGAACTTCGTGTATAAATTTAATATCTTGGATCATTATATTTTATGAGATATGGTCTGAAGAAGTTAGGGATTTTGTAGGTTCCAGAATTCAATCTCAAACATGTGACCTAGGGAAAATCGACATAAATTTCTATTTGAGAATCATATTTGAATTTCATAAAAAGTGACTGAAAGTGCATAGAATACAGTTTTTTGTGTATCATTTTCAAGGCCGAAGGTTGAAACACTGGCGTGTGGAATTTTGTACAAGTTCGCTCTACTGAACCATTCTATAATCAGATCATCGTGGGAGATTGGGAATAAATATTTCTTGAGGAATCCAATATCAGTATGAATTGTGGGGTTGGAAAGAAGACTCATAGGGATACCACAAGACAAAATTTAAGACCTTGGAGATCCGAAATTATAGAGATACAATAGCTCCAATATTGAGCTCCTAAAAAGAAAGAAAAAGGTGTTTATATTTTTTAGATTTTGCATAAATTTTGTTTGAAAAATAAGTTTGAAGTGATTGAAAGGGCATAGTGAAGCATATATATCATTGTGTGATTCCAAAACGCCTAAAAACAAAAAAATGGACACACCTATTAAGAAACCATAAATATCTTCTACGACGCATGAAGAGGAGAAATAAATGCAACATGATATATCAAAATTACATGACCAAGTGCAACAATTTTTTCTCTCGTTAAGAGTAACAAAAAATGAAATGAAAACTAATATGGATGGTTTAAAGAATGGTTTAAAAGTAGGCACTGAAGGTTTGAAGGATGGATTAAAAGCATTCATGGAAGGTTTGAAGGAATGTTTGACAAAGTTGCTACAAGAAATGCTTCCTAATAGTGAAAAGGTATTCCATGAAACTCATGATGAGGAAAAAAGGAATATGACTTATGATTTTATAGACTTCTATGTTGCGTATAAGAACCACCACACTCCAAATATTGATATGAGGAAGTTTGATAGTAAGGATTCAGTAACATGGATACTACAAATGGAGAAATATTTTGATCTCCATGATGTAAAACACACACAAAAGGTACACATTTCATATTTATATTTAGAACCTAGTCGGTTTGTATGATATCGATGGATTTTTTCTCATAAACCACTTGTCACCTGGTCAATTTTTACGGAGGAAATGATAACACATTATGAGGATACAAATATCAACGCCTTCTTTAGCCAATTGATAAATCTAAAACAAAAGGGTTCAATGGCAGAGCACATTGAGGACTTCCAAAAATTGAATATCACGGTAACTAATATTCCAGAGGAGCATAGAATTGTTGCCTTCGTAGGGAATTTAAAAGATAAAATCAAACATGAGGTTCTCCTTTGCAAACCTAATTCATTAGAGAAGGCATTCAAGGTCACAAGAAAATTTGAAAGGAAAATTATGGCAACGAGGAAGTATAGCACTCACAACTATAAAGGTGGAAGTGTCATTACTCCTAGCCTTCCACAACCTACAAGTTTGAAACCGAAAAAAATAGAGGAAAAAAGAGAAAAAGGGATTTTTTATAGTTGTGATATCAAATACACTAAAGGTCATAAGTGTGCTGAGAATAAATTATTCTACATAGATAGTGAAGAGGAGGAAGAAAAGGAACAAGAAACATCAAAATAGGAGGACATACACCGGGAACCAACCCTAGAGAAAGAAGAAATGAATCCGACCATATCTTAATAATGTTGATTGATTCGAGTGGTACCCATAATTTTATTCATTGTGAGATAGCCAAGGAATTGAATTGCTTCCTATGTCCAACACTAAAGTGTCAAATGATAGGTGAACATGGAGGAACTATAAATTGCTCTAGAAAATGCCATAATATCAAGTTAAACATGGGGAAATATGTATTTAATAGTCCAATTCCTTCCATTCCAATGGGTGGTGTTGATGTTGTACTAGGAGTCCAATGGTTACAATATTTGGGGATGATAGCTTTTAATTTTCAAGAACTTTGTTTTTTGGGAAGGAAAGGAATTTCAATTAAGGGGTATTGTAGGGAAACTAGGAAATATAATCAGCTCCAATGGCATGAAAAAGATTTTAAATAAATAATAGCGAGGTGTAATTTCACATTTATGCTCAATAGAGGTTCAAACATTGAAATCGTATATTTCTCCATATCCCCAAAAAATATTGAACAATGATTCCAAGGTATTTGAGACTCCCAAAGGCCTCCCACTTATTCTTGATCGTGATCATGTTATTCATTTGATTCCAGGAAGTGTCCCACTAAATATTAGACCTTACAGATATCCCTATGCCTAAAAGAGTTAAATTTAACATATGGTTGCAGAAATTCTAGAGGACAGTATAATTCAACCTAGTCAAATTTCTTTCTCTGCTCCATCAGTATTGGTGCCCAAGAAGGATGAATCACGGTGTATGTGTCTAGATTATATGGAGCTCAACAAGCTCACTATTAAAGATAAATTTTCCATTGATGTCATTGATTAATTCTTGGATTAATTACATGGAGCAATTTACTTCACCAAGCCGGCTCTTTGTTCAACATATCATCAAATTAGAATGAAGACTCAAGACATTTCGAAAACAACATTCATAACTCATGAGGGTCATTATGAATTTTCTGTATTTCCTTTTGACCTTACTAATGCACCTTCCACATTTAAAGGTTTGATGAATTCCATTTTGAAACCCTTCCTTAGAAAATTTGTGTTAGTATTTTTTTGATGATATACTAATCTACAACAAGTCTTGGTAGGATCATGTTCAACATGTTGAAAGAGTGCTCAAACTATTGGAGGAGAAATAATTCTATGCAAAAACCTACAAATGTTTCTTTGGAGTACAAGAGGTGGAATATTTGGGTCACATTGTATCTCATGAGGGTGTTAAGGTAGACCCTAACAAAATTAAATCCATTAAGGAATGGAAAATCCCCACAACCATAAAGCTCTGAAATTTTCACTAATGAAATCCTACTGCAATAACTAATTAGATTTACCCTATTTGTTAATTATTGAAAAAATTATTTATGGTGTTACACAGTAAATATCGAAATCAAATACATTGCAACCTACACAACATAAAATACTGTGGAAAATACACACAAGATACACTATTATTTTTGGACAATCGTCCTAAAAAAAAAACCTAGCTTGGGAAAACCGGTGCAACAGCTAAGGGTTTTAATATCATGCAGTAGTAATTTGAGTACAAAATCATTGGATGCCCGAACTGGCTATCCGATACAGATTAATACTGACAAAAGAGTTAGTGAGAAAATCTCACACTTTCACAAGAAATCTGGTAGTGATCTGGGTTGGAGAGGAATTTCCCTTCGCAGTAACTATGTCAGCCTACACAGTACCTGCGTCAAAAATCTAGAAAATGCATCATCTCATCCTTTTGATCTTCTATTGACTGGAAAATAAACTCTCTGGCCCTCCAAAATCACACCCTGGCTTCCCGCACTAGATTTCGACTGTCTCGCAGCAAAATAATGTACTCCCTCTGAAGCTTTGCACTGCCTCTGCGTGGAACTGCGCAACCTCTTTGTGTATATCAATGTATTCTCTTCCTTGCACTCCATAGATCTGTAAAAATTCCTCCAGTATACTATATTTTCCCCTCACTCCTATGATCTCACTGGATCTCTCTCTAGAAACCCATCACTTCCTCTCTGAGAATTGAATCTCCTAGCAAAATTGATTTCCGCAAATCTCAAGTGTGTTCTCCAAATTCCCATCGAGCTACTTCTTATAATCTCTCGTTGACATATCAACGACCGATATTAGATCTTAATCAATGGCTCAGATTAACTTGGACTCAATCCTCGCCTTTATCTAGAAGATTCGCACCCGATTTAATTAATCACATTTCCTAAGTTTAGACTTAGGAATACATTAAAAATGATTAATTATTTTAATTAAATAATCTCCGAGTGGATTTTTCCCAAATTATTTATGGGTCTTGGAGAATGCATGTGTCTTAGCCTCTTTACAAAATCTTGAGGCTAGAGCACATCTGATTCTACAAAAATATACACTCCCTCTTATCGAGGAATGTGCTCTAGTGATGTAACCCATTGAAGCATCACTGTGACTCTGTATCACCTCTTGCTGTGTTTTTGATGTTTGGCCTCACTACCCACCAACTAGTGCACAACTCTGATTTTGCATTGCATCTGTGCTGATGCTCACTCTGTGTACTTTTTCCAACTAATGGAACTCTGTTTCTGCTGCCACTGCAACATCTTCAAATTTCTCTCATATTTTATTGATGTAACTGAGAGATGTCCATCATAATAAACCAACTGTGTTCAGTCTGATGCATATGTCACTCAAGTCCTAAATGATGTTAGTTTATTTGTTGTCACTGACGCTTCTATGATGTTACTGACTCTACACTATGTCGACTACACTGCTGCTAGCTCTGCTCAGCTTCTAACGCTGCTAGCCACTGCATTTGTCACTCTGGAACCTAACAACACCAACTTCCAATGGTCCATCCTGCTACCACTACTATGGCCTCCCGTAGCAAGGAATCAATCCAAGAGATGGAATCCTCAAGGATCCTACCCATCTTGTAGCTCTCTGGGGATAAAAAAACCAAATCACCCCACCTCATCCCTGGAGGTATGTCGGTGATCATGGAAAAATCTTCCTCCAATCTGGAGGACAACCTATCGATCTCTGCAGATGCAACCTACTGATCATGGCTCTCCTCTTTGTCCCTCTTTTTGAGCAGACACTTGGTAACGTAGTGGCCAAGTTCACCACACATGAAGCACTTGATCTTTGAAATGTCCTTCTTTCTTCTGTGCTTCTCTTGCTTCCCCTTTGATGCGAGGGTTGCATTATCCTCTTCCTTCACCTCTTCCTTCATCCCACTATTTCTACTGCCTTTTAAGGTGCTCTTCACCAAGTCTCACCTCATCTCTTCTTGCTGTAGATCAGCCCACATCCCATCCCACTTTGGCATTGTTTCTCTGCCAAAAATAATTTGGAAAAAAAATTTCCGTTCTTTTGAGACTGCATTTAGAGCCATCTGCACCATATTTGTAGCCTAAGGAACTGAAACTAGAGCATCCAACTAATCTCGGACATCCTAAAGCCTGTTGAGAAAGTGGTCTATGAATTATCCCTTCTGCATATGTGTGCTCCTCAAATTTTCTTCCAGATACATCTTCCGCTGCTCGAAATATCCCTCGTACAATGTGGCAAGGGAGTCCCACATCTCTTTTGTCATTCCTAGGGCCGCTATGTGAGATAAAACATGATCCCAAACTCCATCAAGGATCATCCTCTTCACCTTAACAATATCTTTCTTATACGTCTTATTCTGATCTGGATATGTGGGGACATCCACCACATTATCTATGTAGGTTTTGAGATCAAATTCATCCAGAAGGAAGGAGATCCTTGCCTTATAGATTACATATTTAGACACTATGTCCAACCAATCCTGATATATCAACCTATTTGATACCATCTCACCAAAAAAACAAAGTCGAAATTTGCCTCTATCCCTCTCCGCAGCTGATGACTGGATCTACGCACTCCCTGCTGGAGTGAGCAAAACTTATCTCTGCTACTGCTGCTCTGCATGGAAAAATTATAGTATACTGGCTAGATATTCTCCGAGGACAAAATTCCCTTAGTGTTCTCTTCTTTCCTCCTGACACTTTTCTGCCAGCTATTGTTGCAAAATGACTAGATCCCAACTGAAGATCTACTCTGCATGGGAATTTATGTTGATTCTCTCTCTACCTCTAGAAAATATCAATCTGGATATTTTGTGCTCTTTCGACTCACTTAGAGACACAAATTCCCTCAAAAATATGCCTTGATGGTCTCTAGACTACGCAACCTCTGGGGTTTCGAGTAGTTGCCTACGGAGTGCCTCGAATCACCCTCTTTCCTTCTACACTTGAACTCTATGGATTCTATCTACGCTATGATACCATGTGTAAATTTCACTAATGAAATCCTACTACAACAAATGATTAGATTTATCCTATTTGTTAATTACTGAACAATTATTTACGGTGTTGCATAGTAAATATAAAAATCAAATACACTACAGCCTACACAACATAAAATATTGCGGAAAATACAATGCATCAAATATAGAAACAAACAAACAAGTACACCATTATTTTTTGACAATCGTCCCTGGAAAATAAAAATAAAAATGAAAAATAAAAAAATACTTGGGAAAATCAGTGCAGCATTTGAGGGTTTTAATATTATGTAGTAGTAATCAGAGTACAAATCGTTGGATGCCCAAACTAGCTATCTGATATAGAGAAATATTGACAAAAGAGTTAGTGAGAAATCTCACACTATCACGAGAAAACCGACACTGATCTGGGCTGGAGAGGAGATGCCTTGCGCTATCTCTGCACAATAACTATGTCATCCTACACAGTCCCTACATCACAACTCTATAAATTGTGTCACCTCCTCTTTTTTATCTTCTCTGACTGGAAACTCAACTCTTTGGACCTCCGAACTCACACCCTGGCTTCCAACACTAGATCTCGATTATCTCCCAGTAAAATAGAGGAATCCCTCTGAAGCTCCACGTTTCCTCTGTGTGAATTTTGATGTCTTCTCTTCATTGCACTACCCGTATCAAGAAAAATTCCTCGGGTCTACTATCTCTACCCCTCACTACAACGATTTCACTGTATCCCTCTATAGAAACTCAGTGTTTCCTCTCTAAGAATTCGATCTCATAGAAAAATCAATTTCTGCAAATCTCAAGTGTGTTCTCCAAGTTCCCATCAAGCTCCTTCTTAAAATATATCATTGATATATCAACGACCAAGATTAGATCTTAATCAATGGCTCAGTTCAACTTGGAATCGATCCTCACCTTTATCTAAAATATTCACACCCGATTTAATTAATACCCTTTAATTAATCACATTTCCTAAGTTTAGTCTTACGAATACATTAAAAATGATTAATTATTTTAATTAAATCATCTCCGGGTGAAATTTTCCAAGTAATTTCTGGGTCTTGGAGAATTCATGTGTCTTAGCCTCTCTGCAAAATCTCGAGGCTAGAGCACATCCGATGCTACAAAAATCAACAAAATCATCTTCAAGGATTTCTCAGGTTGACAGGGTGTTACTGCAAGTTTTTTAATAATTATGGAAGAATAGAAACATCTCTAACAACATTACTGAAGAAAGATGCATTTTCTTGAACTCCAGAAGCAACTAAATCCTTCTAAAATGATAAAGAGGCAATGTGTCGAGCACCGATATTAGCTACGCATGACTTCACAAAAAACTTTATCATGGAATGTCATGCATATGGAAATGGAATTGGTGTTGTTTTAATGCAATAAGTAAGGCGTGTTACTATTGAAATTCTATCAATCAAAGGAAAGTATTTACACAAACCTATTTATGAGAAGGAAATGTTGGCAATACTAGATGCAGTAAATCAATGACGACCTTACCTAATGGGGAGGCACTTAAAGGTAAAAATAGATCATGATAGTCTTAAATACTTTTTGGAACAAAGATTATCTTCAGAAGAGAAGCAAAAATTGGTCACAAATATCTTGGGTTATGACTTTTAAACCATCTACAAAAAAGGTAAGAAAAATGTTGTTGCAGATGCACTCTCAAGAAACGATGAAGATGTGGAAGCATTTCTTTGTTCCATTTCTATTATCTAACCTGATTGGATAACCAAAGCAAGGGATGAATGGAAGAATGACAAAGAGGTGTGGAAACTCATTCAAAATTTGCAGCAAGATCCTAGTACATTTGATACATTTAGCTGGAAAAATGATTCATTATGGTATAAAGATTGCTTATATCTTTGCAAGAATTCCCTACTCAAGCAAAAGATTCTTTTGGAATTTCACACCTCCCCCTCAGGAGGGAATTCAGTATTTTTAAAAACTTACCACAAGGCCTTAAATATGATATTTCGAAGTTTGTGGCAGAATGTTTGGTTTTCCAACAAAATAAAGTTGAGACAATTATGACCTCGGGTCTGTTATAACCTTTAGCCATCCCAAGTCAATGTTGGGAGGAGGTCTCAATGGATTTTATCACAGGTTTACCGAGGTTTGAAGGAAAGGGTGTCATCATGGTGGTAGTTGATAGAATTACTAATTATGAACACTTTTGTGCATATCTCATCCTTTTAAAGTCACTACAATTTCTACTGCATTTTATATGGAAACAATTCAAAAGCTACATGGAAACCCAAAAATTATTGTAAGTGATAGAGATCTTATTTTCAATGGAAATTTTTGGATGGAATTATTTTTTTGTCTTGGTGCTCAATTAGCTAATAGCTCATCTTATCACCCTCAATCTAATGGGAAAACTTAGATAGTGAAAAAATGTTTGGAAGTATATCTTCGTTGTTTTGTATCTTATAAACAAACACAATGGGTCAAGTGGTTACCTCTAGCTAAATGGTGGTATAACACTTCCTTTCATACTGCAGTGAAAATGACCCCATTTATGGCACTTTATGGATATCATCCACCATCCATTACATCATATTTAAGAGAAAATTCTAAGGTTCAAGCAGTAGAAGATCACATCGAGCATCAACAACAAGTTCTCCAACTCTTAAGGATAAAATCACTCAAGAGAATAATCGAATGATACAAGAGGCAGATCAACATCAAAATGAATTTGTTTTATGTAGTTATCTAGCTATTTTTATGGCTACAACCATACAAACAAATGTCCCTCAAGCAAGCTAAGAAGGATAATAAATTATCACCCAAGTGATATGGTCCTTACAAGGTGTTGCAGAATATTGGTACTATGGCATACAAATTGGAGTTTCATGCATCTTCGAGAGTATACCCAATTTTCCATGTTTCATGTTTAAAGAAGGTTATCGGTGATAAGCTTCCAGTTTAAACAGTGTTTCCAGAACTTGACGAAGAAGGAAAAGTCATATTTGAGCCTGAAGCAGCCATAGAAACAAGAGCCAAAAAACTATGGAATTGATTAAATTTAGAGTATATCATTAAGTGGAAGAAATTACCCGTTGAAGATTCCACATGGGAGGATGATAATTTTATACACATGCATTCGGAACTACTCAAGCGTTGAGGATAACACTTTTTGGAAGGAGAGGGGCATGTTAGGTCCCTATAATACTAGTGTTTCTCCCTTATTGTTTTTGTTAGTGTAGTCCCCTATTGTTATTGTTGTGCCCATGTATCCCCCTTGATGTTATTATTGTGCCCCATAGAAGCCCACTATTTTTATTATTTCTCCCTTACATTATTATTATTATGTAGGATTTGCTTATATTGTGACCCCTTAGACTCCTATATATACCAAGGAGGTATTTCATTTGTATCATCCAATAATTGTGCAATTATGTGATGTAAAGAAGGTTCCCCCCTTGAAGAGACTATTTTTCAAGTCGTCGATATATCTTTTGTTTTGTTTTGTGATCTAGTTTCATAACAACGACAATAGGAATGATCAAGCAAAGAATGAGGTATGTGAACGATAGTATTGATCAATATCATCTTAAAGGAGTTTACATAATTGATTGTTCTCGTGATAAAAGTTATATTGGATAAATAGGATGCTCCTTGCAAAGAACACTGAAGGAACATGAAGTTGGCATTAAAAATGAAATATCTCATGCTTCAGCCTTGCTAAACACTCCTCCAATACTAAGCATCATGTTTTCTTAGAAAGTGCCAGAATTATTTCTAGGGAAGAACACTATCAAAAGCGAAAAATTAGGGATGCTCTTGATATTATGAAACAACACATAATCTCAAAAAATATGGTTTCCTCTTATCAAACAGTCTAGTTCGGTCGACATTTCTTAGGTATAACATCTTATTGGGAAAAATACTGAGAGGGGGGGGGGGGGGGGGGGGGGGGTGAATCAGTATTTACTGCATATTCAAAAAAATTTACTTTTTCATTCCTTAGAAACCCATACGCTACTTTCCTGATACAGACTCGCGTATATACGCGGATACCCTTTACTAAACTAGCATATGCACAGAGATCTTAATAAACACTTAGTTCTTTACTTAGATCCTTGCATTTATTCATTCATCAGATGTTTATATAGCAGCAGACATGTGCAGTAATAACAGTATAAACCATCAAACAGAATAAACCATCACACATAAGCATCACACATGAACACCAGGATTTTAGGTGGAAACCCAAGTCGGGAGAAAACCACCGCTGCCGTTGCTCAGCCTTCAATATTTTATTATAGAGAAAAAATCTTACAACATATGTGCTGGTGCAGACTCCTACCAGCACGCAGGCACCCACCTGTGCTCGTTTACCAGCCTCTCCTGGAAGGGAGCTCCAACCCCCTGACTCGTTTACCAGCCTCTCCTGGAAGGGAGCTACGACCCCCTGATCTCGTTTACCAGCCTCACCCGGAAGGGAGCTACAACTCCCTGACTGAAGGCTACAACCCTCAGCACCTCTATGGACCACGTTTCATCAATTTTCACACTGGATCCAAAGCTTCCTTTAGAACACAACTTGCAGGCCACGTTTCATCATATTTTCAGACTGGACCCACTCCATACTTTTAAGCTCAAACATACATCACCATCAGATACTTATCAATTCAGATATCCCAGACAGATAACAGTAACATAGCAGAACAGATCAGACATTTCATACTCATACTTCAGCACACCCTAGTTTTTCATACGCGCTTTCCTTTCACTGATGTCGCGTATATACGCGCTTCCGTTCACATAAACCAGCGTATACTTCTGTACATATTACAGATCTAATTTCATTGCGCATACGCGCTTTCTCTTCAGCGAAGCCGCGTATATACGCGCTTCCTCTGCGGCAAACAAGCGTATGGTTCTTCAAACATTTAGGTCATTGCAATTCTTCAGAACAGATACATCACACAGATTTTTACCCTTTACTTCAGACAGATGTTTGCCTCATCTCAGATCTAATCATTCCATAGACAGATCTAGCCAATACAAATACATTCCAGATCAAGATTCCCTTCTTCATCATTTCTTCATTGGAGCATCATGCATTCAGATCTATCATTCAACTGTAACCCTTTCCATTCAGATATACTTCAGAGAGAAGTATTCATTCAAGCTCAGACATCTTGCACCCACACTCCTGATTTGCACAATGAATTTCTTCTCTTTATATAGGTTTACCTTTTATCAATACCATGAGCCAAAACCACATTACTTCCGATGGTATTCCTGGACGGGGTCATTTAGACGAATCATTACCCAATACAATGGGTCAATACCATGGTGGTTACCCCTGGTTTTGTACTTTATGAGCGCTTTTTCCCATACGCGACTTGGCACGTTATTTACCGCGTGCATACACGACTTCTCTTAGAAAAATCCGCGTATGCCTTGAGACATACTCTTTTCATCATGCTTTGACACATACTGACAATTCTTCCATCATTACATTTTGTACTCACTGTAGATACATCAGATTTACATCATTTAACAAGTTCATCAAGACATATTCTATCAAGCACAATTTCATCAAGTAGATTGCCATCATCTTCATCAAGTGGGTTGCCATTCAAGGACAACACTCTATCAAGTGGATTGTCATCAAGGACAACACTCAGCATCATATTGCCAACAAACATCATATCACATCAGATTTGCATCATTTACCAAGTCCATCAAGTCAAGATAACTTCATCAGGTGGATTGCCATCAAGGACAACACGTGCCAACAATCTCATGTCTTCATCTTCATTAAGTGGGTTGCCATCAAGGACAACACTCTGCATCATATTTCCAACAATCTCCCCCTTTGGACTTGATGGAAACCACGATGGTGTTTGATCACAACAGATAGGTACATTAAGAATACAATGACATTATGTCACTCTCCCCATTCTTGGACACCATTCTTTCTCTCCATTTCAAACACCATGTCACTCTCCCCCTTTGACATCAAGGGCAAAGGGCGGATCAAAACCAACATACTCTCCCCCTTTTCTCCTCATGTGGAAGAAGCGTTTTGTAGATCTGATGTATACTGAAGTGACCAAGCTCCCCCTGAGTTCATGCTGAATCTTCAAACATATTTTTCAATGAGGTACATGACTCTATGAACTTCCTATCACACAACACTCATACTTACATCAAAGATCCAACCAAGTGGATTTACATATGAGACCTAAATACCCAACCAAGTGGGTTTACAAATTTGACTCAGCTACCCAACCAAGTGGGTTTACAAAATTTTTCAAGTCCTTACATGACTGAAAATTACAATTTTACATCATGGGTCTCAACAAGACCTTTTCATCAAAATACAAATATGACCATTTATGACCAAGACCAAAAAAAAACCTCAAGAGAGATCATATATCAGAACCACCATAATGCCAACAATGCATTATACTCAGCAAGACTACGGCTCCCCCTGAAAATGTGCATCCGAACATCCTTTCCATATGACTAAGGCTCCCCCTTAGTTTGTGCATCCTGAACACTTTCAACCAATCATCAAGGCATCTTTAAAACATTAGAGATTGAAACGGTATTATAAGAGCTGGAACATCACTAGAGATACCAGAGATACCAAACAGCACTGCAGCTGTGCTGAAGAGAGCTGACCCCAATCAGAAATTTGTCAGCAATCAGACATACGCGGTTTTCTTTGCATGAAATCGCATATATACGTGACTGTGTTTCAGGAAATCCGCGTATCCAATACCATCTTCTATACTTTAACTAGATCTGATTTGAATGCTTCCCAGAACAACATCTTCAAATATGTGTCAAGCAATCATCCATGTGGTCCAATATCATCAAGATCTTCAAGATTTAACATGATGTAACATATGTAGGAAAAAGGTTTCAACCATAGTAACAAACTCTGCATGATCTATTCTTATCTCTGAATCATAAGACTTTCATCTCAGCAACGAATACTCTTCATCAAAAGCAAACAGGACTCATCCATAATCTTCAACATAAGAAGCCAAGTATTATATCATAATTTAGAACTGAGAAACTAAGCTGATACTGAGTCAATAATACAGTTATTAACAGTCAGACTGATGCTCCCCCTGAACCTCTGCTTTTGATCTTCAGCTGTCATCCCAATTCTCTTATCATAAATGCATACGCGACTGTGTCTGCTGAAACTCGCGTGTATATGCGACTTTTGTTCTTCTAACCTGCGTATGGAAAGTGAAGCATAGAAATTTTTCACATTCCTTCATCTCCCCCTGAATTTGTCCTTCCTGTACCTGTCTTCTTCATATCAGATGCTCTGTCAGAAATACATATAACCAGAATAATCAAATCAACCATGAGAGTCATCATTCATTGCTCCCCCTGTGACAATTCATTACTAAATCTCATAATGTATCCCACATCATTCCTGCAGTCAACAAGAGAAGTAAGCTTAAGAAGCGGATGACTGCAATAGGGTCAGAATTCCCTACGTTTCTGATTGGTCCTCCTTCTTTTTCCAAATTTGCTTGAACTTCCTCACTGTGTGCTGAAAATTGTCCACTTTATCAGATCTGTTCAACCTGCATTCCTTTTCTACATGTCCATACTTGTTACAAGAATAACATCTCATGTGTCCAGAGAAATAAGCATAAGAATCATAATGAGTATTTCTAATCTTCCTCCTTTTACAATCAACTGCTTTATGTGCATACTTGTTACATGAAAAACAATATCCCTTGAAGAAACCAGAGTACCTTTCTATGTAGGAACTGTTTGTTTGAGGCTGAAATGATCTGCTCCTGCAATTTGCTGCAACATGCCCATAATTATGACATTTAAAGCATTTAACATTATTGACTGATTTCCTTTGGGATTTCATCATTGTTGGTTGACCTTTTATCTCTTTCAACACTTCAGGTTTTGTATTGACATCCTCTGAATTTTTAGCACTTCCTTGTGAGCTAGATTCTCCTTTAACAGTTTCATGGAAACCAAGACCAAGTTTGATAGCATGAGACCTTTGATTACTCAAAATATTGTCCAAAATATTAGTACTATCTTGAAACCTCAAAAGTTTAACCTTTTCTTCTAATTTACCTTTGAGAATGTTTACCTCAACCTCCAAGGCTTGACATTGCTTTGTCATGCTTTCTTCTTTCCTTCTTCCATCTTCAACTTGATCCTTCAGATTTAGAATCTCTTTTTTCAACCAATCTTCATTTCCTTCACATGTTTGTTGCAGCTCTTCATTCTTCTTATTTGATTTTTCTAGATCTTCTTTGAGAGAGATGATTTCTGCTTCAAGGCCTTCCTTTTCAAATGGTTGTAGAGGTTCCTCATTCTTCTTACTTGATGCTTCAAGATCTGCTTGCAGAGAGATGATTGCAGCTTCAAGTACTTCATTCTTCTTGCTTGATTTTTCGAGATCTGCATTTAGATCGTTGATTTCTGCTTCTAGTCCTTTAATTCGATTGGATGCATAAGTATGAAACCTTTGATACTTGTCCACCTGTCCATTCAGCATTTCTATTTGTTTTTCGATTTGAGAGATCATCTCTTTGTAGATAGTTTCTTGCTTATTAGATGAACTTATTAGTTCTTCAACTTTAATATTGAGAGCTTCTTCTAGATCCACAACTTTACTTTCACTATCTTCACTATTGTTTGCACAAAGAAGATTATTACAAGGACCCCAATCACTACCTGATTCATCTTCTTCAATTTCTGCTATACATGTTTTCTGAGATATCTCCTTGCTTCGAGTAGCCTTCTTCTTTTGCTTCTTTGCCATGAGCACTTTTAGATCATGGTCAGAATCTTCTTCATCTTCACTGGACACTTCATCATCATCTTCATTTGCATAATAACTCTTCCTCTTTTCAAATTGTTTCCCTTTACCACGTTTTTATCTATAAGGACATTTAGCAGCATAGTGACCAACTTTTCCACACTCAAAACATTTGAAGGGAAGCTTACCTTTGAATCTTCCAGTACCTAGTTGGAGTTTTCTCACAAAATTCGCTTCTTCTTCTTCGGATATATAGCTGGTTTCTTTGACAAATTCCTTTTCTTTTCCTTTTGCAGATACCTTAAAAGAAACTTATTTGATTTGAGAAGGACCTCCTTGTCTCATTTCAAAAGCAGTCAGAATACCATGTAATTGAACAATAGTAAGAGTTTGCAGATCTTGCCTTTCTTCAATAGCTGAAACTTTAGAGTCAAATTTTGAAGTCAAGGATCTTAAGACCTTTTCCACCAGAGTAGTATCATTTATGGTTTCACCCAAATTTCTCATTCGATTTACAATATCATCCAGACGAAGAAAGAAACTGGCAACATTCTCATCACTATGCATCTTCAAATTTTCATATTCAATTCTAAGAGTTTGGAGTTTTGCACTTTTTACCTTTGTGTCTCCTTCATATCTTAGAATGATTTTGTCCCATATTTCTTTTGCTGAATGTAGCTGCATCACTTTAGCAAATTTTGGTTCAGACATGCTTCCTAATAAGACATTTACTGCTTTGGCATTGATTTCATACTTCTTCCTTTCTGCTGCATCAGTAGGAATACTTGCTGGGTATTGATAACCTTCTTCCATGATTGCCCATACATCTGCACCAAGAATTTGCAGATATGCTTTTGTTCGTACCTTCCAGAATATTAGATTGCTTCCATTGAATAGAGGTGGCTTTATAGACATTAATCCTTCAAGACTTCCCATTGTGAAGGATCTCCTTCAAGCGATCAAGCTTATGCAGAAGAACCTGCTCTGATACCAATTGTTGGGAAAAATACTGAGAGGTGGGGGGGGTGAATCATTATTTACTGCATATTCAAAAATTTTTACTTTTTCATTCCTTAGAAACCCATACGCTACTTTCCTGATACAGACTTGCGTATATACGCAGATACCCTTTACTAAACTAGCGTATGCACAGAGATCTTAATAAACACTTAGTTCCTTACTTAGATCCTTGCATTTATTCATTCATAAAATGTTTATATAGCAGCAGACATGTGCAGTAATAACAGTATAAACCATCAAACAGAATAAACCATCACACATAAACATCACACATGAACACCAGGATTTTAGGTGGAAACCCAAGTCAGGAGAAAACCACCGCTGCCGTTGCTCAGCCTTCAATATTTTATTATAGAGAAAACATCTTACAACATATGTGCTGGTGCAGACTCCTACCAGCACGCAGGCACCCACCTGCGCTCGTTTACCAGCCTCTCCTGGAAGGGAGCTCCAACCCCCGGACTCGTTTACCAGCCTCTCCTGGAAGGGAGCTACGACCCCCTGATCTCGTTTACCAGCCTCACCTGGAAGGGAGCTACAACCCCCTGACTGAAGGCTACGACCCTCAACACCTCTATGGACCACGTTTCATCAATTTTCACACTGGATCCAACAACTTCAATAGAGTACAACTTGCAGGCCACGTTTCATCATATTTTCAGACTGGACCCACTCCATACTTTTAGGCTCAAACATACATCACCAACAGATACTTGTCAATTCAGATAACCCAGATAGATAGTAGAACCATAGCAGAACAGATCAAACATTTCATACTCATACTTCAGCAAACCCTAGTTTGCATACGCGCTTTCCTTTCACTGATCCTGCGTATATACGTGTCTTCTACCATACAAACCTGCGTATACTTCTGTACATATTACAGAGCTAATTTCACTGTGCATACGCGCTTTCTCTTCATCGAAGTCGCGTATATACGCGCTTCTTCTGCGTCAAACTAGCGTATGGTTCTTCAGACATTTAGGTCATTGCAATTCTTCAGAACAGATACATCACACAGATTTTACCTTTTACTTCAGATAGATGTTCGCCTCATCTCAAATCTAATCATTCCATACACAGATCTAGCAAATACAAGTACATTTCAGATCTAGATTCCCTTCTTCATCATTGGTGCATCATGCATTCAGATCTATCATTCAACTATAACCCTTTCCATTCAGATATACTTCAGAGAGAAGTATTCATTCAAGCTCAGACATCTTGCACCACAATTTCCCTTTGCACAATGAATTTCTTCTCCTTATATAGGTTTACCCTTTTTCAATACCATGAGCCAAAACCACATTACTTCTAATGGTATTCCTGGATGGGGTCATTTAGACGAATCATTACCCAATACAATGGGTCAATACCATGGTGGTTACCCCTGGTTTTGTACTTTATGAGCGCTTTTGCCCATACGCGACTTGACACGTTATTTACCGCGTGCATACGCGACTTCTCCTAGACAAATCCGCGTATGCCTTGAGACATACTCTTTTCATCATGCTTTGACACATACTGACAATTCTTCCATCATTACATTTTGTACTCACTGTAGATACATCAGATTTACATAATTTAACAAGTTCATCAAGACATATTCTATCAAGCACAACTTCATCAAGTAGGTTGCCATCATCTTCATCAAGTGGGTTTCCATTCAAGGACAACACTCTATCAAGTGGTGTCTCGGGACCTTTTCGGCATCATATTGCCACAGCAAACATCATATCACATCAGATTTACATCATTTACCAAGTCCATCAAGTCAAGATAACTTCATCAGGTGGATTGCCATCAAGGACAACACGTGCCAACAATATCATGTCTTCATCTTCATTAAGTGGGTTGCCATCAAGGACAACACTCTGCATCATATTGCCAACACATCTTAGGTTTGAATTTCTATCCTTAACTTCAATTTATATAGATTTCATTATATTATTAATTATTTCATTAGAGTAATCAGTATGTCATTCTATAGTTTAATTCTAGTTTAGTTTTTATTTTATATATATTTGTAGCCGACCTTTTTTTTTTTAAGTTATTACTCCTTCGTTGTCAGTCTTTTTTCATCATACATTGTCCTGATGATGGATCCCCTTTGGGATTCAAAACGTTGACAAAATTCTCATCCAACTATGGAAAATACAAACTCTCTCTCTAGAAAACAAATTGAAATCCAACAATTTTATTTTTTTAAAGAAAATGAAGAAAAAAAAATTCACCAAACAACCCAAACATAAAACTTTGAAATAATTGAACAAATACTGTAAAGAAAGACACTCTAAGATTTGAGTAAAAAATCCAAGCCTAAGAGATTATAAACCTTTCAAAACCAAATGAATACCAATTAGGTCAAAGAGACAAATAATGAAAATTTCACATAAAACCCAAAAAAAAGGAAAATCACATACAAGAGGAAACTTGATCTGCAAAGTATACTGTAAAAAACAACAAACACACTAAAAAACCAATACAAAACATAGATCTAAGATCAATTTGGAAAAAAAACATAGGGAAAGTCAAATTTTCAGGTAGTGTCACAAGTTACAGTGCAACACAGTGCGACAAGTAGGTTATGTCGCAATCTTTAAACTACCTAGCTGCGATAGTGTCGCTCTAGTGCCCAAAGCAAGGTGCGACATGTGCAAAAAAGGAAGAAAAAAAAAAAACTTCCAATACTTGAGTAGATCTGAGGTTTAAGAATCAGGTACAGATTTCCAGTGACTCATAAAGCATAAAGCCAAATAAAAAAAAGGATTCAAGAAAAGAATCTTGGAGAACATATCCTAAATATTAGTCCCCAGTAGAGTCACCAATTTTTTTTCCAGACAAACCCTTCTTGTGGAGAAGAACGATCTCTCTAGATCTAGTACCCAAATCTAGAACAAAACAAACACAAACATATAGCTTTCCCTAAGTCTATTTCTATCAAATTGTACATGGAAATAGAAGTAAGATGATCCCATAGCTTTTTATCAATGTTTATCCTCACTAGTTTCTTGAATCGCTATAGTTTTCAGCCTTGTCCTCAATGCTCACATAGAAGAGACTTGCATACAACATTAAAAAACGAAACATAAAATCATATCAAATCCAAATATAATTGTATAAGACTTATATATGATCATGGAGATATATAAAAAAAATCATTAAAAGACTATGATTTTGGGAAGGTAACATATAACTGTATTAATCACAAAGGAAGTGGTTACAACCTCATGCCTTGATTTTGTAGAGTCCCCTTCCAACTATTCCTTGTTTCAACACCTTTACTTCAAAATCCCTACGATCATAAGTTTGATACTTTAGTAGAGATTTAATCATGATCTTATAGCCAAATCCTTTCTGAAATCATCCAAAATACCTCTGTCAATGCAAGATGGTTCTCTTTGTAAGCTTTTGGGAAGGATAAGGGAAGGAGGTTATGATCTAGAAAAATGAGGAATGTGAGCCAGATCCAAAATGATTGGAGTAGATGCCATCCACAAGGATTATATTCTAGAAGATTCTTATTCTTTTTATTTTTTCCTTCGTTAAAAAAATATCACACCTTTTAGTGAAGCAACCTATGATAGTGTCGCGACTTAACAATTATACAGACTACGGAAATTAGCTATGTTGCAAGTTGTCAATATGCAACCTGTAACATCCTGATAAATTAGGGTTTTAAGAAGGATTTGAACAATTTTTTCATATTTCACGGAGATAATTTTCTTCCATATTCTTCAGGGATTAATGTCAATAACGCTTTGGACAACGAAGGATAGGGGTACGACATCAATTTCCATCAATGCGAAAAAAAAATTGTAACATATAGAATCAATTTTAGATGACTTGTCAAAGTTATGCTCATAGAAAACCCTTCTATGTATTGATATTAGCTTTTTTTTTATAATTATCCTTCTATTAAGGCTCATAGGATGTTGCACATGCTAGTTAGAAAGATTGGAAAAGTTAAGCTTAAGGACAACCCCCTGCTTCTCTAACTTTGATTTTAAATGACTTATCAAAGTTATGCTTGTAGATACCTTATATATATTGGTCGTAGTTCTTCTTCTAATTATATTTCTATCAAGGCTCGTAGAATGTTGCATATGCCACTTAGCAATATTATCAAATTTTTATGACAAAGGGTGCTCATTGTTAAGTGAGCACGCCATTGAATTTTATACCAAAGAGGTCACAATTTATTGAATAAATTCAAGACGGGAGTCTTATGTTCATAGCATTAATCATATTTTCCAAGAAACTGATGTTATAAAAGTCACTGTAAAATCGGTGGCTCGCGAGTTTTTTGAAGTGTTGATTTTATCATTTCTTTTTATTTGAAAAAACTAGATTATATTGTAAAGGTTGTGATTTTTTCTCAAGTCGATGGAAAAAATCATAGGTTACTGGTAAGGTGAGTTAAATTAACTTTTGATGTTTTTTTTGGGTCATTTTGCATGCTCATTGATGTGTTTTTAGCTTTTATGAGAAGCAAAGGGTTTCTAGTCACCGAGGAGGAGGAGAAAAGTAAGTTTTTTTCAAGTGGTGATCATTTTTCTCCATTGTTCAATGAGTTCTCTCTAGCAATAGCGTACCTTCAGGTATGGGTTGTGATTTTTCCCCTTTTCTTCCTTTTTTTTTTCTATTTTGGATTCCCAATGCCTTAATGACTTGGTCTATGTCTACTATAATCTCTGATTGGGGGTGAGAAACTTCACAAAACCCTTGATGTGGATGCCATCTTATTGGATCATTAACACCATTGCTACATGGAGGGTTGAGACTGAGAGGCCTATCATGGAATCGATCCCTGATTGGTTAGAGGAGGAGGTAGTAGCTACAGGGAAGAGAGAGATGGAGGAGCGATAAGAGAAGGAGGTGACACCACCTATCATGGTCACTGATAGAGGACATGAGAGGCTACCTCATATTTCTTCTTCTAGAGGATGTCAAGGTCTAATTCCAACCCCAGGGCCTTCTTCCTTTAGAGGAAAATTCATTACAAAGGAACTCACTAGCTTATGTACCTAATATGATAATAGATGACTTATGATGGTGAGATACATTTATTATATTTTTTGTTGATATTTTGACTCTTAAGGTTGATTCGGGACTCTAGATTTAAGACATGATTCAATAATGATATGTGATGTAGCACTAGGCTTTTTATACATCTTATATATCAATGTGGTAAGTTGTTTATCTAATGTTGTGGATGCTTTATATGCTAAAAAAATAAATATAAAAGAAAGAATATTTTTGTGTTTTTTTTTTTTAAATTTTACTATTTGTTTGCTAATTTTTTCTCAACTTTTACAATTTTTAAAATTTTTGAACCCTTATGATTTATTCTAAATGTTGACTTTTTCAACATTGCAAGAAAGAATTGACGGTGATATCCTTCTTAAGTACGACAAATATTTTTATTTCTATGGATTAAGCTAGTGTACACCAACTTGAAGGTTGATTTTCATTGGCACCATCTTAACTCAAACAATTAAATAATTCCACAGTAGGCCTCCCTAGCATGGGTGCAACTCAAAAGGTTATTATTATTCTGTTCCTTTTTTCTTTAAAAACATGCCCTAGGAGGGGATTTAGGTGCCTCTTTTCTTTCATTGATCCCCAATGAGAAGTTTCTGCTTGTAACAATTAGAGAAATAAAATATTTATCCTTCATCCAACCAACCCTTTTTTTTTTTACTAGTGGAATCGACAACTATGGAGGTTTCATCCTTACATGACATGGGGGAAATTTCTTCTGCTACCATTATAACCACTAGGTACACTATTCTTACCCCTAATGTGGACATGGGTTATCAATGGATCGAACGAAGGTCCTCATAATATTTTACATAACACACTGTACATGCTTTTCCAAGTGAGCTACCCCTGTGGATTTGAAAAAATTGAAGGACATGGGGGTGGTATTTGATACACCTATGTGTGCATGGGTCATGATATCATTTAATATAATCTCTCTAGGTGAAAAAATAGGTTTTATCACTACCTCAAGGTGTCCCCACGGTTAGGTTAATCCCTCATGGAAATTAAGCCTTACTTAATAGTAAAAAATTCCTTGCTTTCCATCATTGGATCCAACCCCTTTGGGTTCATACAACCAACCTTGATCCAATACTTGCTCCAAATTTTCTTGACTTCTCCATAATCATCTTGGCTTACCCTTTTTAATTTTTTTATATGAAATACATATCCAAGGAAACATATTGGAAACTTCCCCACATTCGAAGGATGGTACCCACTGTAAACTATATGATACAGAAGCTGAAGGCTTTATGAACAAATGACCCAAAATCATTACAAAATTACAATAGTTACAAGTTAAATGTGTCACTTGCAAGATCTGAACTTAAGTGGGGATGATAACAATGATTCCTCGCAACCAGCCAAACTAGACCCAATTGACAATCCTTTTGTCTTCCTCTCAATTTTTACCCAACATTGACCAAGTATTAAATTAAGACATATCCATTCCGCCTCCAATAATCAATTCTTTCTTTGTAAAGGCTTATAAATCGAGTCATTATGCCTTTGAGTTGACTTTATGTGTCTTGGTTTTCCCTATTATCAACCTCTATGACATTTTCCATCTTTCTTGTAGCACCCCTTCTCCTAGCTCTATCCATTGGTTGCAATTTTTTTAGCTCCAAGCATGTTGTATTAGTTCTCAAAGAGGTGCCCAACTAGCCATATTTGAAAAAGGTGAATTTCTTATTAAGGGTTATGTTATCACATTATACTTTGTTTTTGAAAACTTTTTATAAAATGCTGACAGTTTCAACGTCAACATTTTATTTGTAATAAATATGGAAATCATTGATAGTGGGGATATCAATGATTTTATGATCCGATAATATTTTCTGAATAATGCGCTGACAATGGGGTTATCAACGTTTCCAGTATAGTTGACATTTTGACTATCAATGCCAAAAACAAATTTCAAATTTGTTTTTTGAATTGCGCTAACCGCATCAGCAACAACAAGAATGGGGTTTGGGAATGTGCCACATCCAATGCAAATAAGTAATTTTTTAATCAATGGTTTCCACTGTCATCAATTATGTTTATTTACTAATTATCCATGGGTTAAAAACATGAATTCCCGACCTATAATTATTCACCCAACCAATTAATTCATTTCACTGTGTAGTTTTATTATTAGCTTTGAAAGTGATTACGCTTGGCAAGATTGCATCTGGGTTTTTACAAAAGAATCCAGGATCAAATCTCGGTGAGGTTCTGTGTTTGTTTCTACTAGAGTTTATAGCAAATGGGGAAAAGCGACAAGGCTAATTGAGCTGAGCCCAAAGCGTCCGACATATTGGAGGTCTATCTCGACATCTAGCAACAATTTTAGGAGGAAGGGTGGAAAGAATTATTTCTCTGATGCACTGACTACCATGCTGTCGTAGCTCGTGCATTTTCTTAGGAGTCTAATCGCAACTGGGTGGAAATCGGTGGACTCCCTTTCCCAGTTATGAAGGAACTAATATCAGAGGCCAAAACCTTTCCTGTAGATGGAGTGCAGGTTTTTAGGAGCCATGTATTAGCAGGAATCGACGTGTCGTTTTTCCTTAAGGAGTTAAAAATTCAAAATTGGAAAGTTGGGGTTCAAAGATCCTGGTTACAAGACAAGAGGATTTGGTTGCTAAAGCTAACCCAGTCCTAAATCGCCTGTGAAGGACGTTTCAACCGAGTAAATCTCTATCATTTTCATTTCCTAGCACATTTAGTCGGTCAGGTTTGGATGAATGGTTGTTTTTTTTATTGGAGAGTTTAAATCATATGGCCGCTCTTTTTAGAGCAAGAATAGACCCTTCTCCTCAGTGTGTTTATCATAAAGCCCTGATAAAAAGTTGATTGGAAACTATCTAGCCAAAGCAGGAAGAACCTGGAGTCACTTCTTATTTTGGGGAGGTTTTCAACCTCAACACACTAAAGCTTTAGGAGGAAGGAAGAAAAATACCAAATAGGGGAGGAAAACTCATGTAGCAGCTCCTATTGAGACAACCCCTTAAAAAAAATACATAGATTTACCTTCGACATCCTATGGCCCTAAAACCCCTAAATTCTATCAAAGGATAAGTGTTAGGCTCAAGAAATTAGGCCTTGCATCCCCTGGAAATTCACCCTCTTCTATCAACTCTCCTCAGGTTGTAAGTTCACCCTTTGAAACATTCCCTGTAGACAAAAAATTACCAGAAAATATTAAAGGCAAGGAAGTTGAAGTTGAGAGCCAAGTTGAACAATGTCCAGTTGACTAGACTCCATTCCCAATGGTGTATTTTCTATACAACCCAAACAAATTTCATCGTTCCTTAGAAAAATATAGCCATAGAACTTAAAGTGTAAACCTAATACTAAAGTGACCTAGAGTAGTTGTGTTTTAGGGAGACATCCCTCTCCAGGTTGAAGGGCCAACTTTCAACCTCAAAGAGGGTTGCAGTTACCTTAGAGTTTTTCCTTAATAGCCAAGGTTTCTTTAAGAGATAACAGGTTCATCCCAAAAAAATTCCTTCAATCCATCTCTAATCATCCAAATAAGTTGTAATTGACTATCTCTACATTTGTTGTGATAAGATATCAAATTTTAGATCCTTTTACGAGAATTGTAGTTGTGAAAATGCACTTACAACTTAGATTAATGCTCCACAATCTGGAGTGCCAAGAATAAAGTTTCCAAACCTATTTACCTTTCATGTATAGTTTTCTTAATTCCCCCATCCAAGTCTAATATTATTCCAAGACTTGGGAAGGAAAAATAAAATTTAGGATAGAAAAAGGATTTTCCTGACCACTTTTGTACCTTGTTAAAGAAAATAATTTGAGTATAATTTAGTATGTTATGATACTTGTAAAAACTTTCAGGATTGAGAAGGAATAACATATGATGGCTTGGATCAATGATTTTGAAATTTATATTATGCTTCCCAACGAGATCCTTTTCCATTTCTAGCTTGACCTATTTGTAATTCTATCCAACACTTATGTCCATAAAGTCTTTATGGCCTAGCATGAGAATAATGCAATTCAAATATACTTACGTGAAAGAGGTTCTCTATCACATCACAATAATTTGACCTATTTTGGTCTTACCATAGTACATTAGGAAGTAAATCTTAGATTATATGAGCATTAGTACTTTGTCTAGTGAATTTTTCATAGGGTAAGATGACTGATTTGGTTAGATGGCTCCATAATGGAAATGTTTCTCAACTTGTTTGATACCATCTCCAATTTGTAGATAAGATATGGGTGAAGAATCTGAGGACAATTTTTCAATCCAATGAAGCTTCCTATGTCTCTAACATCCCTTAATATTTTTCCATTTGCTCAAACAATAATGCTAAATAGATAAGGATGTAAATGGTCTCCCAAACAAAGATCCATTAAGGCTTCAAAGAAGTTAGTGTAAAATCTATTGATTATAACATAAAAGATAGGCGTCGAGTAATAAATTTCCCTTAAGGCTTCAAAGAATTTAGTGGACAAGCTATTGATTAGAACATAAAATCTAGGTGTGGAGTAATAAATTTTCATCCAAAGCATTTAGTTTAGTGAGAATTCATAAAATTTTGCACTAAATTCAAAAGAGGTGTTATTAAGGATTACACAATTTAAAATATTTGTTAAGTTATTTTGTTGCATATAAACTTTTGGTATTTTATGCAATTCAACCAAGAAATGTGATTGTTATGGGTTTGAACATTTGTAAACATTCACTCATTTGTGTGTTTTCATGAAAGTGTAGTGAATAGGCACCACCTTACTATAAGAAAAATATATTATCCCTTGAAATTATCATAATATTTAAAAATATTAACCAAACTAGCATTTTTCCTCCACATTATAGAATAATTACCTTTCATATTTCTTTACATTCACATTAAAAAATAGAATTAAGATTTTTTAAAAATCCTATATTACAAGTGATAACATAAAGAAAACAAAAAGGATAATACAAGAGACAAGGAATTTTGCGAAAAAGGCCTCAAGCCATAATAACTCACATATATTTACATTTTCCCTTGGTTGTGGTTTCACTAGATAGTAGATAGGAACAATGAGAATCTCATTAATCCATTCATGCACATCACTAATTAGATGATGAGGAATTTGGCTACCTTAAGAGAGTCATAGTTACTCTCTTCATTTAGCCGCGCTTGGTTGAATTTATTTACTTTTATATTTAGAGCACTGGGTAGAAATCACATTGCGTCAACATCCGCAAGGACCATCGCAATGCTTTGTTTTAATTAAAGAGTCGAATTCCTTTTTTTCTTACTAGTTATGAGTCGATTTTTCGTCGCTCGAGGAAAATCTCCCACTGGGGGGCATTATACGCACGTAGCCCAATTGACATGTGACTTCCCAACCTCGTTGTCAAAGCAGCTGAGATAGACTTCTGACTGCCCATGAGTTGAGGGTGCAAACCCCTAGGCCCAAACCTTAGATCCAATCCTTTTCCTAAAGTTACAGATCCATTTTGTTGACTTCCCTTACCTACATTGTTCTATTTACCAGAGGTTGTTCACCTTGGAGACCTGATGTGGTTATAAGTACGACTGGACATGAACGATACTCAGTCCTCCATATTTTCAAGGGTCATTGAGGACGCACTGGACAATGCGAGAAATGCGCTTCTCTTCTAGCTATTGGACCCTATCTCTAGGCCCAACCGATTCTAGGGTGGGAAATCTATTAAAAATAAAATATAACTCTTCTCGGGCCCCCAACAATGTCTTTGCATTTCCTAATGTAGTCTCTCGTTTCCATGCCCTGGTTCAAGAATATTAACTCGATTCACTTTCGATGCAAATATACAATACAATTATGAAACCACATTAATTTCTCTCACCTTGAAACCTCACAAAGGGACAAGGTAGGTTGAGACAAAATAGGATCTAGAAACATTCTTAGGATAAAAACTATATCCCATGACATGAAATACATAAAGGTGGTATATTACGACTTCATGATTGTATATTAAAAAGAGGCTAACAAAAAGCAAACACCATAGATATTTCTAAGTAAAACTTGAACAAGTGATCCATTATTGAACACATATCCTCTACTAGATTCAAAGAAATTTATGTAACCTATGCAAACTGAGTCAAAATTATAAAGTAAAACACATAGAACTAGGAAAATTTTGGACTTTTACCTTATTGCATATTTTGTAGCTCTGATGGTTTATTATTCATGGAATAGTAGTAGGATAATGCAATAATGAGTGAGTTATAAGGTTTTTTATGGCTAATAGGTGAAAAACTAGGTAAAAAGTTGTAAAAAAGGATGATATTTATTTGGCCCAACATTCCCCCATGCTGAGGGTGTTACATGTTTGCATGCATGTTGGTAGCAAAAATTTCAAAATTGTGATAATCTAAGCTTTATGCAATAGTCTCAAAGGCTTGGATGAGGATATCCAAGTTACTCTTAGCACCTTTATTCTTCATAACAACTAACCACCTAGGCTTTTTCATTAACATATTTGCTTTTAAACCTTTAATTTTTTGTTGAAGTGCTTTGTTTATATTTTTGATATTTGAGTTCTTATGATGCTACTAATACATGTGCTTAATAATTCTATCAGTTTCTTCTTTAAATATCTCATTTTCTCCTTTTACATGCATTTCCATTACTTCTAGTACAACTATTTCTTCTTTCAATGCATTGATAATGTCTTTTTCCACAGAGAAGGGAACATTATCATTATGCACATAACTATTAGGTACTGGAATGCCATTATTGAAAGGCTACTCAAAGAGAGGAGAAAGTTCCTTTACCTTTTATTTATGCACCTCTTTCTCTAAGGCATCAAAATAGTCATATGCTTGTTGTTTAATTTCATCAATCTCTGGACTTTTCACTTCGGGTACTGATGGTGACTCTAGCTCTTGGATGTCTGCAACTTTCAATGTTTCAAATGAAACATAATTGTTTCCTTTCGTCATGGTCTTGGTAATTCTTCTGCATTTATTTTTCCTCTAGTTCTCTAATTCGTTTTCCTTTTGTGAACTTTTCCTTTTAACACTCTACTTTTCAAGCTCCGGTAAAACAACAATGCTCAACTTTTTCCCTTTTTTATTTTTCCTGACTGCTTTAGCCACTTTTGGTGCTTTCTTATTTTGTGCTTCCTCATTTTTCTCTCTCTTTTGACAATTCTCCTAGGGTGACTGGTGAACTTGGAAATCCTTCTGCTTCAGGCATGTCTTGATTTTCATTCAGTATGTATTTTGGCACAAAAATTACCTTTGTCTTAGTGATTCCAATATCCTCTGCTTCTTGAACTGGTTGTTCTTCTTTTTCTATGTTCTCATTTTAAGGCTCAGGAGTTTGATGAAACCCTACTTCTTCTCCTCTTTCTTTTTGAAATGTGTCTTCCTCTAAAACTTCAATAAAATGATTCTTGACTAGAAAATTACCCCAATTATCATTCCTTGCTTTCAACTCTACTTTGACAAGTATTTTAATTAACCCTAAATGATAAAGGGCCCTATCGATATTTCTGGAGTTCCTATGAATGCATAAGGCCATTTTTCTCATATTATTAAGCAGACAGTGTGGAAAATTGATATCCATCCCCTTTAGAAAATGCATTAAAAATCGAACATGATAGAAGAGGATGACACCATACATACCTTCGTAGGTGATAAAATTTTGCAAAATGAAAAAAAAATTCACCATTTCTTCCTAAATGTTGATACTGGAATACCTTTTCTCCATGTCATGATGTCCATGTTTAGTAGGGATGTCCATGATTCATCTCTGAGCTTCTGATACTTGAACCAATTTTCACTAGTTCTTAAAAAACATGTGTCTTCATCCAAGAATGACTATATTATCTTCAATCTGATGCCCCCCCTATCTCAGCTTCAACTCCACCGAATGCCCTCACGAATGCTCTAGTGACTTCAACATCATGTCAAAATTTCTCAAAGAAATTCAGCCAACCTTACGTTCTTAATTATTTCGTCGCCCTAGGCTATGCAACTAAGAACTTTGATCCTTCAGGTTCATGGTGAATTGTAACACCCGTTGCAGTATTAGAAGCTTAGACCTCAAAACGCTCCTTCCAACAGTTGTTACAGGAAATATTATGGAGGGTATTATCAATGGCTTGGTGAAATGATTGAGAAGGGTACAAGATTATTATGGATCTGAATGTTATAATGATAAGCCTATATGGAAGTGACAAATTATAACAGAACTGCCCATTCATGTAATGATTACATGTAATCACTGGATGAAATCTTAGAAATTGCGATTTGATATTTCGAACTTATGTTTTTGAATGGGATGTTGACATTAGGATCTAGGGAATAATGTGGAGTATTAATTTATCATGCCATCACTAATTTGGATTCGAGACTTCTTATAAGCCTCTTCGAGATTTTTTTATTTGAAAATGATAAATATGTCCATATATCCTAGATTCTATAGTTTAAACTTTAATAAATTGGCTAATATGCATTGTGTTACCTTCTAGATTACCTTAGATATGTTGCCTTTTGGAATTTGTATTTATTTCTAGAATGAAGACCAAGCTTGTCTGCTGCTACCAGAACTTGCCGGTTATGGAATCTTTTTTTAGCTACATAATGTTATCAATTTTGAAAATATCCTCCAAATTTCTTCAAGAAAGCTTGTTGATATTGTTTTAAAAGATTTATTTAAAAAAAATAAAATTTTCAAACTAATTAGTTTTAACTAAAAAAAATAGTTCCAAAAGGGAAAATGGAAATACAAGTTTCTAAAAATCTTGGTTTTCAACTAGGATTTATTACATAGTTATGTCAACAATGTTGGTTTTCATAACCATACATTTTACTATTGTTATTATTATTTTATATTCTTTTTCTTTTTCTTTTTTCTCTCTCTCATTCATATATATATATATATATAAGAAATCAAATGGAATTAGGTGGTAGAGGAGAGTGATCCCCTTTTTCCACCAGTTTCAATTCAATAAATTTTCTGCAAATTTTGAACAAACTCTTCTCTTTTAAAAGGCTTATGATCGAGATTTAATTTGTGCCCATCAAGAAGAAAAGTGTTCCTTCCTCGTTAATATTCTTGAATATTATTGCTACATTGTAAAAAATAACTTCTATCTCATAAGGGACTAACCAATGTGTTTGGAATTTCCCTTGAAAATATTTAAATTTCGAGTCAAGGAGAAGGACCCAATCACTTGGTTTGAACTTTTTGACCTTGATGAATTTGTCATGAAATATTGTCCTTTGTTGTTAAATTATGATTTTCCTTTGAATGGCATCTTATCTAATATGGTCCAACTCATCTAGCTGTGCCAATCTTTGTATTTGGGATTCAGAGAGATCTAGCCCCAATTTTGTTGCTATCTTGTTTGTCTCCACTTGGAATTCAATAGGAAGTAGAACTTGTTTTCCATAAGCAAGCTTGTAAGGAGTATGTATGGTGGTGTTCCTCCATGTGGTATGGTATGCCCAGAGTGCTTCTAGAAGTTTGTCTTCCCAATATTTCCTATGTAGATGCATGGTATTGGCCAGTATGGCTTTAAGAACTTTATTTTTGGATTCCATTTTTCCATTATCTTATGGATGATATGTAGTGGATTTTTGATGTATGATTTTGTATTTCTCCATGATATTTTGAACAAGATTGGATGTGAATTGTGCACCCTGATATGTTATAATTTATCTTGGTACACCAAAATGAATGAACATATTCTCAAAAATAAATGTATCAATAGCATTTTCAATATCAAAATTTAGTGGCTTAGCCTCTACCTATTTAGTAACATAATCAGTGCAAACAAATATGCACCTCTTTTTCTTTGATGGAGGATTAATGGGTCCCACAAAATATAGAGCCCATTTCTCCGAAAAGTCTCTATTAATACGTGGTTACAGAGGAATTTCATCATATTGGATAGGTTTCCCCTCCTTTGACAACTATCACATCTCTTGGCATATTCCTTGGAATCCTTAAAAAGAGAAGGCCAATAATATCCCAAGAGATTTATTTTGTATGCATTTATTCTGTCGTAAAATGTCCTCCACAAGGTTCATCATGATATTCTTTAAGTATCTCAGGTACCTCATCTTCTGGATCACATCTTCTAATGATTAAATATGCTCCTGCCTAGTACAATTCTCCTTCTATCCAATAATAAGGTGCACTGGGTTTGAAAAATTTGTATCTTTCTTTAGCTGATAGCCTAGGAGGAAATTTTCTTGTAGCCAAATAATTAGCAATATCTGAAAACCAAAGAAATTTAGTAGATATTGCAAAAATATGTACATCAGGAAAATAATATACTACAGGGATTTTAGTATTATCATTTTTCATCCTGGAAAGGAAATCAATAACATTGTTTTTCTTTCTTAACCTATCTAAAATGTTAATATTAAATCTTTATATTAATAATAGCCATAGAGTAATTCTACCATTAGTTATTGGGTTATTCATAACATACCTAATAACATAATGATCAATGTGAATAAAAGTCTAATATCGATTAATATAGCGTCTAAACTTGTTGATAGCATGAATAAATGCCAAGAACTCCTTTTCTATGACTGTGTAATTCAGCTCTGTAGGAGTTAAATTTTGTTTATATAATATATTCCATAAGGAGTTAGATCTTTCTGTCCTAATATACCCCTAAATTTGTGTATGAAACATCAGTGGAAATGTGAAATGGAAGGGACCAATTTGGCCCTCTTAAGATATGTGCCTCAAATATTTTTAGTTTCAACAAATCAAAAGCTTTTTGACATTCATAATCCCAATTAAATTCACAATATTTGGTGAGAAATTTAAAAAGTGATGAAGTAATTTTTATGAAGTTTTCTATAAACCTTCTATAATAACCCGTGAATCCAAGAAAAATTTCTTTTGACATTTAGGTACCGAAATTTTGGAGATGACTTCAACCTTTGTTGAATCCACCTTAATCCCAAAACCTTAAACATGATGTCCAAAAACAATTCCTTCATTAAACATCATAAAAAATTTCTCATTACTCAATGAAACATCAGTTTCTTGACATCTAACAAGGAATTTTTCTATACTTTCTAAAGCCTCTTCAAAATTATCTCCATAAACAGTAAAATCATCCATATATACTTCTACACAATCATGGATCAAGTTAGAGAAAATACCTGATATTTCCCTTTGAAATGTAGCAGGTGCATTACACAATCCAAAAGGAAGTACTCTATAAGCATACCTACCCCATGGATATGTGAAAGTTGTCCTATCTTGATCTTCAGGTGCTATTTGAAGCTGATTATACTCATTGAAGTCATTAAGAAAAGAGAAATATTTTTTTCCTGATAATGTATTTAGAACTTGATCAATGAAAGGTAATGGAAAATGATCTTTTAAAATTACTTTATTAAATTCTCTCTAATCTCTACTTTCCATTTTTCTTGACACAATAGCTAATGGTGAAGCCCACTGGCTATATTAAATTGGATAGATAAAGTTTACATTGAGCAATTTTTGCAATTCTTCTTTAACAATCTCCCTCAAATTGGGATTCATCCTTCTTTGAGGTTTCCTTACATGTTTGATATTTTCTTGTATATATATATGATGCATGCAAGTATTTGGATTGATTCATTTAATGTATGTATATTCCCATGTGAATGTAGAGGAGTGTTTTCGAAACATCTTAATCAATTGTTCTTTTTGAAATTATTCCAAGTTCTTATTAATATTTAATGTCTTACCTGGAATAATTTCTATAAGAGTATTGCCAAATTTTTCCATTGAATTCAATGATAGCTTGGATTTTTGTGATGAAAAATCTTCAATACTACAATTTTATTGAAAAATTTGATCTAACATATGCACACAATAATTTTATTGAAAATATTGAGAAAAATCACAATTATTCATAAAATTCATTAATTGATTTTCCTCATCATTTTGTTTAATTGTCATTGCTTGTGAGATAGTTAAAGTTGGTTGAATATCTTCAAAGTATTCATCATTATCATCAATCCATTCTTCGTTTTCTAATGTAGTTATTGGTATTTCTGTAGGATATAATGTAAAAAAAATTGTTGAATTTTCATTAGAAGTAATCATGTCACCAAATATATAGCTTATAAATGCATTAGTCGCGGCTAACCAAGGCCTACCTAGAATCAATGGATGACCTCCTAGATTGATTTTCAGAGTTAATATCATGAAATCAACTGGATACTCTCATGAATCTAGGGATACAAGTACATATTCTAATATGCCCTTTGGTTTAAGAGTAGACATGTCGACTGATTGTAATATAGTAGGAATATATTGAATATTACTCATATTTAATTCATCCATAGTAATTTTTGTCATAACATTTATTTTTGTACGTAAGTCGATTAATTTGTTTTGGATTTCAAAATTATAAATGTGTATTTTTACAATGAGACTTCTTGGATTTAAATATTTTTCATTTATAGTTTTTATCATCATAAGTTCTACAATTTTTCCAATGAGTTGTACTTTTTGTATTTCTTTTCTTTTTCTATCAGGTTTTTTAATGCACAACTTGTTTATTGTTTTTTCAAGAATTTATCCTTTATTGTTTGAAGTAAAAGAATTTGAATGAAAAAATTATTTAACTCATATAAAACATCATAATAAGGAAAAAATAATTGTTTCTCTACACCTTTGTCTATTTGAAATCTCCCCAAGAAAGGAAGGTTTTGTGAGGATATTGAGGGTTTCTGTGTTAAAGGAGTAGTAGGAGTTGGTATTATTTCATATCCATCTATCTTGTCAATAATTTCCTCCTTTTGAAGAGTCTTCTCCCTTTCAAGGGTTTCATCCTCTTTATGTTCTTTAATGACAACATGAGGCTTTTTATTTTGTAAAATTGTCTTAGATATATGATGAATATCATTTAAATCTAAGGGAAATATCATGTAAGTTTAGAAAATTTTCACTTCAACACTATCAGTGGGTTGCTAAGGTACTTTATTATTGGGGTTTGGGAGCAGTTTTGAAAGTAGTTTATTTTTTCTTTGAGGGAATTGACTGGGTGGTAATGGAATAGGTTGAATTGCAGTAAATTTTGGGTGAAATGAGTTTGTGGAGGTTGTGGTGGTGGAGAATAGTATTGAGAATGGTATTGAGGGTATGGGGGGAATACTGAGGATATTATGGATTTATACCATAGTATCCTTGCCAACCTTGTGACCAAGATGTTTTTTTAGGTTGAGGTGACTAGGTTTTCCAAGGTAGGGTGTGCATAAGGTTGAAATCGTGAATTGGGGTCTCGCATCATACTTGGTTGGAGAGGCTGCCAAGGCCTTTTAGGAGCAACACAGTAAAGTAGTTATCGTATTTGACTCACTCCACTTTCTTCTTGGTAAAAAAATTTCAACCCAGGTAGTGATGGTAAATATTTTGTAGCATTTGATTCTGCATAGATAACACAAATTTCAATATTGTCAAGTGGACATTCACTTAATGTATGTTTCTTTCTACATCTATGGAATAATATAGACAAAGCAACATTCTCAGCTTTTTCATTGTTTTGTATTCTTACTATATCAATTTGTTAACTAAAATTACCAAGAATGTTTTTTTTAAAACCATAAAGAAAATTTCAAAGTTTATCTCGATATATCAATCCTGATGTAGATTTACTTACTTGTGCAATGGTTGGATCTCCAAGACTTCTGAAATACTTTGTTTTTCCTCTTGATATGTTCTTGCACAACTCACACAATTATTCAAATGATAATTTAGACACATATCCTTTTCCCATTAGGTTAAGGAGGTCAATCCATTCATCCCTAATTGCTCTAAGTAAGAGGGGTTTTATTGTATCAAATCATAGATTATGAAAAATTTCCCTCTTAACATTATATAAAAATATCTCTATCAAATCCTTAAGGCTCTCATCTTATTTTGATCCATTTTATAGATTTATTCTTTAAGATCACGATGTATATAATAGTCTTTATATTTTTCTAGAAACAATCTTCTCATATCATCTCATGATCTTATTGAGTTAGTACTTAGACCCATGAACCATTCAAGAGCTCCATATTATAGTGTGGTTGGAAAATTTTCAACTTTGAGCATCGAGTAAGTAATCATAAGATCTACATAATAATTCAAATTTTAAGAGAAAGTTTTCTTGGTCTTCTATTCTCATACTGTGGAAGTTAGGAAGTACCAATGGTGAGATTATTTTTATACTAACATTAGTGTCAGTATATTGAATGGGGAATCCATAAGGATCTTCTTCATATTCATCATATCCTTCATTTCCTCTTCCTCTAACTCCTCCTCTACCACCTCCATGTGGTGCTCATTCTTCTCCTCCTCCTCTTCCTCCTATAACTATTTCATGTGTTAATTTTTCATAGGGTTATATTGTTCTTTTCTTTGATAATTTCATTTCTTCATAATCACATTATGTTCACCCCATAGCATCATAACATTATTCATATTTACATCATTATTCTTCAGCATATGCAACTATCTAGAAAGAAAAATAGAATCATCATCAATATAGCAAAACATAAAGGAACATAGGAAGAAAAGCATGCACACATAGAGACACTAGGATTTGTCTGAGACCAGGGAAAAACCAACTATGGGGAAAACCCTTGCAAATTATTCTTCTTAAATCGTCATAAAATGATTCAGAAAACAAAATTACAATGATACATTGATCCATATCTTCATAATGTAATAAAACAACTAACACATCCATAATATAATATTACACATACTTCTATTGAAGGATCATGATTCTCAGAAATTTAATGCATTGTCACTAATTGTAGTTAACTACTGAATATTTTTGTCATTGAGCAGAAAATTCAGAGTACTGTAGATTCATATTTGAGTCCCAAGCGCATGGAGGAGGAGTTTTTCCAGCATCTATGACAGTCCTGTACGCTACCACAGGCCTTTGTGCCTGCAGCTATGGGTCCCTGAACGCTACCATAGACCTTTGTGCCTATGTATATGGGTTCTGAAGGCCTGGTCTTCCTTTTGAGGCCCTGGACACTACCATAGGCATTTGTGCCTATGGCTATGGATGAAAAATATTTGTGGAAAGCCTGCGGCTAAGATCCAGAAAACCCTAGATCAGAGCGAGCCTCGTGCCTGTGATTTCAGACCTTGCATGAACTCCTTCCATCAAAATTATCTGATCCAAGACAAATTAAGGGAGTATAAGATAGCTAGATCAATGTGTAAGAATGACCTAGAGGTCGATTCTATTTATAGGATTTCATAAGGGTCCACTTTGGGTTGGGGCTGACTTAATCAATTTCACATGTGCTTAGGACTGACCCATTCCATTATACACGTATGAATAAAAAAATTCAAAAATCAAATTCCGCTTTATCAAATAAGGTGATCTTTAGATAGATTTTATCCTCTCGAAAAGAGGAATCTATTGAAATTTTTATATTCATCATATGAGATATACAAAGTGGAATTTGACCATAGTTTCATAATTTTAACACTCCCTCTCAACTAGGGAGAATTCCACCTGCCAATATATGTTCATCGATCAATATTCCATTATGTTATATTCAAGCATCATCATGTATCATCATTTATCATGCGGTCATCATGATGTGATCTTACATCATTACAAATCATCAATGTACTTCTCATGGTTATTCATGCATATCTCTTGATTGTTTCTGCTCATATGGTGAACATTCTTGGATCTACAAGAAGAATTTGTCACTAGAGGGGAGCTTAGGCTACCACCCTTTATCCATCATGCTATCATTTATAATCTATTTCAGCGAACTACTGCCCATAATATCATCATCAATCATCATCATGGGCTATATCATCAAGGAGCACATATTGAATTATAACCGCATTGGGGAGCATATCTCGACTCAAAATCTCATGGGGGAGATATACATCTACAACCCCATATTAAACAATAGGATATCCAAACACATAGGGGAGCCCATCTTAACCCTGGGATTACATCAGAGAGCTCAATATCAACCCAGAACCGAATAGGGTTATCTCAACCCATCATATTTCCTATTTATCTTCCCATCGATGATCCTGAATATTCATGTGGTAGAACACCTACATCATAATCAAATTGAGTTTTACACCCCAAGTACACTCTCAAACCGTTGGCCAAATGAGGAGTGGTATTCCCAAAAATCCCTTCTTCTGGGTATGATGCCAAATAGGTTATACTCTACAAAACCCAGAGAGGGGAGTAGCATTCTCCGACCTTATGAAGATAAGGGAGAAACATATCTAACCCTATGGTTAAAATATAGGGGTCATACCCTATTTTATAGAGTTCCCTCAACCCCGGGAGCCCTCTATCTCAATTCCTCACCCTGGGAGCTCAGTCAGGGAAGAAGAATTGGCTCAGTGCCCTCAATTAGTGTTTCTTCGATCATACTCAAATCTGGTATCTGCTTGTCTCAATATTATTTTATTCTTGTTTATATAGGATATCAAATCAAATATTATATTAGGACATAAATAATCATATAAAATCACAAAATGATACCATAATAATCCTCCCTCTCAAGGAGGTGTCAATCACAAGCCTAAGCTTGTCTCAAACATCGACACTGTCTCAATATATGAAGGTATCTCAGTCCCAAATATATATATATATATATATATATGGAATTATATGTCATCAAAATATATCCATGTCATATCTAGATCATGGTTAGACAACTCTCTAAGGAGCTTCTTCATCATGCCTCACAGCTAGTCATGCTAGCAACATCGTACTCAACCTTGGTCATGCTATGGACCTCTCATCCGAGATATCATGGAAGTCATCATAATGAGGAAACATCCAAATGTGCTCAACAATAAAAAATACATCAATGCAGTGACATATAATAGGAGAAATTTCTCAGCCTTAAAAATAGAATGTTTCATGAAGATATTTCAAAGGATGTTTGGTGGAAAATCTATGTGAATGAAGCAGCTCAAATCAGGTTCTATACACATCATATACATATGGATGTTCAAAAAGGAACATCAATGATTTAATCAACTCTCAAATTCCATGTCAAGTTCAACAAGATTTTAACTTTAAATCAGAGTGTCCAACAATTTACATTTCCATTACATAAAGACATTTTTCAACAATTTTGCAATATAGGATGTCTTTCCCGAATTTAAGAAATCAATTCATCATGACATGATACATCATTTCAAGCTTTAGAAGCCATATCCCTCTTACTTAGTTCATCAAAGGATCATCACCTGTCAAGGGTAGACCATCAGTATGTAAAACCAAATCCATAATAAAAATCAAGGCCATACCTTGGAACTCATCATCTTGACTTCGTCAGATAAATGTCAAATATGGACAAATATGAATCGGGGAGCTTGCATCATGCGATTCTCTCTACAAGCACAATTCCTTACCAAGCCAACATAATTAGCCTTACATAAATCAATGTTGTGTCAACGAATTTAGCTCATCATAGTTTAGAAGCCAGACCAAAACTAGTATCAAAGACATTGATATCATGGTATCAATTATTTTAACCAGGTGACAGGTAGATATCATATCAAGTCTTGAATTCATTTATTGTCAAGCCAACGAGTCAATCATCTATCATGCCATTACAAGTAATTTATGTCACTAGATTCAAATTCATACATCATGGATGAGTCATGCAGGTTCCATATTCATATAGAATCACAAATATAAATATTTTCAACCATTGTGATATGAACAAGGAGTTCAATACAAAACCATAATTCTGAATAATCACATAAGTCATTAAGGGTAACTATGCTCACATAGGATTGACATAAGGGAAAATCAACAATCATCAGATTAAATCATTAGTCATCAGGTCAAGTCCAATTTTTTTATCAAAGAGAGATCTATAATCCAAAGACATGTCTCAATCATCAATTCAAAGTTCTAAGTAATTGTTAAGCATCATGTCAAAGTTCCAAACATAGCTCATCTATATAAATCAGCCAAATCGTGTCAAAATTTTTTAGCACAAACTTCAAACATAATTACATATTCATATGAATGTCACAGTCACCTACAAACACAAGTTTAGTTCAAACATGCAAACTTTTCCTGCTAACAGATCTTAATGATATCTGCATCTTCCAGGTGACCATCTGATTTTTATGCACAAAAATTCATTTTTGTGTCTATCAGACATAGTCACACATATGGTCCTTCCTCTATGCGAGAGAGGATCAGAACTCTATTGTAGATCAACAAATTCAAATACTTCAATAGTACAAAATATGCCTATAATGCATATGGTAATATGAGTAAGAATCTAGAGAAGGGATTCTCCCCCTGACTGAAGATCCATTTCATATATCACCAGCTTCTCTCTTCTAGTGTCATGCAACAACAGATCTATTAGATCATAAACACATACCTATCATAATCATCAACATCATGTCATCAAAATTTCATAAAGGGTTAGACTTGAAATTTAGGGCAGGAGATAGATATGACACCATGAACACAATAACACTTTCTATCTAGACAATCCATCAAGTTAGGAAATTCAGTTTCACCATATGCCATCAAGACATTACCACACGAAGAAGGAGATCTAGTATATCAATCACATAGTTATACCTCTATCATCAAGGTTGCCATGCTTATAATTATCAATATGATCAAGTTAGGTTATTCAATAAATATTTACCAAAAGAGTGTCAATATCTCTTTCCATGAGCTTTCATCGTGCTTATCAAGGTGCTAGCCTTCTTCAAAGTATCCAAGGGATAGATGTTAACCATAAATCAAGTATACAATTATGTCCAAGACCAAAAATAAGTAGCTTTTAAGAATATCCTCATGATCAAAATTTTCAATACCAGGAGCACCATTTCATCATAGGAAACATATTTCCAAATCAATTTCATATGCATGTATGAGCTATATGAGGAGGATACATTCTCAACATATCATAGGGATAACCTATCCATCAATGGAACTGCTGAAATACACCATACCCTGCACACCTTGTAGTATTTAGATACCTATGCACCTTCACATGGGCAGCTTGTCATATTTTCATTAGGTGTCTCTTTACCTTTTCCAGATCTAGCTTTTCTTCCTGCATCTTAGATAATCCTTAAGAAATATCCACTTATTAAATATCATTATGAGGGTTAGAAAAATCCAGGTACTCAAAAATATACATGAGGGAAGTATAAGAAATAATCATCATAATCAAATCCATAAGTATAAACAAGAGTAAATTCATAAGTCAAGGAATACTTATCTTCAATGAGAGATGATCCTCTCCATCTTTAACCAACCTTCAAGATCTGCCCATAGACCACATAACAGTGTTGCCTTCAATCAAATTTATCAAAAACCAGGTCTACTAGAGAGTATCCTATTTAGGGCTTCAGTTAAATCTAAAAATCTTAACTTTGGTCATTCAAGGGTTTCATATCTCAATTATTTTCCATAAAATAGTGTTTCTCTCAAACCCTAACCATCAAACCCTTATGCCCTAACTACCTATGTTTTTCTTCATACCCTATAATTATTTTTGGTCTCCACCATTCTCTTATTTTTTCCATCAAAAGTGTCTCCATGGGGGTGATCTCTATGGATTTTCTTTAGCTCAGCTTTGAAACCATGTTAACTTTTCATATGGATATATTTTTCTTTTCTTTGATAATTGCATTTATTCATAAGCACATCAATTTCACCCCATAACTTCATAAAATTATTCATATTTACATCATTATTCGTCAGCATATGAAACTATGTATAAAGAAAAATAACATCATCATCAATGCAACAGAACATAAAGGAAAATAGGAAGGAAATCATGCAAACATAGAGACACCAAGATTGGTCCGATACTAGAGAAAAACCGACTATGGGAAAAACCCTTGCAAATTCTTCTTCTTAGATCGTCATCAAATGATTCAGAAAACAAGATTACAAAGATCCATTGATCCATATCTTCATAATGCAATAAAAAAAATGGCACATCCATAATATAATATTAAACATACTTCTACTGAAGGATCTTGATTCTGAGAATTGTAATGCACTGCCACTAACTGTAGTTAATTGTTGAATAATTTTGTCATTGAGAATAAAATTCGGAGTACTATAGATTCATATTTGTGTCCTAGGCGTATGGAGGAGGATTTGTGCTAGCATCTATGACAGTACTGGATGCTGCCATAGGCCTTTGTTCCTGCGACTATTGGTCCCTAGATGCTACCATAGACTTTGTGGCTATGCCTATGGGTTTTGAAGGACTGATATGCCTTATGAGGCCCTAGACTCTACCATAGGCCTTTGTGCCTGTGGATATGGATGAAAAATATTTGTGGAAAGCCTGTGGCTAAGTCCCAGAAAAACCTAGGTTGGAGCAAGCCTCACGCTTGTGATTTTGAACCTTGCGCGAGCTCCTTTCGTCAAACCTGTGTGAGCCAAGACAAAATATGAGAGTAAAAGATCTATAGGTCAGTGTGTAAGAATGAGCTTGAGGTCGCTTCTATTTATAGGCTTTCATGAGCGTCCACTTGGGGTTGGGGCTGACTTAATTAACTTCACATGTGCTTAGGACCGGCCCATTCCATTATACATGTATAAATAAAATAATTCAAAAATAATCTTCTGCTTAACCAAATAGGGTGATCTTTAGATCAATTTTGGTCCTCTCGAAAATAGGAATCTATTGCATTTATTATATTCATCATATGATCTTTCAAAAGTGGCATTTAATCGCAGTTGCATAATTTTAACATCATGTCCATTTGAAGGAAATGTTTCTCCTTCACTTTCTACCATTGTACCTTTTGAACTGAGGTAATAAGGTTCTTCAACTAGATTTTCCTATTCTAGTTATTTTATTAATGGTTCTCCAAATAAAAAAAAATGATTCTTCTTCTTCTCCTTTAGTAGGTACTTCTAATTATTGTCCAAAAATTTGTTCCCCTATTGAAGAAAGAAATATGACTACCTCATATGGAGACACAAGTTCCTATACTACTACTTCAACGGAAAAAGTTGATTCTTCTCTGTTTGTAATCTTAGTTCTTTGTACATCGGGAAGTCTCCTTTTACCTACAAAAGTTGGAATTCCTAAGATGGATGGTGATGTAGTTCTTACTCCACCACTTGGTCTAGTGGGGCTGGTTGATGATGATGGAATTGAAGCTCTAACAAATATAACCCTAGAGTCTCTTTCCCTATACATACATTCTAAAATTAATTCTATTTTTTATGCATCTAAAAATGAGATACAATTCAATAACTCCGGTTAGGAAGAACCCCACAAACTTGATGTGTGGGTTCTTACCTCTCATCTTACTGCTCTTCCTAATCAAAGTTGTGTAAATAAGAATAAATTCTAAATTGAAAGCTAATTTCTATGTATACTTCCCCTGCAATGGTGCCAAAAATGTTGAGTAATCTAATTGAGTGTTAAATTACTTACATTAAAATACCAATCTAGGTTTGTACACTTATGAAGTACACTACATGATATGTGCTAGGATATTAAATTTTAAATTTCAATGCTTTAAAGAATAATTATATTCTATTGAAAAGCAATAAATGATGAAGGATTCAAAACGTATTCTGAAGAGTGAGTTGAAATTATATTTATGATAATATAAATAGAGCACACACACACATTGAGTGAAAGTAAAGGAAATAACGATTAAATACTTCCACTTCATGAAAATAAGAATAGACTATTCTAAGAAAGAAATGAATTTCTAATCAAGAAAAGGAATTAATATAATCCAAGCAGTAGACTAACTCTAGGAAAGTGATCAAACAGGTTATACTATGAAAAATTCAAATTATAATCTATGGAAAATAAATACAATGTATTCTATGAAAGCTTTTAAATTTAATTTAAAGAAAGTGAAGATGATCTTATGTATAAAGAAATCAAATTTGTATCTTATGAAAGATAAAGGAAGATTACTCTAAGAAAGAAATTCTATGCTATGAAAGGAATTTTCGTTTTCTAACCTACAAAATATAAAGGCAACTACAATTACTTGCAAGAAATTGACAGAAGTTGAAAGAAAATGGAATTGATAAGGTGCGTATGCAAACTTAGAATTAATTCATCTTTGGAAATATGATATGCCTAAGATGTTGTGTAAGAAATCCTGAAATATCTATAAATATGAGACTCAAAATGAATGAAAAAGAAAATAACTAATTGTAAATATGACTAGTAAATATTTTTGGTGGTTTTTGAATTTTATTCAAGCACTTGATTCTAAAAAATACCAATGAGTGAAAGTATATAAAATGATATGATGAAAAACAATGTATTGAAAGACAGAGAAAGATAAATGAAAAAGGAATTAAATTTCACTTCTTGTACGCAACAGGGGGGGCCTCCTACTAGAGCAAGAGATCTAAAACTACTCAAAAAACTTGATGATAAAATGTGTACTCTTCTCATTGAGGCACAATTGTAATAGTAGGCATAATTTTATTAGAATAGTGCATGCATGATAAAAAAATTCCAATACTAACCAAAGAGAGGATAATGATAAATATATATCTTTCGCTTCTTAGTAAATCATATATATAGTGTTTTTTACAATAAAAACTTTGAGAAAAGTCTTTTATTTCTATTGAAGTTCTAATTTCTATGATTTGTTATCAAGGAAGTGAATCATAGAAATATTTAATATTAGACACATTATCATTCAGTTTTTTTCTTGTTCCTTGAAGATTCATCACGTTTGCTTGAGATTTTAATTTGTTTCCAAGTAATTTTGAGGCCAGGTTCATGTGCCATCTAACAGTTGACCGGATGTTTAACTTTGCTATTGGGATCAAAAAATAAAACTTTTCTTGTGCTTATCAGGTGTAATACTATGTAGGAATGATTTGGAATCTATCAATATGCTTGGGTTGATTTGTGCCTTCATGGAGTCTACTTGAAACTTGGATTTAGCTACAAAATATTTTCAAGGTTGCAGAATATGTTAATTTCCATAACCTATGCAAATTGAGTCAATGTTATAAATTAAAACACATGGAACTAGGAAGATATTGGAATTTTACCTTATTGCATCTTATATAGCTCTTATGGTTGATTATTTGTGGAATAATAGTAGGATAATGTAAGGATGAGTTAGTTATAAAGGTTTTCATGGCTAATGGGTGAAAAAATAGGTAACAAGTTGTCAAAAAGGATGTTATTTATTCATCCCAACAATGGGGGTATTTTGAAATTGAGACCTCTGTATCTAATACCACTTGATGGATCATGATTGTCAGCATACCAAAACCCATAGGTGTTAGTAAACAGACACATCGCTAGAGTTAACGGATCCTCAAGAGGTAGCTAAGCACATTTCACGAAACACACTGGGAGAACTGGATTATCCAATGTTGAACATAAATTCCCACTCCTAATTTCTTCTCTCAACTATGGAAAAAAATACAATAGCACAAAATGGAATCCCTAATCCTCCTAGTGGTCGAGTATTTAAAATAGCTTGATAGCCAACTAAGGGTAAGGTTTGACTTCCTAAAGCCTAATTAATTATTTTATGCCTTCTAGAGTCTTCTTGAAATTCCAAATGTGGCAAGCTGAATTTTCATGAGTAATGGGGGATGACATGGCATACTCTCATACCATGGTGGTCAACATGGTAATTCAAATTGTAGGAGGCATAAATTTTGCATATGAACTCAGATTGACATGATTCTTGCACTTTTTGAAAGATGTTTGAGTTTATATCAATATCTATGGATACCACAATAGATCAGGAAAGTTTTGACCTCAAAAATTCAACTTTATGCTTCAAAATGGACCCAAAAGGTTTTAAACCCTAATTCTCAAAAATGAAATCCATTGTTAAAATGAACTTGCAAGTTGATTCCTCTAATTTTCTCTGCTCTTAAAGCATCAAGATATATGAAACTAATATAATGTTCAAATCATGATAAGATTCAACGATGGTAGTTTTGAACTAGTGATATTTTCCCTCAAATATTTCATCAAACTATAGTAATGGACTAATGAATCCACAATGAATAATCATAGCCTTGGAAGGTTCTAACCTTGCCTTGGAATTCTTATAATATAGTGCACTCTTTTAATGTTGAGACCTTGTAGCAATCATATCTTATACAAAGGGTAAAAATTGCATCACATAAATTACAAGTTCAAATTTGGAAGTTTGGGCAACTCAAGTGTTAATGTAATTCCCCCCATAATCATTATCTGTAAATCTCCATGGATATTCCACTCGATAGTTCATCACAATAGATATGATAAAATTATACCTAGAATTTTGAAATCTACACTATGAGGGTTTACTTCTCTATGGAATTTTGGATTTGTAAATTATCTTTATTTTGTATACATGAAAATTATAATTATGCATAAAATAGAGAACAATGAAAGAAAAACCCACAAACCACAATTGACACAAGATATAACCTGGGAAACCTTTTCGAGAGAAGCCTAACTGAAATGTGAGGCCTCTCTACTCTCTTTCTATGAATATAAAAGGGAAACAAGTAAAAATAAGTAAGGTTTGTAGCCCGTGGGATACTATAATGCACAAATACTATTTTTGTGCTCTTTCCATGTCCCTATTGACTATTCTTCTCATCTACAGAACCACAATCACTCAAAAATAATGGAAACCCTTTTCCTCCTAGTGGTCCAACTATAACATATCATGATAATCTACTAGTGGTTAGGTTTGACTCCCTCAACTAACTCTTAACCAAAGTTACAAGATGGACTCTTCTAGAGTCTTAATTATCATGATCATGTGGCTAGCCCCTTTTCCTTGAGTAATGGGATCTAGCATGACACCCTCCCAAATTATGGTGGTAAAAACAAGAAGGTCAACTTCTAAGTGGCATAACTTTTGCATACAGGCTCTGATTGAGGTAATTATTGTTCTATTGAAAATGTATTTGTGTGTAGAATATGGAAATATGGTGTGCCACTAAAGTAGAAAAGTATTACTCCCAATTTTTTTTTTCTAATGTGTAAAAATTTTACCATAAGGTTTAAGACCCCAATTTTACAAAGTGGGTCCTGCCATTAAAAATGGTACTGTGAGCTTATTCCTCCACTTTTTCCTCTCTGAAAGCATAAATATGGATGAAAAATATATAATGATCCAATCTAGATCACATCTCCCCATTTTAGGAGGTTTTTGGTCCCCAAAACTTCCACTGAATGAGATGAGGAAATTTTTCCTTCACCTTCTCTCAGGTGTACCATTTAGCCTTGCATGGAAGCTATCCTCTTAATCCAATATTCCAGAGGTCATTTTACCAATGTATTGTAGTTATGGACCTCTTCTGAAACATTATATTCTTTTTCAACTCTTCTGAGCATCTAGTTCCAAATACTCTACAGAAGGTAGGACTTGTTCACTCTTCCTGATCTAGAATGGAAGGCTCAAAGAGTTTCAAATTCTCTACAATCACAATTGAGTAAATGTGCATTCATGGTGATTGAATGAGTCTATAACCATTATCTCCCATCTTTTCTAGTATCTTGAAGGGACCATACTACAAATCCTTGTTTTTCTTACAACGACCCTGTAGTCTATCCTTGTTCAATTGTAACCATACTTTGTCTCCCACCTTGAATGAGTTCTATGTTTTATGTTGATCATACCTAACCTTGTATTTTTCTAGTGACTTATGTAGTGTCTCCTATACTTGTATATGGATCTACCTAATCTTATCCACAACTTTTTCAACCCTCAAGGCATCCCCTGTAAGATCCTCTATCACTCTTTCATGCCTCCCATATGAAATATCCAAAGGTGAAGGTGGAAAATATCAAAAACAAGTGTCAAATCGGGACTTACTAGTATAAGTGTGCATTGATCTCTTAATAGTGTTGTATATATACTGTATTTTCATCGCAGGTCTTCGGATGCATCTAATTCTAACCCCTCAAAATATAGACCAAATACATGTTGACTACTTACGTATGTGAATCTATTTGAGGATGAAATTTTGTAGAAATTTTTAACTTTGTGTCCATATTCTCCCTTATTGTAGTCCAAAATACACTAAGAAAACGTGTGTCCCTATCTGAAATTATGCTCCTTGATATCCCAAAGTGCACCCAAACCTATCCAAAGAATAAGTTTGTTTCTTATTTACCATTTATGGTATTTTTTATGGAATTAGAAGACACATATTACTAAACATGTCAACTGCCATGAACACATAGTCATGTCCCTTCCTGGTTGTTGGTAAACCTCCCACAAATTACATGGAAATAATTTCCCAAGGATGAGTGGTTACAAGTAAATGATGATATATACCTTTTCTCCTTTTACTAGGCTTGATGGTACAACAAATAATGCATCATCTTATGAAACTAGCTACCCATTCTTGCATCGTGGGCCAATACACATACCTCTACAAGTTGGCCATTATCTTCCCTACACCAATGTTATTTGCAACCTTAGAGGTGTGAGTCTCTCTAATAGGTTTCGATCGCACACCTTTAAGAACACATAGCCTATCCAACCTTTAGAGTAACCCATCCTAGAGATGGTAGTCACTTGTGTTATCAACATTGTGGACATGACTCTAAATTTGCAATTACTCAAAACACCTCCATGAAGTCCTCATCCTCCAATATGCATCTTTTTTGCATCATGGGTGAATGGCTCCATGTGCATCAGAGTTCCAAAATTTTGTGAACTTTGATATGGGTGGCCTTGAAAGCATGTCAACCAACTCTTTTGTTTTTCCCTTCTTGTACTTTATCAATAAATAAAAATGTTGTAGAAACTCCATCCACTTTTAACGTTTGGTCTACTGTAGCTTACTTTGGGCTTGCAAGTATTGTAGTGGTTGGTGCTCGGTGTGGATTATTGTCTACTTTCCCATCATATAGTGTTTCCACTTATTCACATATTTAACCACGACAAAGATTTCCTTGTCATAGGTAGGGTAGTTAATAATTTCCCCATGAAATAATTTAAAATGGTAGCATATAGGTCTTCATCCTTCCATCAAGACTACTCCCATATCATACCCACTCTCATTTGTCTTCACTTCGAAGGGTTGCTACAAGTTCTTTAATGCCAAAATTGGTGCTTAACTAATCCTCTTCTTTAGCTCCTCAAAGGTATTTTACTTACCCTTTCCACATTGGAAACTCTTTCCACTTCCTGTTATGGCATGGATTGGTGTTGCTACTGCTGAAAATGAGGCTATGAATTTCATGAAGTATTATGTCTCCCCAACGAAACTCCTAACCTCAGAAACATTATTACGAACCAACCATTTCAAGATATCCTCCATCTTGGTAGTATATATCTTCAACTCTCCTCCACCTATCACATACCCTAGATACACCAAATATTATTGTGAAAACTCACACTTCTTGATATTTTATAGAAAGTGATGCTTCTTTAATGTCTCCAACACCTGTGTCAAATGTGATGTTTTCTACTCCTAGGTAGCATTATATACTAATATATCATCCAAATAGACAATAAAAATGAATCTACAAAAGGGAACAATATATCATTCATTAACCTCATAAATGTAGTTGGTGCATTATATAGTCTGTTAGCCACCTATGAATTTTTTGTCAAGAAAACAAGTGGCTAAATATTTTTTTGAGCCTTCAAGAGATACATTTCCTATGAAAATATCTCATCCTTGAAGCCTCTGTGTGCCCTTTACCTTTGAAAAAATCTTCACAGCTGTTTCCATCAAAAAAGCCTCACTGTCCGTGAAAAAATTATGCTCAGAAAAGCCTCCATTTGCCCTTTGTATCCCTGCAAATTTCCCATTTTAACCCCTTTTTTCCCTTTTTAAAATTTCCCCTTTGACTCCCAAAATCCCTTCCTAAGTATTATAAACCATCCCATCTCCCCTTTTAACCTTACAAATACCCTTTGTTTGGCTTAAAAATCCTTTTTTCCCCCTACCGAAAACCTCTTCTAAGCCTTAAAAACTCTGTTTTTAGGCCAAAAAACCCATTTTTCACATACAACAGGCTTAGCACCTTTTAGCCAGCCCCTTAACCACTTCCCCTCCATGAACCCAAGCGCTAAGACAAGCACTAAGGCATCTGGAGCTTATCGGAATCGGAAGATGTTCGGGAGCGCATTTATGTGTTAAAACGAAAATCTCCGATGTGAGGAAGACTTTGTTCTATGACTCTCGGGAGAAATATCCACCGTCGATCTGTAAATATCTGACGGCCCGTGCAAGTCTTATCATGCCCCATAAAATCCATTTGTAAACCCTCCGATGATGATCTCCACTGTTGATTTGTAGTTAGATCCAACGGCCATCGCAGTGCCGCTTCAAACGCCAATAAGAAGTTTTAAAAAGTGCCACCCTCTGATGCCCCGATTGGCCGATGCCCCGATTGGATCCTAGCCGTTGAATCCACAAGAACCAACGGCTAGGATTCGTTCTCGCTCCGCCTCATGTCCTCGATTGGTCACCTTCCAATCCAATCACAGCCGTTGATCTGCAGCCAATCCAATGGTCCCGAGCCAATTGCTTCATGAGCCCATCGGAGACTCGGCCCCTGCCTCCTCTGGTTCTGATTAGATCGCAGCCGTTCATCCCTCTTGATCTGATGGCTCATATTCCTCCTGTACATTAATATGGCCTATTTTCCTCTGCTTCGTCTGTAAATCTCCACCGTCGATCCCCTGGATCCAACGGCCTAGATTACTCCCGACCACTAACGATATCCTCCGCCTTTGCTCTCCCTCTCCAAATATCAGCCATTCATTCATAGATCAGACGACCTATATTCAAACCACCTTTGATCGGCACCCACCTTAACTGACCGTGCACGTTCTCATATCGCACTCCATCTCCCACCATCGGATCTCACAGTCCCATATCCAACGGCCAGCATCAATATCACGTTGTTTCCTCGTCCAAAGTTTAGTAGTTTGAAATCACGCGATATAGGTGGTTTCAAAAAGCCACATGTCAGCCGGGGACCTATATCGCTTTTGAAAAGTGAAAACTGCCTTACTCGCCTTTTATCACGCGAAAAAAACTGTTTTCCTAGAAAACCACTTCCCCACTTTTTGTTCCCGAAGGTCTATCTACAGATCTCAACTGTTGATATGACTAGATCAACAGCCCTCATTACATCTCGCATTCCATTCATATTTTCTCATCGTGCGGCCATAAAACTTCATCGGATCATCGTAGCCATTGATCTCCTCCTGAGATCTAATGGTCCTAATCAAATCGCCCTTTGCCATACCGGTCCCACCATATTATCAGCCCATTTCATTGCATTTTCATGCATTTCCTTTGTATTCCATCTGTTGGGAAAAATACTGAGAGGGGGGGGGGGGTGAATCAGTATTTAGGACTTACTCAACATTTTTTACTTTTCCATTCACTAAAACCCATACGCTACTTTGCTGAAGCCAACTAGCGTATATACACAGATATCCTTCATAAAACTCGCGTATGAACAGAGATCTAATTATACAGATAATTCTTAACATAGTTCTTTGCAAAATTCATTCATATAATGTTAAGTTAACAGTAAGAATGTGCAGTAATAACAGAATAAACCATCACACATAAGCATCACACATGAACACCAGGATTTTAGGTGGAAACCCAAGTCGGGAGAAAACCACCGCTGTCATTGTCTCAGCGTTCAATATTTTATTATAGAGAAAACATCTTACAACCATGTACTGGTGCAGACTCATACCAGCACGCAGGCACCCACCTGCAGAAGGCTACAACCTTCTCTCGTTTACCAGCCTCTCCTGGAAGGGAGCTATGACCCCCTGCTCTTGTTTACCAGCCTCACCTGGAAGGGAGCTACAACCCCCTGACTGAAGGCTTCAACCTTCAGCACCTTTGTGGACCACGTTTCATCAATTTTCACATTGGATCCAACCCACACAATTAAGCTCAAGGAACATTCATAAAACCAACAACTTTCTCTATAGTAGCATAATCAATATTCGAACAACCCAGATCATCATTGACAGATAGCAGTAAAACAACAGAATAGATCAGACATTTCATACCACATACTTCAGCAAACCCTAAATTACATACGCGCTTTTTATTCACTGATCCTGCGTATATACGTGCTTTCACAAATACCAACCCACGTATACATTTGTGCACTTTTTAGAAAACCCTTAACTACCCATACGCACCTTTGCTTAAACAGATCCGCATATATACGCGCTTTCCATGAGATGAACCTGCGTATAGATCTTCAGACATTTTAGGGCAGTGCAATTATTCAGAACAGATGCATAGCTCAGATTTAACCCTTTACTTCAGAAACATGTTCACCTCATCTCAGATCTAAACATTCCATAAATAGATCTAGAAGATACAAATACATTTCAGATCTAGATTCCCTTCTTCATCATTTTCTTCATAGGTGCATCACAGATTCAGATCTATCATCAAACTGTTACCCATTCCATACAGATATACTTCAGAGAGAAGTATTTATTAAAACCCAGACATCTTGCACACCCTTTGCACAATGATTTTCTTCTCCTTATATAGATTTTAGCCTTTGTCAATACCATGAGCCAAAACCACATCACTTCCGATGGTATTCCTGGACGGGATCAAATAGACAATCCAACACTCAATACAATGGGTCAATACCATGGTAATTCCCCTGGTTTTACAAATTTAGAGCGCAATTGGGCTTACGCGACTTGGAACGATATTTCCTGCGTACATACGCTACTTCGCCTAAACAAACCCGCATATGCATAGTGACATGTCTTATTCATCATTGCTCTGGCCTTTTCTGAAGTTCCTTTCTTCTGTACCCCTTAGCTGATCTGTAGATACATCATCTGTACATATTTGACACATAGGTTGCAACTCATCAAGTCAGTTTCCATCAAGAAAAACTTCATCAAACAAGTTTTTATCCAAAGACAACTTCATCACAACATATAGCCAATTCTCATCTCATCAAGTAGATTACCATCAAAGACAACACATGCCAAACAATCTTCACATCAGATTTGCATCATCATCAAACAGGTTGTTATCAAAGAAAACTTCATTAAGTAGGTTTCCATCATCTTCATCAAGTGGGTTTCCATCAAGGACAACACTCTGCATCATATTGCCAACACCATCCAAAGGTCCAAACCTTATGATTTACATTGAAAATCGTTTCTTCCGCCCACATTAAAATTTTAATGTTTTACGTTAAAGGGTTATATCATTCCGCCTAACATCAGAACTTTAATGTTTTACATTAAATTTCATTGCATATCACCCAACCTTCTAAAATAATTTCTTCAGTCAATCCCCACCATCGATCATCATGACTCCATCTGATCTAACGATCCATAATCGTTCCTCCACCAAACTTCCATCAGAGCATATTTTCACCATTACACGACATTTTTTCACCGTTTTCCATTGCGTCCACCACATTCACCTCTGTTGCGTTTCCATCCTCACAGTATTCCACTACATCCATCCTCCCCCATGCATGGATTCCTTAACATATTTGTGTGCTTTTGCAGGGTACAGGCGGTGGAAACCGCCATGGCTCACAGTCACTGTCATAGTGACAGAGATCGCAGAGACGGCCATTTTCAGAGCTATAATTTGCAGGGAAGACTCCTGAAAGGTTTTAAATGCATATTTCATCCAAATCAGGGGTATTAACCCCGTGTAAAACCTCCTGGGCCATTAAAATTTCAAATTCACATACATAGACAGTCATGAAGCGGCAAAGAGTATCAGTACAGGATTAAAGAGTTTTAAAGCCTCTAATTGAAGATTTTAAGCTTTAATTAACTGTTCAAAGGGTGAATGTACCAGATTGAATACCTTGTGAATTACACAGAAGGCCTAATGAGGCCTAAAGCACAGAAAGCAATATTATCAGTGTCTCACATCAGCAAAAGGTTATTTTCCGTGAAGGACAAGTTCCCACACTGTTTTCTATTCTACGTCAAGTACCTGAGAATATCTACATCCTAACATAATAGTCCTAATGCTACTAGAGAATTTGTTATGTAGTATGGCAGACCTCAAAGTCATTAAATACCTTTGTTCCTATCACCAGAGTACTACAAAGTACTACAGCCAAAAGTACATCAAAGAACATACCTGGAGTTAATTTCAGCCTATCGAAGACCACTCTTTCATCCAAAGAGTACTGAAGATTAATGCATAGATATTAAGACAGAATGGGCCTCGAGCCCTCTTCTCCTACTTCTGTTTTAATGTTTCATTTAGTATTTCACCTACCTCCTCTGCCTCTCTTTCAGCTATAATCACTCAAGAAAAACACATTGTAAGGGTTGTTGTTGTTGATTATTGATCGGATATCTGTGAATTGTAAGTTGTTTCTCTTGAGATATAGTTCTCTGTGTAAAGTTGTAAGATAGGTTGAGGAAGATGTTTTCAGACTGAATATCAAGTTGTTGGACAATTTTGTACATGACTGGTGTTTCTCTTTAATATGACAAGCACATTTCTTTGGATCCTGATTTAAAGCAGCAGTGATGTTTTTTCTGCCTTTGTCTCTGTTTCCTTCTGTAATTCATTACATTTCATTACTCTGGTAAGAATCAGAAATCTAGCTTAGGATATACCCTTGCATGGTACCCTAATGCCCCTGCTCTTCTTATCTTTAATTTTTTCTACTGATTATGTTATCTGAGGACTTATTCAAAATAATTTAACCAGTGTAGTGGCTGTATTCACTGCTAGCTGATGTATGAATTTATGAAGTTGTTCTTAGATGTTATTGTTGGGTTTTAGTTGAAAGAATTGGGATACTGGGAGTTTAGAATGTTGATTCTGCCTCACTAGGGTCTTTTTCAATCAATTGAACCTTTCTAAGTTCCCTTAAGTTGGATGTCGAAGCATTGAAAGTTCAAAGCCTTTCTTTGATCTCAGGCCTTCACCTTTGTGTTTAAATCATTAATGTTTCCTTTGTCTGAAGAGTTAGCCTTTTAGGGGTTGAATCATAGGTGCTTAATGGCATGCCCTGTCCCTAGATCTGATTAATAAGTGGTCACCTTGGAGATTTCGTTGTCATTCACCTTCCTTCCATATCATTTCATACCACACTATCATCTTTAAGATCCTATGTTTTAGATGACTAGCCCAATTGAAAGTATTGAATACTGAATAGCAAGTAAACCCTTTCATGACTCCATTGCCCAATGGTCTCGAGTGTTCTCTGAAGTACCTCTCCTTTGCCTAAAATCCTCTTTTCTCATCCGTTGTCTTGTGTTGAAGCCTTCATTCATGTTTCCCAACAACCAAACAAACAAACAAAACTAAACAAACCTTGTGCCATATAACTAGCCTAATACCTTAAAACTAAGCTTCAAAGACATATACCTTTTCCTTTATAGAGGGATCCCTCTCTGGACTCAGGAGGGCTAGATCCTGAGGTCTAAAAGTGGTTTTGATGTTGTCTCATCTTTTGGTATTGCCAAACTTGCCAAAACATGGGAACTCCAACATAATGGCGACTCCGCTGGGGATTTTCTGAGTGTTTTCCATCTTATTAAATCACTAGGACCTCAGAAAACCAAAATCTCCCACCCCTAGAAAGCCAGCTATTTCCAGACACATCCATAAAGCTAACTCTGCACCAGAAAAATTTACAGCTCTATCAGACACTCATTTTGACTTAGACCTACAAAATAGTTTACCAAGAACTAGGTCATTCAGTAATCTAGACCAGTCAGACCTTAAGCTTCTTGGTTCACCATCACGCAGTGGTCAACACATTAGGGATAGAGATACTCCTCCATCTACACCTCCGGATATTCATTTCATTCAAAACTTGGGGCTCTACCACCCTAAATCAGCTCAACAGAGTGTTGTTGGTCCTACTATTCTTGTCATCCATATACCTATTGCTCAAGCCAATCCTTTACCCCCTCAGAAAATCATCATGGAAGCCTGGTATGCACCTATGGTGTTACAACAGCCCGTAGTGCCTCTACCCAATGATTATCAATCAAAAATCCCACATTTCACTGCAAAAGAGTCTACCACAGCTCAACACCATGTAGATAGGATGGAAGATTCCTTTGGCTATATGGAAATAGATGATGAGACAGTCAAGATGAGAATCTTTGCCCAGAGTTTAGGAGGTGATGTGAAGAAGTGTTTTAAAGGCCTACCTACAAATAGTATCCATGATCTTCCCTCTTTATATCAATCCTTCATAAAAAAATGGGAAGTCAAGACCAACCCTCTCCAAATCTTAGCAGAATACAAAAATATTAAAATAAATATAGGAGAGAGTGTCCATTACTACTCTACAAGTTTTAACAACATTTATAACGCTCTTCCTCCACATATGAAACCTCCCCAAGGTATGGATTTAGTGAAATATCCGGAAGGCTTTGATGTCGATATGGCCTACCAGCTTAGGGAGAGAGATTTCAACACATTGGAAGATATGAAAAAAGGAGCAGTGAGTGTAGTGGCTAACCTAATTGAGAAGAGAGCCAGAATGAGGTCTGAGAAAAAGGTAACATATAGGGATGACACATCAGCTTCCACATCCGACCCCAAGTATGACAGTCTAGCCAAAAACATGGAAAGGCTAGAGAAAATGATGCAGAAAATGGTTGTCATAGTTAGTAATTAGAATAGAAACCAAAATCATAACCAGAACCAGAACTTTAGGAGAAACAATCCCTGAAACAGATAGAGAGAATTTGATCAACAAGTCATACCCCCATGTCAAGAGAAATTTCTTGATGAGGATGAGGGGATAATAGAAGAGTCTGAGGGGACCACAATAAACATGTTGGAAATAGACAACTCAATCCACAACTGTTCCACAGAAGATGAGCAGACCTCACACTGACATTGGGATGAGGAAAGGTTAGAATCTGAGGATTACAGGCTAGGATTTGAAAATTCCATCATGCAGGTCATAGAACAGTATGAACTTAGAAGCAAAAAGAGCTTATACAATTCCAAACCAAAAGCTTCTAAGATTACCATTAAGAAAAGGCCTGAGAAAACTTCTAAGGTGACTGCTGAAAATAGCAAATCAACAGCTGAGAGTTCTGGGAAGAACAAAGAAAAAGATAGCCAAAATACTGATAAACAGAGTCAACAAACTAGCAGCACTAGCACTGCAGCTAGTGCTCCTGATAAAACAGCTACAAGCACTATACATAGTGAGAATCAACACACTGATTCCACCACTAAAGTAGTGGCTAACAAAATAGAGTTGAGTCTTACAAAGAGTCAATCTCCCTTCAATTTGGAGAGTGAGATTGCTAAAATTAAAATCTCTGTCCCACTCTCTGAGCTGGCTGCTTAGGATGTATATAAAGGCCAAATTTTGAAAGCTTTAAATCTAGGTGAAAACAGTGACACTGTCAATCTAAGTGATGATCAACCAGCCCTTCTGTTTGGTCCAAAGATAGAAGGGAAGTTTCAGGAAGGGGTAGTACCTCATTTTTATATCAGCCTCAATATTCATGGCAATATTCTTCACAACGCAATGCATGACTCTGGGGCATCACACAAACTAATGCCTAAGGTAGTTATGGAGAGGTTAGGCCTAGAGATAACCCATCCTTATAAAGATTTATATTCATTTGACTCTAGCAGAGTGAAATTCTTTGGCCTAATCAAAGACCTGTGTGTGAACCTGACCCAAATTCCAGCAAAATGCATGGTTATGAATGTTGTGGTGGTAGATGTGCCACCTAAGTATGGCATGTTGCTATCAAGGTCATGGGGAGCTAAGCTGCAAGGTATAATGCAGATGGATGTGTCATATGCCACAATCCCTGTCTTTAGCCAGCTTAGGATATTGTATAGAGAGGCACAAATGAAGTTCATGGTTAGTAGCACTGAAAAGCCTGAAAATTTGCCTCTGCACTATGTACACACAGATCTGGACTCCTTTATCCTTTGCAACGATGAATCCATAGACAAGCCAGAACTAGAAGACAGAGATGAAAACAATAGAGTAGAGCCCATAGATTTTAACATAATGGCCACTCTAGACTTAGAAGAAAATGAAGAAGAAACCTTTGGACATGGCACTGAATCTGAAACTTAGAGTGAACAAGGAACATAATGCAAAAAACTGACTAGTCATCTCTCTGAACTACATACACATCATGAAGAACAAAACACTCCACACCATGATGTAGACCCCACAATACAATGGACTAGTGAAACAAACGTTAGGGAGGAAAACGATGATAAACTTGAAAACGATCCCCTATGGAAAATGAATTTTGATGCACTAGAAAGACTGCAAGGGCGGGAGTTTGGTTACATAACACTGAGAGTGACTATGCTAAGAGTCATGCCTTCATTCTAAACTTCAAATGTACAAACAATATCATAGAGTATGAGGCTCTCATCCTAGGCTTGAATCTATTGAAAAAACTAGGAGCCCATAGGATAGCTGTGCACGGAGACTTTGAGTTAATGATAAAACAAGTGAATGGAGAGTATACAGCTAAACAACCTAGATTGAGAGTATACATGAATGATACTTTGGATTTACTGAAAACCTTTGTAGAGTATGAACTTGTGTTTATTCCTAGGAGTTAGAACATAATCACGAATGGATTAGCCTGCATAGCTAGTTCATATCATAAGTCTCCTAGTGACAAAAAAATCATCATTCAGACAAAATATAGACTTGCAGTGCCTGATAATGAGAAATATTGGCAGGTCTTTGAGGGCGACAAGCAGATAGAGGATTTCTTTATTGGCAGGAATGAGTTTTGATTCTATGATTCAGACTCTAAATCCGATGAAAGCTGCCTGAGTGAAGAGCCCCTCGATGAAGAAAAATCACCCCATAACATAGAAATAAACATGATTACTGAACAACTTGGAAATCAAACCGAAGAATATAAGAATGCAGATAAAGAAGAAATAGAGGAGCTGCAGCCAAAAGATAAGAATATACCCAGAGGTCTGGCACCTTTAGAGGACCTTTTTGATTTTGACGACGTAGCGAAAAAACCCACCATAGAACACTCAGACTCTAATGTCGAGGAATGCAACATAGGCACTGAAGATAAGCCTAAGATGATTAAATTGGCTAAGTCCTTACCCGTAGACATGAAAAAGAAATATATCCACTTATTTAAAGAGTTCATCGATGTGTTTTCCTGGAGCTACAAGGACTTAAAAGCATACGATATAGACATTATACAGCACAAAATACCTTTGAAAGAGAACCAAAAACCCTTCAGACAGAAACTCCACAGAATTAACCCGAAACAACTTCCTCTAGTAGAAAAGGAAATCAAGAAGATGTACGAGGCAGGAATAATAGTGCTTGTGAGGTTCTCTGATTGGGTTTCCAACCTTGTAGCTGTGAGAAAAAAAACAGGTGAGATCAGGCTATGCATAGATTTCAGGAACCTTAATAGAGCCTCACTTAAAGACAATTACCCCTTACCAAAGATGGAACACATCCTACAGAGGGTAGTTGGCTAAAAAAGGATCTCCATGTTAGATGGTTTTTCAGGTTATAACCAAGTTTTAGTACTCCCAGAAGATCAACTCAAGACAACTTTCACCACTCCATGGGGCACTTTTATGTACGTAAAAATTCCTTTTGGACTAATTAACACTGGTGGGACCTTCCAACGAACAATGGACATAGCCTTTTCAGAGGAAATAGGGCACTTCATTGTCATCTATCTGGATGAAATAACAGTCTATTCCAAGACTGATGAGGAGCACCTAAAACATCTAAGAAGAGTTTTTGAAAAGTGTAGAGGGTTTGGTCTGTCTTTAAATCCCAAGAAGACTGTGTTTGGGCTTCAAGAAGGCAAGCTTCTTGGCCATATTATATCAGAGAAGGGAATTAAAATAGACCCACAAAGAGTTGAGGGAATACTTCAGATCAGTCACCCGAGAAACATAAAAGAGTTGCAGTCCTTTATTGGGAAAATTAACTTCTTAAGGAGGTTTATTCCCAACTTAGTTGAGCACCTCAAAGATATGACAAACATGCTGAAAAAAGGTGCAGGGGTTAAGTGGACTGTAGAGGCTAAAAAATCTTTTGAATTAGTTAAACTTTCACTCACCCGGGCACCTGTCCTAATTAGCCTAGATTTCTCAAAATATTTCCTGATATTTTCCTTTGCCTCCGAGCATACAGTGGCTATAGTTCTACTGCATAAAAATCTAGAGGGAATGGAACAGCCCATTGCTTTCTTCAGCAAGGCTCTTAGGGATGCACCCTTAAAATATAACATAATGGAAAAACAGGCCTATGTGTTAGATGATCCAAAAATAATTTTTATCATAGGTTATAGTATTTGAATAAAATAATTATTAATTTAAGATATTAAATTAATAATTATTATTCTAGAATATTTAATATATCTGTGAGATATTTAGAATTAGAAATTTGTTATTAAAAATTAGGACTCTAGAAAAGAGTCGTTTCCTAGGCTCTAAGTTAGGAGAAAAGTTGTTAGTTTGGTTAGAAGCTCATTTATTGTAAATATACACTTGTTTATTTTCCAAGTGATCCATAACTAGATTAAGTTAGAGCATAGAGCTTATAAATAGGTTAGTTTCCTATTTTCATTGTAATGTGTAATGAGAGAATGTGAGAGTGAGTTTACGTGTGTAAACTCCTGTAATTTGCCTTGTAATATTTTTGCTTGATCAATAAAGTTGTGTGTCTGAGGACACTTCTGCACTTTCATGTGGTATCAGAGCCACGATAACGCTGTGAGGAGGAGATTCCAGCTCTATCAGGTCGTGGAAAACTCAACTCCGTTGAAGTGATCAGCAAAATATTGGTATGAAATTTGCAATTTTTTTTAATTGATTTTAGATCTGCAAATTCTAAAATCATTTTTTAAAGGAGCCACTGCAAATCTGTGTGACTTTTTTAAATTGTTTGAGTGAACAAAAAGGAGAGCTCTCTTGCCATTTCCTCACAGGGTTTATTTTTTTTTGGATTGAATTAGTTTATAAGAAGTTATACAACGCTGTATAATTTAGAGGAAAGCGCTGTATATTTTTAATTTTTTTAAAGTCCTTTCATGTAAACATCGATTCTGCAAATCAATTTTACATTCAAACAATGTTTTAAATATTAGAACCAGCATTTTCTGAAGTGGATTCTGCATTCTGGAATCGATTCTGGCATAAAAACCAGCGTTCAGCTGCAAGCTGCCTTTGAACCAACGTTTTTGAAAACAATGTTTTAAAATAGTTGAAACGACGTTTACATTATGACAGCGTTTACCATCAATTCCAGAATAAGAACAACGTTTTGGCATCAATCAACAAATAAAACAACGTTTCGAATCCATCAATAAGAACATCATTTGGCATGGATTTTTGCATTGATTAAGAACCAGCGTTCAGTTAAGTTTAAGAACTAGCATCCTCAGTGTTAATTTGAAAGCAGCATTTATAATTCTAAACAGCGTTAATTTGGTTCATTTGATTCTAAACAGTGTTCTTTCATGGTTCATTTGATTCTAAACAGTGTTAATTTGGTTCTAAACAGTGTTCTTTCATGGTTCATTTGATTCTAAACAACGTTAATTTGTAATCCAGCTTTTTCTGAACTAGAGCCAGCGTTGAATGAAAATGTAAATGCTAGCGTTGAAACAACCTTTTTAAAAATAGTTTTCCAGCGTTGAATGAAAATGTAAATGCCAGCGTTTTGAAACAGCGTTCATTCCAACATTTATTCCAGCATTTTGAAACAACGTTCATTCCAGTGTTGATGCCCAAGGTTTGATTATAATCGATCTCCAGGAAACTTGGTAAGCTATGGCCAAGATCCACAAAAAAAAAAAAAAAAAAACATTCAATATTTTTTTTCAAAAAGCATTTAGTCTTTACAATGTTTCATTGAAGTGATTTGTTCACATTGTAATTGGAGTTATTTTTTATTTTGATCTGTAATCATAATTGGAGCGATAAGGTGAAACTTTGTATGTGGAGGAATAAGTAGATTTTTGTGAAGAATATTGTAATATTTTGTAATTGGAGTAATAAGGGTGTTGTAATTTTTTGGAGTAATAAGGAGATTTGTGCTTTGTAATTTGTTTATGGAGTGAAAGTGTGACTCAAAGTAATTTTACTTTGAGGGGGCGTAATTTTTTTTTTCTAGATTGATCCTCATCGAAAGCACTCTTGTTTATAATGAACTATGGCATGATATTTGTGATGGATATGTAAAGCCAAATAAACCTATAGATGCAGCTGCGCTAGAAAAATGGGAAGTTAAAAACGCCAAAGCATTAGCTCTCATTAAATCCTCTGTCAATGATGAAATGTATGTCCATATCGAAAATGCTAAAGATGCTTGGTCTGCTTTGAGAACTTTTAAAGAGTTTTTTGATACTCAGCCTCAATCAAAAAGATTCGACCTACAATTAAAATTGTTACATAAAAAATTGACTGAAGAAGGAGATATTCTTGAATACATCTCCAGACTTGAGAATATTAAGCAGGAAATTGTTAATGCTGGTTTTCAAGCAGTTGATGATAGTTTTATGGTCACAATTTTAATTGCTGGGCTTCCTTCTTCCTACACACATTTTTTAGAAACTCTACAGCTCTCTGGAAAGTTAGAAAAGAAAAAGTTTGATGAGCTCTGCGAAATGTTAACTCAACATGATAAAACTTTTGGGAAGAAAAAGAAAGTTGGTGAAGATGTTTTTCTCACAGAAGCCAGTACTAGCAACTCCCCAGCTGACAATTCCAAAAACAAAGGCAAAGGTAATTTTAATCAAAATCAAGCAGCGCAAGGTCGTGGTCACAGTCAACACATAGGAAACAACTCCAACAGAGGCTCAAATTCATGCAGAAACAATTCTCAAGGCAGAGGCAACATTCAAAACAGAGGATCTCAGCAAGGCACAAGACAGAATCTAGGAAGAGGACAATCTCAAAACAGAGGACAAAGCAGAGGTTGAGGACAATCTCAAGGAAGAGGCACTGATTTAAGTCAAATTGTTTGCAGGCGATGTAATAGAGTTGGTCACTATGCTTCAGATTTTCGCACATCTATCAATAAAATTTCTAAGTTTCACTAGCCTTCAACATAGTTTGCAAATGATCAAGATCAAGATGATAATGACTCAGAATATGTCTTTACTTCTTCACTAGCAATCTAACCTTCCTCTTATGTTAAGAGTGATTATGAAGATGCTTGGATTTTGGATTCAAGAGAAACTCAGCACATGACCTGTAGACGGGATTTCTTTTGGAATTTTCAAGAGTACCATCTTAACTCCATATTTCTAGCAGATGATACAAAACATACGCCTTATGGAAAAGGTGTAGTCAAATTTTTTCTCCCTGACATTGGAGAAAAATTGATTTCCAATGTGTGGTATGTTCCCACCTTTAAGAATTTTTTTTTTCTTTGGTCATGATTTGACAAGCTGGACATCAAATAATTATGGAAGATGGCTTAGTTAAGATTAATTCAGTCAAACAGAACTTCCAAACAGTGATGACAGGATATGAAGACGGAAAACTGTTAAGGATGAAAGGGACAGTTATTCCAAGGCATTTTGATTTTGCAGGGCTAGTTTCTACAGGAATTTCACCTATAAGATTATGGCATGTAAGATATGGACATTTGAATTTTGACAGTCTTTCTCAATTGCAGAAACAAGGGATGGTTAAAGGACTTCCGACTTTCAACAAAGAAAATGCTAAATGTGAAGCCTGCATTTATGGCAAACAGAGTCGAGAAAGTTTTCCAACAAGTACATGGCACACAAACAGGATGCTGCAACTAGTTAACAGTGATGTGTGTGATCCACTACAAAGTTCATTAGGTGGTTGCAAATATTTCTTGCTATTTATTGATGATTTCAGTAGAATGACCTGGGTTTACTTTTTGAAAAACAAGTCAGAAGCATTTGAGAAATTTAAAATTTTTCGACAACTTGTTGAAAATGAAGCCAAAGAAAAGATAGGTACTCTCAGGACAGATAATGGGGGAGAACTCAAATGAATTCAAAACTTATTGCAGTGAAAATGGCATCAGAAGGCATCTTACAAATTTTTACACTCCACAGCAAAATGGAGTCGTAGAAAGGATGAATCGCACATTGTTAGGCATGGCGAGATCCATGTTAACTTTCAAAGGGTTAAGTCCAACATATTGGGCAGAAGCAATCCATACAGCTGTCTATCTAAGAAATATGTCTCCAATTGCTTCGTTAGAAGGAATCACCCCTTATGAATCTTGGTTTGGTTTCAAACCTAAAGTTAAACATCTTCGTGTTTTTGGATCCATCTGTTATGCCTTAGTTCCCAAATAAAAGAGAACTAATATTGATTCAAGAAGTTTAAAATGCACCATGATTGGCTATTCAGATGAAAAGAAAGGGTATCGTCTTTTGACCAATGGAAAATTTATTGTGAGCAGAGATGTCATTTTTGATGAAACAGAGAGTAAGAGTGCTGAAGAAATCAAAAGTCTTCTTCACAAGTTAGAAACTAAAGGCAGTAAAAAGAAAGGAAATATGAAAATTCAACCAACTTCACCAAATTGGTATGAACTTGATTTTCCTTCCTCTGAAGATGAGTCATCTAGTCCATCTACTTCAACAAAATCTAGGTCTTCTAGCAGTTCATCAACATCTCCAATCAGCAGCAATTCTTCTGACAGTGATTCTCCAGATTCACCACCTGAAAGACGAAAATTAGTTTACATTAATCCCCTTTACAATGATGGGGACTTTTCAGAACCTCAAACAAGTGAGCAACAACTTCCAAAATGGGCAGTTCAACTCTTGAAAGATGTAAGGCCTAATGAACAAAGCAAAACAGGAACAAGGGCATCAAAACGAAATGAAGGCAATTTTGCTTTAATAGCAAATGATTTTACTGAACCTTCTTCTTTTCAAGAGGCAGTAAAACATAAAGCATGGCAACAAGCAATGGTTGATGAATATCTGGCAATTCAAGACAACAACACTTGGCAACTTGTTGATTGTCCTCAACATGTTAAACCTATTGGATGCAAATGGGTTTATCGAATTAAATACAAGAAAAATGGTGATATTGACAAGTATAAAGCATGCCTTGTTGCTAAAGGTTTTGCGCAGTAGGAAGGGATTGATTATGAGGAGACCTTTGCACCCATAGCCAAATGGAACACCATCCGCCTCACACTTGCCTTAGTAGCTCAGAAAGGGTGGAAAGTGCATCAAATGGATGTCAAAAGCACTTTTCTCAACGGGGACTTATAGGAAGATGTATACATGACACAACCACCAGGGTTTGAACTTAAAGGGAAAGAACATAAAGTCTACAAATTAATCAAGGATTTATATGGATTAAAACAAGCTCCCCGCGCTTGGTATGCCAAAATGGATGAATACCTTCGCAAAGTTGGTTTTCATCGCGGTGAATCTGATGATACTTTGTATGTGCGCCAACAGGGAAAATATCTGGTCATGCTCATTATGTATGTTGATGATTTGATCAGTATAGGAAACAATGATGATCACATTGAATAGGTGAAAAAGGAGTTGCATGCAGGTTTTAAGATGACAAATTTGGGACTATTTCACTACTATCTTGGGGTTGAAGTATTCCAATGTCCACATCAGATCTTCATTTCCCAGAGTAAATATGCAGCAGAAATCCTTCAGCGCTTTGGAATGCAGAATTGTAAGCCTGTCCTTACCCCTATGGAACAAAACTTAAGACTTTCAAAATTTGAAGGGGGGGAAAGAGTGGACAACACGAATTACAGACAGTTGATTGGAAACTTGATTTATTTGACAACCACTCGTCTTGATCTATCTTATGCAGTCAGTATTCTTTCACGTTTTATGCAAGAACCATTAGACAGCCACTGGAATGCAGCCAAAAGAGTTCTTCGATATATCCAAGGAACAAAATATTTTGGTCTTCTTTACAAAAAGACTAAAAATTTTGTACTTGGTGGATTTTCTGATGCCAACTTTGCTGGCAGTATTGATGACAGGGCATCAACCTCAGGTTACTTAATGAACATGGGGAAGCTGCAGTTTCCTGGAGTTTCAAGAAGCAAAGTACAGTGGCCACTTCTTCAATAGCAGCAGAGTACATTTCAGCATGGGAAGCAACATGTGAGATTGTTTGGTTATGTCGAGTTTTACAAGACTTGGGGATTCCTCCAGCAGAAGCTACTTCATTATTCATCAACAATCAATCAGCAATAAAGCTTGCCAAGAATCCAGCTTTCCTTTCAAAGACAAAGCATGTGGACACCAAATATCATCATATCAGATCTCTCATTGCAAAGGACGTCATCAAGCCAGTGTTTTGCCCTTCAGAAGATCAGACCTCCGACATTTTCACAAAACCTCTTAGTAGAATAAAGTTTACTAAGTTCAGGGATGAACTTGGTATCTGTTGTAATGTATCTTTGGATCATAGGGGGGAATGTTAGATGATCCAAAAATAATTTTTATCATAGGTTATAGTATTTGAATAAAATAATTATTAATTTAAGATATTAAATTAATAATTATTATTCTAGAATATTTAATATATTTGTGAGATATTTAGAATTAAAAATTTGTTATTAAAAATTAGGACTCTAGGAAAGAGTCGTTTCCTAGGCTCTAAGTTAGGAGAAAAGTTAGTAGTTTGGTTAGAAGCTCATTTATTGTAAATGGACACTTGTTTATTTTCCAAGTGATCCATAACTAGATTAAGTTAGAGCATAGAGCTTATAAATAGTTAGTTTCCTATTTTCATTGTAATGTGTAATGAGAGAATGTGAGAGTGAGTTTACGTGTGTAAACTCCTGTAATTTGCCCTGTAATCTTTTTGCTTGATCAATAAAGTTGTGTGTCTGAGGACACTTCTGCACTTTCACTATGCCTTGGTAAAGGCCTTGAAAGACTTTAGGGTGTATATACTGCATTCTCACATCATAGCCTACGTGCCAAATATAGTGGTAAAAGACATTTTGTCCCAAGATCCTGATGGAAAGAGGGGAAAATGGATTGCTATAATATTAGAGTATGAACTGGAAATAAAACACACAAAATTAATCAAAGTTCAGGGCTTAGCTCAACTAATGGCTGAATCTAACTTGCAGGCCCTTGACATAAACATGGTAAATGCCTTGGATGTACATGAAGGATTGCCCGATCCTATTGTTGAAGAAAAATTTCAAAACTCTCCTTGGTATTCTGATATCCTGTATGTACTCACAAACCTCAATTCTCCTCCTAATTTATCAAATACTAAGGCCATATTCCTAAAGCTAAAAGCTAGAAACTATTGCATATTGAATCAATGTTTATAATGGAAAAATGCAAATGGTCGATTGCTTAAATGTTTTCCTAAAACTGAAGCAGAAAGGATTAAATAGGAGTTCCATGCATGAGAGTGTGGAGGCCATTTAAACTGGAAAGCCACTGCTAAAAAAATACTCAGAGCTTGCTATTACTGGCCTAAAATTTTCAATGACATCCATAAAATGATAATTTCTTGCCATAAGTGCCAAATTTTTGAGGGAAAAAGAAAGCTCCTCGCTTTACCATTACAACCCATTACTATTGAGGCTCCTTTTTAGTAATGGGGACTATATTTCATAGGAGAAATACACCCTGCTTATTCTACACAACACAAGTGGATCCTTACAGCCACAGACTATTTCACAAAATGGATAGAGGCCATACCTTCTATGAATGCCATAGATTCTGTTATCATCAAGTTCCTAGAAGACCACATCCTCTCTAGATTTGGCTGCCCAAGAAAGATAATCACTAGTAACATTGTTGCTTTTGGATCCAAGAAAATGATTGATTTTTGTCACAGGTATCAGATAGCACTCGGTCATTCAACTGCTTATTACCCACAAGGTAATGGGTTAGCTGAATCATCAAACAAGAGCTTGGTGACCATTATCAAAAAGCTGTTTGAAGAGAATAAAAAGTCATGGCATAACAATTTAGTGCATGCTTTATGGGCTGAAAGGCTAACAAAAAAGAAATCCATTGGAATGTCACCATATCAACTTGTTTATGGAATAGAGGCAGTGTTTCCTGCCAGCCTTAGGGTACCAGTGATTAAACTAGTCCAAGAGATTCAGACAGAAGAGGACAATATGGTAAGGAGGATAAATCAAACAATACATCTCCAACAGACAAGAGAAGAAGTATATAACAAAGCTCTGAAGGTGCAGGAAAATATAAAAAGATTATTTGATAAGAGAAAAAATTCTTGTGACTTCAAAATTGGAGATAAAGTTCTTAAGTGGGACTCTAGGAGAGAAGAAAAAGGAAAACATGGCAAATTTGACAGTTTGTGGCAGGGTCCTTACATCATCCAATCCACCATTGGTCCAAATGCCTTTTTTCTGCAAGAACTTGATGGTACAGATCTGTTTGGGGGTCCTGTCAATGGCAGAATGCTCAAGCATTACTATTGTTGATTTCCAATTTACGGTTTTCATTTCCATTGTAAATACCATTGTTGTGTTTTGTTTTCAAGAAAAAGAGAAAATGTTTCAAAAATAGAGAGAAAGAGAGGTTCAGATATGCTCAAAAATTGAACCTATGAAGTGCAAAATATTGGCTCTATTATGATCAAAACCCGAGCCAAAGGAAATAAAGAAGCTAGTCCTAATATGCTCAAAATCTGAACCAGCAAAGAAGAAAGAAGAATCAGCTCTAACAGGTCCAAAACCAGAGTTGAAGTGAAGAAGAAAGTGACTCTAACAAGCTCAAAAATTGAGTCACAAAGGAAAGAAGGATGCTTCAAAGTTTCAAGATTTCAAGCCTTCAAGATTTTGTTTTAAAGTTTCTGCAATTTCAGTTCATGTGCAGCTGTCTTTATGCCATGGATCCATAGAAAACCAGACTGTCTAATCCTGGTTTGACTATTTTTAAATTTCTGTTGTAGAATGTAGAGAAGAAATCTGCTAGACAGTTTAATCCTAGCAAGTATTAGATTAGGTAGAGAAGCTATGAGGCCAACAGTTTAATCTGGTCTCATGGAGGAATAAGGGTAGAATTAGACTAGTTTGTTTTCTGCTTTCACAAAAAAAAAAAAAAAATGATGAAGAAGGTTTGCAAATTCAAATGCACCTTGAAGAAAAAATGTTAGGACTATAGGATGGGTAGGTAGATTGTTTGGGAATATTCTGCTGATTAATATCCATCATGTTTGTAACAGCTGAATCAAAGAAGAAATATTGTTCAAAGATCAGGCATCTAGCCTACTTCAAAGATTATTTTCTGAATTCTTGACACCTTCAAGAAGATGCCATCCCCATGTGGAGCCACTGTTAGCCACCTATGAATTTTTTGTCAAGCAAACAGGTGGCTAAATATTTTTCTGAGCCTTCAAGAGATACATTTCCTATAAAAATCTCTCATCCTTGAAGCCTCTATGTGCCCTTTACCTTTGAAAAAATCTTCACTACTGTTTCCATCAAAGAAGCCTCACTGTCCGTGAAACAATTATGCTCAGCAAAGCCTCCATTTGCCCTTCGTATCCCTGCAAATTTCCCATTTTAACCCCTTTTTTCCCTTTTTCAAATTTCCCCTTTGACTCCCAAAATCCCTTCCTAAGTCTTCCAAATCATCCCATCTCCCCTTTTAACCTTACAAACACCCTTTTTTTGGCTTAAAAATCCTTTTTTCCCTCTACTGAAAACCTCTTCTAAGCCTTAAAAACTTGGTTTTTAGGCCAAAAAACCCATTTTTAACATATAACAGGCTTAGCCCCTTTCGGCCAACCCCTTAACCACTTCCCCTCCATGAACCCGAGTGCTAAGACTAAGCGCTAAGGCATCTGGCGCTTATTGAAATCGGAAGATGTTCGGGAGCGCATTTATGTGTTAAAACGAAAATCTCCGATGCGAGGAAGACTTTGTTCTATGAGTCTCAAGAGAATTATCCACCATTGATCTGTAAAGATCTGACGCTCCGTGCAAGTCTTATCGCACCCCATAACATCCCTTTTTAAACCCTCCGATTATGATCTCCGTCGTTGATTCGCAGTTAGATCCAACGACCATCGCAGCGCCACTTCAAACGCCAATCGGAAGTTTTAAAAAGTGCCACCCTCCGACGCCCTGATTGGTCGATCCCCGATTGGATCATGGCTGTTAAATCCACAAGAACCAATGGATAGGATTTGTTCTCGCTCCACCCCATGTCCTCGATTGGTCACCTTCCGATCCAATCACAGTCGTTGATCTGCAGCCAATCCAACGGTCTCGAGCCAATCACTTCATGAGCCCATCGGAGACTCGGCCCCTGCCTCCTCCGGTTCCGATTAGATTGCAGCCGTTCATCCCTCTTGATCTGACGGCTCATATTCCTATTAGGAATTTGGCTTCTGTGATCCATATATTGTGAAAAAATCTTTTGGTAAAAATCACATAAGAATAATTTTGGTCAACACGTTTCAAACCAGCTAGTGTGGTTCATCATCAGGACAAGATATGTGGCTCATATTCCTCCTGCGCATTCATATGGCCTATTTGCCTCTGCTTCATCTGTAAATATTCACCATCGATCCCCTGGATCCAACGACCTAGATTACTCCCGATCACTAACCATATCCTCCACCTTTGCTCTCCCTCTCCAGATCTCAGTCGTTCATTCATAGATAGGACAACCTGTATTCAAACCACCTTTGATCAACCCCCACCTTAACTGACCGTGCACGTTCTCATATCGCGCTCCATCTCCCACCGTCGGATTTCACAGTCCTAGATCCAATGACTAGCATCAATATCGCGTTGTTTCCTCGTATGAAGTTTAGCAGTTTGAAATCACGTGATATAGGCGGTTTCAAAATGCCACGTGTTAACCGGGGACCTATATCGCGTTCGAAAAGTGAAAACCACCTTACCCACCTTTTATCGCGCGAAAACAATTGTTTTTCCTGGAAAACCACTTCCCCACTTTTTGTTCCCAAAGGTCCATCTACAGATCTCGACCGTTGATCTAACTAGATCAATGACCCTCATTACATCTCGCATTCCATTCATATTTTCTCATCGCGTGACCATAGAACATCATCAGATCATCGCAGCCGTTGATCTCCTCCTGAGATCTAATGGTCCTAATCAAATCACCCTCCACCATATCGGTCCCACCATTTTATCAGCCCATTTCATTGCATTTTTTCGCATTTCCTTTATATTCCATCCAAAGGTCCAAACCTTATGATTTACATTGAAAATATTTTCTTCCGCCCACATTAAACTTTTAATGTTTTATGTTAAAGGGTTATATCATTCCGCCTAACATCACAACTTTAATGTTTTAAATTAAAGTTCATTGCATATCGCCCAACCTTCTAAAGTCATTCCTTCAGTCAATCCCTGCCGTCAATCATCATGACTCCATTTGATCTAACGGTCCATAATCGTTCCTCCACCAAACTTCCATCAGAGCAGATTTTCACCATTACATGGCATTTTTTCATTGTTTTCCATTGCGTCCACCGCATTCACCTCTATTGCGCTACCATCCTCATATTCTTCCACTACATCCATCCTCCCCCATGCATGGATTTATTAACATATTTGTGTGCTTTTGCAGGGTACACGCGGTGGAAACCGCCATGGTTCACAGTCACTGTCATAGTGACATAGAGTGCAGAGACAGCCATTTTCAGAGCCATAATTTGCAAGGAAGACTCCTGAAAGGTTTTCAATGCATATTTCATCCAAATCAGGGGTATTAACCCCATGTAAAACCTCCTCGGCCATTAAAATTGCAAATTCATAGACAGAGAGAGTCATGAAGCGACAAAGAGTATCAGTACAGGATTAAAGAGTTTTAAAGCCTCTAATTGAAGATTTTAAGATTTAATTAACTGTTCAAAGGGCGAGTGTACCAGATTGAATACCTTGTGAATTACACAGAAGGCCTAATGAGGCCTAAAGCACAGAAAACAATATTATCAGTGTCTCACATCAGCAAAAGGTTCTTTCCCGTGAAGGACAAGTTCCCATACTGTTTTCTATTCTACGTCAAGTTCCTGAGAAGATCTACATCCTGACAGAACAGTCCTAATGCTACCAGATCATTTGTTATGCAGTATGGCACACCTCAAAGTCATTTATCTACCTTTTTTCCCATCACCAGAGTAATATAGAGTACTGCAGCCGAAAGTACATCAATGTACATACCTGGAGTTAATTTCAGCCTGTCGAAGACCACTCTTTCATCCAAAGAGTACTGCAGATTAATTCATAGATATTAAGACAGAATGGGCCTCGAGCCCTCTTCTCCTACTTTTGTTTTAATGTTTCATTTGGTATTTCACCTACCTCCTCTGCCTCTCTTTCAGCTATAAGAACTCAAGAAAAACACATTGTAAGGGTTGTTGTTGTTGATTATTGATCGGATATATGTGAATTGTAAGTTGTTTCTCTTGAGATATAGTTCTCTGTGTAAAGTTGTAAGATAGGCTGAGGAAGATGTTTTTAGACTGAATATCATGCTGTTGGATAATGTTGTACATGACTGGTGTTGCTCTTCAATATGAAAAGCACATTTCTTTGGATCCTGATTTAAAGTAGCGGTGATGTTTTTATGCCTTTGTCTCTATTTCCTTCTGTAATTCATTACATTTCATTACTCTGGTAAGAATTAGAAATCTGGCTTAGGATATACCCTTGCATGGTACCCTAATGCCCCTGCTCTTCTTATCTTTAATGTTTTCTACTGATTGTGTTATCTGAGGAATTATTCAAAATAATTTAACCAGTGTAGTATTTGTATTCACTGCTAGCTGATGTATGAATTTATGAAGTTGTTCTTAGATGTTCTTGTTGGGTTTTAGTTGAAAGAATTGGGATACTGGGAGTTTAGAATGTTGATTCTGCCTCACTAGGGTCTTTTTCAATCAATTTAACCTTTCTAAGTTCCCTTAAGTTGGATGTTGAAGCATTGAAAGTTCAAAGCCTTTCTCTGATCTCAGGTCTTCACCTTTGTGTTTAAATCTTTAATGCTTCCTTTGTCTGAAGAGTTAGCCTTTTAGGGGTTGGATCATAGGTGCTTAATGGCATGCCCTGTCCCTAGATCTGATTCCTAAGTGGTCACCTTGGAGGTTTCCTTTTCATTCACCTTCCTTCCGTATCATTTCATACCACACTATCATCTTTAAGATCCTATGTTTTAGATGACTAGCCCAATTGAAAGCCTTGAATACTGAATAGTAAGTAAACCCTTTCATGACTCCATTGCCCAATGGTCTCGAGTGTTCTCTGAAGTACCTCTCCTTTGCCTAAAATCCTCTTTTCTCATCCTTTATCTTGTGTTTAAGCCTTCATTCATGTTTCCCAACAAACAAACAAACAAACAAAACTAAAAAAACCTTGTGCCATATAACTAGCCTAATACCTTAAAACTAAGCTTCAAAGACATATACCTTTGCCTTTATAGAGAGATCCCTCTCTGGACTCAGGAGGGCTAGATCCTGAGGTCTAAAAGTGGTTTTGATGTTGTCTCATCTTTTGGTATTTGAAAACTTGCCAAAACATGGGAACTCCAACATAGTCAAAACAACATGACTAACCTCTCATACAAACCTTATCTGGTTTTAAAGGCAGTCTTCTAAGTATATTTTTCTCTAACCAAAACCTATTGATATCCAGACTTTAAGTCCAGCTTTGTGAATTATTTCACTTTTTGCAATTGATCCAACAAATCATCAATCCTTGGAAATGGGTACATTTTCTTGAGCATGATTTTTTTCAACACCCTGTAATAAATACACATCTGCTAAGTCCCATCCTTTTTTGGTAGTATGATAATGGATGACCCACATGGTGATGTACTTTTAAAAAATGACACCTTGTTCTATTAGTTTTTGCAATTGTTTCTTTACCTTACTTTCTTTTATAACGGGTTGCATGTACAACCTGATGTTTGGTAATGGGGATTCCGACAGTAGTTGGATCTTGTGCTCCACTTCTCTCTTGGGTGGTAACCCTTTAGGCTCCTAAAACACTTTCTTGTATGCATGTAGAAACTCTTCCAATTTTTTGTTTATGTTTCTTAGTACAACGCTCTAGGGATTCCTTCACTCTTATTGAATCTTCTATAAATTGATTATCTCTTAAAAATAGTAAAACAAACTTCTTACTAGAACTCATCAGTTTCTTAGTTTGTTTGGCACTTGCCAAGGAAATTTTTTACTTGCATTTGTGCGCATTGATGGTAAATTATTTTCCATACTTGAAAATATGGTATTGGTTTTCTCTTCGAATGAATATTTCATCTCGCATGTACATGTATGGCTTAAAAACACCACCTTACATACATAAAGGGGAACTACACCTAGTTATACTTCATCAATAAAATCAACATTGTTAGTAAATATAATGTTGCATTGTTTCGTTACCTTTAATTTTGCATCCTTATTTACACATCCCAATGGATATGGGCTTGGATGATCACGAAATTCCAATCTTAATTTTTCGACCAACTCTACTACAATGATATTCGCTTGCGATCTTGAGTCAAACAGAGAATCAATATTTGTCTTATTGGCATGTATCTTTATGTGGAAGAGTTTGGTATTTTATTTATCTTCTTTTTGTTAAATGTTATGCAAATTCACCTCCTTCTACATTGATATGTATATGATCTTCTTATCCATGCATGAGCTACTTTCAACCTGGTTTCTTAACTCCGTGGCCCTAGTATTTTTCTTCTTATTATCTTTCTTTTTGTTCTTTGGGTTAAGCTCCAGATGTAACTTCCAACACTTCTCCTTTGTATGACCATCAATGTTACACTGGTTATGATTTTTGTTGGTATCCTTGCACTGGTGTGTTTTTTTGGTCATATTTTTATCTTTTACCCCTTTCCACTTCTTTACTAGAACATAATCACGTCATTTTGTGGATGGTTTTATAGATTCCACAGATACTTGAGGAGTACATATTGATTCTTTATGGAGTTACCCAGCATTATGGCCATATTTTTGAACTCTGTGGTGTACTCCTCTACACGTTTCCCCTACTTATACCTGAAGTAGTGACACCTAATCCATTGGTCTTGTACATACTCGATGGGGTAAAATTATGAATTTATGACAATTTTAAAGTCTTTAAACTTAATCATTGGAGGATCTCCCTCTAAACTCAAGGTCTCCCTATGATTTTCCCACTAGGTCATGGCACGGTTCCCTAATTTCAGACACGTAAACGAAATCTTCTATTCTTCCTTTATATGATGAGCATTGAAACAAACTTATAATTGCTGCAACTAGTGAATTAGCTTCATGGCACCGATACAACCTTGGTACAACTTGATATCAACTTTTGCTTCCATTTTGAACAAGGAATATAAATGGTTCACGACACTTGAACTAGGTTGATACTTTTTAGGTCCTTTCTTCGAGACATTATTTGGTTCTTCTTGATCTCCTGATCAGTCCTATGATTGGACCTCTATGTTAAAACCCTTATCTTCTCTTAATAGCCTAATATTATTGGTTAAAGCTTCCATGAAGGGATTCACATTATGATTTATACCTGCAATATGTGCTTCTAGTAGTGAAAAACCTCTCCTTTGCATGATCATGAGGATTATTCGCAAATTTGTTGGCCATGATTAGGGTTTTATGACTTTTGGCTTCACTACTCTAGATACCCTGAAAATATACATAGTATACCTAAGAAACTTGGTTTGATACCAATATGCTCTATAAATTGTCAAGGATATTCCACTAGACATTTTTTCACAAAAGATATGATAAAATTATAATTTGAAATTTGAATTCTACACCGAGGATTTATTTCTCTTTATATTTTTAGATTTGTAAATTATTGTTTATTGTGTATGTATGAAAATTATAATTATGCATAAAATAGAGAAAAATGAAATAAAAACTCAACAAGCTGTGATTGACACGAGATACAACTCGGGAAACCTTTTCGAGAGAAAACCCAGCTGGAAAGTGAGTTCGTTTTTCTCTCTTTCTCTAAATAGAAAATGGTTATGAGTACAAAAGTAAGGCATGTGGCCTATGGGATACTACAATGCACAAATACTCTTTGTGTACTCTCTCTCCATCCCTCTCAGCTACTCTACTCATCTATGGAAAAAAATCACTCAAAAAGCATGTAACCCCTTTTCCTCCTAGTGACCCATTTATAACACAACTCGTTAGGCTAATAGTGGTTAGGTTTGACTCCCTCAACTCTTAGCTAGAGTTACAACATGGATTATTCTATATTATTATTCATCGTGATAACATGGATAACCCCTTTTTCTTAAGTAATGGGGTTGATGCAGCAGCCTCTTGAATTATGGTGGTTGAAACAGAAATTTCAACTTATGAGCAGCATAAATTTTGCATATGTACTCTGATTGAGGCAATTATTGTGTCGTTGAAAGGCCTATATATGTGGAATAGAAAAAAAAGTGTGATATTAAAGCGATTTTTTTTTACCCCCAAAAAACATTTTTTGATGCCTGAAAAAGCTACCAGAAGGATTCAGACCCTTATTTTCCAAATTGGGTCCCAATGGTAAAAATGGTCCTATGAGTTGATTCCTCCACTTTTTCCACTCTGAAAGCATCGAGATGGATGAAAAAAAATATAATGATACAATTCAGACCAAATAAATTCAAGTCATATAAATGTAAAAGAAATCATTAGATTTCCTTTTTAATATTTTATATCTCGAGGGAAACCTCTTGGGAATTTTTCCTCATTTCAAGGATAGTACCTAGTAAAACCTAAATTTTGTAGGACACAAGGCTAGGTAAATAACTCATGAATAAACCATATATAATTCATCATTTTTGGGTATGTGTTATATTCATTTTATGACTAGCCCTATTTTTTATTCATTGTGTTGGGCACAATGCAAGGATCATAAGGGAAAATCCCCAAAAAGTAAATTGTGCAATATTTGCATCTGTTTTTGGTGGTTTTGGCACATGCTTTTTTATTTTAGTGGTTTAGTGTAAATGGTGGTCCAATGCATGGTTTTGTAATTCATGTTAAAGAACTACAATTGTATTCTAATTTAGGGTTAATGGATTGGGGATTTTGGATGCTATAGGATATACATATTTTATTGTAACATTGTAAAGATAAAATATTGTAAAAAATATTTTTGTTTTTCCTAGTTTGGGTTTCCAAGTTAGAATATTTATGTTAATTTGCGTGTGCACCATTGAATCCTTTTTGTTTTTATTAAGAATATATATGCAACAATTAAATATACAGATTTAAAACCAACATTTGGTATCAGAGCAGTTTGGTTTCAAGGGAACACCTTTGTAGCTTATTGTTTTGGATCAAGCCTATGGAAAACCTTTCTATAGTGAGAGATCCATAGTATCAATTTTTATGGTAAAAGGAAATGTCAAACAATTCAAAGATAGAGGTCAAGAAATTCAATAAGCAAAGTTTTGAGTTGCGGAAGCTCAAAATGGAAGATATTTTGGTGGATAAAGATCAATGGGTCATTATGGATTTAGGTACTACACCAATAAGGATGTATATATGAGACTTGACAAACTATATAGGAAGGAAAATATTATAACACAATTTTGTCTCTCAAAATCAATATTATTGAATGTTATAGGACAAGCTACAAAGAAGGCATTGTGGAACAAGTTAGGGCCTTATAACAGTCTAAGTCGCTCGTGAAAAAATTGTTCCTATGAAATAAGTTATATAACCTTGTGATTAATTATGGATACTTGATAATAGAGCATCTGAAAGCCTTCAAAATTGTGCTAAGTCAATTATTATATATTGATATTAAGATTTTAGATGAAGATAAGTGTATAAATTTGTTCTTTTCTATATTGGAGTCATTGGTCTGGATTAGATCATTATATTATTTTTCATACATATTGATGTTTTCAGAGTGGAAAAAGTGTAGGAATCATCTCACATGACCATTTTTATTGGCAGGTCTCAGTTTGGCAAATTGGGGTCTGAAGCCTTCTGGAAGTACTTTTCAACATTAAATGGTATGTTTTGGAGGTATAAATTTTCCACTTAGGTGTGCACTCCCAAGTGTTATTCTGCACATATATGCCTTTCCAAAGACACAAGAATCACCTCAATCAGAGTTTGTATGCAAAAAAATTTCCTCTTAGAAGTTGACCTTTTTGTTTTCACCATCATAATTCAACAAGACACCGCATTAGCCCCCATTATTCCTGGAAAAGGGGTTAGCTACATGATCATGATGGATAAGAATCTAGAGGAGTCAATATTGTAACTCTAATTAAGATTTTAAGGAGTCAAACTGAACCACTATTAGGCTCTTAGGTTTTTTTATAACTGAAATGCTAGGAGGAAAAGGGGTTTCATTCTATTCGAGTGCATTTTTTTCCATAAATTAGCAGATTAAGCATGAAAAAATAGGGAGAGAGAAAACATATAGGATTTATGCATTGTAATAGCCCACAGGACACATGCCTCACTTATTTATACTTTCTTCCATTTCCCATTTAGAGAAAGAGAGTATAGTACCCTCACCTTCCAACCAGGTTTTCTCCTGAAAGGGTTGAGCCAAGTTATATCTTGCGTTAATTTTGGTTAGTGAATTTTATTTAATTGCTCACTTTTTTCTACATAATTACAATTTTCATGTATACATAATAGATAATAATTAACATATATAGAAATCCAAGGATAAATAAACCTTCGTAGTGTATATTTCAGATTTTCTAATATATATTTTAGTATATATGTTTTGATGAATTGTTTAGTAGAATATCCACCGCAATTTACAAATCATGTCAGTATCAGAGTAGGTTTCTTTGGCTATATTGTGGGGAGTTTTATGGGATTGATCTATGTTAAGTCAAAAGTCATATACCCCCAACCATGGCCAATGAATTTGTTAATAAACCTCAATATATTGCAAACGAGAGCTTTGCATGACTAGAAGCCCAAGTCACAGATATAAATTTCAATGTGAGCCTCCTCATGGTAGCCCTAACCAACAAGCTCAGGATGTTTGGAGAAGATGGAAATTCTAATGTGGAGGTCAAATCGGAGGGGAAATTAGCAAATCAAGAAGAACTAAGGAGGGAATCTAAGAAATAACCTGAAAAGGATCAACTCAATTTGATTGTCATGAACCATTCATAGTCCCTAGTTAAAATGGAAGTGAAGCTTGACATCAAGCCATATGAAGGTGAGATTTATGCTTTGAAGTTAGTTGCAACAATTAAAATTTTATTTTGGTGTTCATCATATAGAGGAAGAACATAATATTTTGTCTACTCGGTTGAAATTAGAGGGTCATGCCCTCACCCGGTGGGAAATCTAAATGAAAACCTTGAGGTTGGAGGGAGATGATCCAGTGACTAAGTGGGAGGATTTCAAAACCCTCATAAGGTCACGATTTTACCTAATCAGGTATATAGAGTACTAGTGGATCTTGTGGAATTACTTCAGGTAGAAGAATGGGCATAGTGTATAGGAGTACACAACAAAATTTAGAAATATGACGATAATTCTAGTTATCTCTCCGAAAACCTATAAGTACTCCTCAACTATATGGGGTCTCTACACAACCATATATGAAATCAAGTGATGTTATTCAAGCCCATATTAGTGGATGAGACTTGTGTACAGGAAAAATACCTAGAGAACATAGGCCAAAAGAAAGAGGAATCAAGCGGGTCCAAGAATAAAGAGCACTGAGAAACTTCCAAGGAAAGATAAAAGAAGTGGAAATGGGGGAAGGAAAAAAAAACAACACCCTCATCACACTAGTGAAAATATACCATCGACCATTACAACCACTATAATTTTTCAATTCATGCAGAGGATTTGTTGGAAGTTGCACCTAGATTTCAACACGAAAAATAAGAAGAAATATACTAACAAAAAGAATCACATGGCCACTAATTCGAGCAACCAGGTTGAAAGCAGCTCGGAATTGGATGAGAAGATCATTTGTACATCGATGTAGAAGGAGGTGAATATGAGTAACCTTCAAAAATAAGAATAGAATGAATGGAATAGACCCTTCCATATAAAGGTATAGGTCAAAAATACAAAGGTTGATGCTCTATTGAAATTAAGGTCATAAAAAAATCATATTGTAGAGGAGCTACTAAAAAAATTGGGAGTAGAAGTTCGTGATCATCCAAATTCATATCCATTGGGATGAAAATAAGGATACAGAAATAAGTGTAAGCAAACAGTGCAAAATTAGATTTTATATTAGTGTTAATTTTATTAATGAAGTATTGCTAGATGTAGTTTCCCTCGATGTATGTGGAGTGGTGTTTCTAAATCCTTATATGTACATGTGAAATCCAATCTTCATGCGAAGAGTTGACCAGTACCACTTCATCAAATATGAAAAATATTTCACCATCAACACGCACAAGGGCAAGTCCAAATTTCATTAATAAGTGTTAACTAAGCCAAGAAAATAACTAGTTCTAGAAAGAAGTAGGTTTTACTATTTTAAAAATAAATTTGGTCTATAGAAGAGTCAATGAGATAAAATTCATCCCTAGAGAGATGTACTAACAAACATAAACAAAAACTAGAATATTTTCTACAAGCATACAAGGGTGTGTTCTAAGAGACTAATGGGATAATACCAATGAAGGAAGCGGAGCACAAGATTCGGCTATTACAGGGCTCCCCATTGGAAAATGTTGGGTTGTACAAGTAATCCATTATAGAAGCAAGTAAGGTGAAGAAGCAATTATAGAAGCTACTGGAACAGGGTGTCATTTGACCAAGTACATCACCATGTGGGTCACTCGTCATCATTGATCCAAAGAAGGATGGGACTTGGTGGATACTTATCGATTACAGGGCATTAAATAAAATTACACTCAATAATATGTACCTCGTACCCAAGATAGATAATTTTTTGGATTAGTTTCAGCAAGCCAAATAATTCACTAATTTGGACTTAAAGTCTGGATATCATCAGGTTCGAGTTAGAGAAGAAGATACCTAGAAGAATTCCTTCAAAACCAAGAAATGTTTGTATCAGTGGTTAGTTGTGTCATTTGGCCTATGTAATGTACCAACTACATTTTTTAGGTTAATGAATGATGCACCATTTTATATATTTATTTGGATAATACACTAGTATATAATATTCCTTCGGAGGACCACTTTTCACATTTTTAAAGAATTTAAAGATGAACTAGCTGTTGGTAAATCTCAAGAGTTGTGAGTTTTTAAAACAGTGTTTGGCATATTTGGGGTATGTGATAGGTAGAAGAGAGCTAAATATAGATCCTTTCAAGATGGAGGGCATCATGAAGTGTTTAGTGCCTACTAATGTTTTTGAGGTTTGGAGTTTCATTGGGGTAGTGCAATACCTGAGGAAATTCATAGCCTCATTTTCAATAGTATTAGCATAACTCCATGCCATAATAACGAGTGGCAAGAATTTCCAATTAGGAAGAGGTCAATAGAGAACCTTCGAGGAGTTAAAGAAGAATATCAATTAAGCAAAAATTTTAGCATTATCAAACTTGCAACAACCCTTCAAAGTGAAGAAAAATGTAAGTGGGTATGTTATGGGAATGATGTTGATGTAGGTAGGAAGGATTTTATGCTACCATTCTAAATTATTTCATTTGGAAATTATTAACTACCCTTCCTATGACAAGAAAATCTATGCCTTGGTACAAGTTGTGAAGAAGTAGAAACACTATATGATGGGAAAGGAGAAAATAATCCACACTAATCACCAACCACTATAGTATATGCATACCCAAAATAAGCTACAACAAACTAGGCATTACAAGTGGTTGAAATTTTTACAGTACTTTCATTTAGTGATCAAGTACAAGAAGGGAAATGCAAAAAGTTGGGTGACATGCTTTTAAGGCCACCCACATCAAATATCACAACTTTTGTAACTTTGATGCAAATGGGTTCATTCACCCATTATGAATACAAAGAGGAATATTCAAATGATGAGGACTTCAATGAGTTGTCTCAACAATTGTAGAGTTTTAGTCATGTACACAATGGTGACAACACAATTGACTACAATCTTGAGGACATGTTACTCTACCAATTGGATAAGTTATGTGTTCCTAAAGGTGAATGACTGGAGTTTATTAGAGAGGCTCACACCTACAACTTTGCATGGGGCCTTAGTGTAGAGAAGATAATGACCAACTTGCATAGGTATGTGTATTGGCCCAAGATCAAAAATCAAGTCGCTAGGTTCATAACAAGATGCATGCTTTGTCATACTAGCAAACCTAGTAATAGGAAAGAGGGTCTATATCATACCTTGATTGTACCCACCCGTCCTTGGCAAAGCATTTCCATGGAATTTGTGGGGGTTTTAACGACAACTAGGAAGGGACAGGACCACATGTTCATGTTATTCGATAGGTTAAACACGATATGTGTTCTAAAGCCATGTAAAAATACCATCAACAGACAAGAATCATTGAACTTGTTATTTGGACAGGTCTAGGTGCATTTTGGGATACCAAGGGTCATTGCTTCAGAAAGGGACATAAGATTTATTAGTGCATTTTTGTAATATCCCAAAAGGGAGAATGAAGTAATACAAAAACAAAATAATTGAAACTACAACAAAGTAAATATTTAATATAAATACACCATAAAATAGAAAGAAATAGTTGAGCCATTTTATTAATATGGAGGTGGATAGCAAGTACAACAGTGCACAAAATATGAGACACTTAAGCCAAAGAGATGGCCTGGAATGACCCTGAAATGATCCCACAAGAGGGACTGCTGGACTGCTAGAAGGAAAACTGTGTTGTCCCTGTTGTAAATGTCGGGACTTCAACTGCAGAAAATATATAGAAGTGTAGATATGCAGTTCTAGAGCTCTGATGATGCTGAAAATATAGATCTGAGCTCTATGATGAATACCCAAGATAACCCAGAAAGAGATTTCCAAATCTATAAATCTAGGAAAATCACCCTCTTAAGGCATGCACATATACACTACTGTGTATTTAGATCTGATGCATGAACTGAAGAATATATGGTTGCAATGTTGTACAATCGGCTCAATGCAAGAAGCGTTGATCCCTTCACTAGATCCTTAAGCTAAAAGCTCAAGATCTAGCTCGTCCAACTTTCTCCACTAAATGCAGTTGTTGCTACACAAATTCTTGACAAAAACTGTGCTGTCAAGGATGGAGGCTCTATATCCTGCTATTGGATAATGCAAGCAGCTCAAAAATGATGGAAAAATTATGCTCAAGGTGAAGGAATGGTCCCTCACAGGATTTCCAACTGAAATACTGGAAACTTCCCTCCTCCAATAGATCGATAGGACTGGACTGCACAATCCTTGAAGGGAATTTTGCTGCATAGAGGTATGAAATGATGGCCTCAATTCCAGATATATATCTACTGCTCCTGAAAGGCTAAACATGAAGCACAAGGTGAAAGGATGAACCCTCCATCAGTTTCCTAGCTAAAGTGCTAGAAACAACCTCCAACTCTCAAACCCTGAAGCAGGAATGTGTTATTCCTATGACTGAATATGAATATGAGAGTGGCTGAATGTGGCACCAATTCCTGATGATGTGTGGTAGCTCAAAGAAACCTTCCCAGAGTAGGCACTCGAAGTCCCCCATGGGTAATGGTGGGATTTCCACTCGAAAACACCTGTGTGCTAAACATCATTGCAGACTTAGCTAAACAGCATAAGCGTGGATAGAAATGTCACATGAAAAATATAGATCTAAATATATCAAAAATAATAATACAAAGCTTGCCTTCTATTGCTTCCTTCATCTCCCTTATATGCTTTGCGAGGCTTCCATAGCCTTGGCCCACCTCATAACTGCGCTGCACATGTGGCCACTATCCTCCATGAAGACTATGTTGTCTCTCCATGTTCTCCACCTTCTTTGCATTTAATTCCTACTCTCTCCATCATGTGTGCATTATATGCACAACTTCCTCCACTATTTCATCATAAGTGTTGTATGGTCTTACTTTTAATGCACCATGATCTCAGTTGACCTCCTCCAAGATCTCCATGATTTTATATTAATAATTCATGATATCCAATCTTCCTTCGTTTAAGAAGCTGCTCCACTACTCCATGATGTAGATCTATATCTAAAATATCCACATACACACATCAAAAGTGGATTTTATTCATATATGGGGTTTGTGGGTCCCTCCACCCTCTTATTTACTTAATTAATTAAGGAAATTAAGAAATATAATATTCCAATTATCTAATGGAAAATTGGGAATTTCACAGTCCTCCCTACCAAAATGCTTCTTGTCCTCAAGCAACTGCAAAATTTGATGCTACAACAAACATCCTCCCTCCAAATGGCATCCTCATATGGAAGGCCTCCCCATATACCAAAATGAGTACTGCATGCCCAGCTCCAAAGTTGCCTCTCTAAAATGTCTAGAATGGCCTCCAACTGAAAAATTAGATGCCTCTCCTCATCAATGAATCTCCAAGTGGCAACCATATGATGTCCAAAGATCTCCTCTACACATGAGATACATGAAATGAAGTGGTTTCTTCCCAAAGTGGAAATTCCCAACTCATGAACTATCTCTCCAACCCATGTTACATAGAGTAGATTACATCTCTCAATGTTGTCATAAAGATCCCTGTTGGCCTTGTAGGATCCAAGAATCACATCAACATAGTGAAAAATAAGAAGTAGAGACATATGGATGAACATGTACAATTTCAAACCATACTCTCCCAATAATAAACACTGCAGCAAAGCCTCCTGCTGCCATGCTAGATCATAATGAAAACAAGTAATAGAGCCACTCTCTCAATAGAAGCCGCTGCAGCAATGCCTTTTGTTGCCATGCCAATCAGCATCAATATAAATATGAGATCCATACTCTCTCAAAAGAAGCCACCGCAGAAATGCCTCATGCTTCCCCATCACATCATCATTATACCAAGTACAATGACCATAATCTCCTAATAGAAGCCAACCCAGTAAGGCCTCCTGTTTCCATCCTCCATCAATGTCATGTAATGTATGGGGAGAAATCAACCCATACTCTCCCAATAGTAACCAAAGCAACAAGGATTCTTGCTGCCTCCTTACATCATCATCATGCAAGTCATGGAGCAACAACAATTGATGGGCATGTGGAATGTCTCATCAAAACAATACAAATAAGCTCCATTCTGCCACATCATGTGAGATTTATGCCTTGTCCCAAACCCATGTGCATACATGAACATAAGATATATCCCAAACAAAATTACATGTAAATACATGAAACATATCCCAAACAAAAGAAAATATGGACATAAGATACATCATGAGATGTCCAAACTCTCTCATCAATAACCAGTGCAGCCATGCCTCCTGCTCCTGCATGTCATCAGTGATATACATGGCATGGATCTTGAAAATGTGATATGTGGGGTAGTATTCATACTCACCCAAAAGAAACTAGCGCAGTCATGCTTCTTGTCACCCAGTATCATAAATCTGCAAGAAGGTAGGCAACCTCCTGCTCCTCATCCAGATCGATTCATCCCAATGTGGATGATGAATCATTCCAAGCTCAATCTTGGTATCCATCCATGGTATAATAAAAATCTCCTCCATATGACTAGCTTTGCACTCCATGAAATTTTGAAGTGCACCTCGTTTGAGGTCTCTCCATGAGATCCTCTCATCAATGGCCCATTGGAACCCATAAGGCTCCATACATGTTGTAGGTAGAATATCATATTTGAGATGTGAGGAGCTCATTAAGAAAACTTCATCTTGATAATGGAAAGTACTCTCCATCACAAGATGTATACCATCTATCATCTGTCCCTCCAGTGCTTCATGAGTGAAGCTGTCTTCGGGACGCTCCAATAATAATGTGGCCCTCATCTCATCACTACTGCTCAATGACAGCATTGTAGATCTGCATGGGGATACATGTGATATCTCATGGCCATATGCATTGCTAAACTCATAGTCTGCAACTGTACTGAATAGGACTGTGCTCCTCCCATATTATGCAACTCCACACTTCAACACAAAGTGTTGGATGTAGCTCAACCATGACAAACTGGAATAGCTATACATATTCTCCTTGATCAAGTCAAGGGTCCTCTATGTAGTGATAATTTGCTACTCCAAATCAACAAGGTGCTCTAATCCTTGGTTATGCACTTGCCCTGATGGCATGGTCTCACAAATCTCAATATGAGGTACTGAAATAATATGAGATGAAAGTATATGCAAACCTTAGATAAGTTGAATCTCGGGAACATGTTACACATCTACAAGATTTCCTCCAACTGGTGTAATGGCCTCTCAACTATTGGTAATGATGATGATTGCTCTTCTTCAACTATACCAGCACTGGTATCTGCCTCCTCCTCCTCATTTATCTCATGAATCATGCATGGGGCTCCAAATTTCAATAGATCAAGACCATCTTGCAAATATGCAAGTGTTCCTACTCCTGATGTGAGTACTTCTACAACTGATGGTGGTGGTAGAGGCTCCTCCTCCTGAGTGATAATGAGGACATCCTCCTTTGGCTCTCCATGTACTATCTCCTCAATGATGGGAGATGTCTCTGGTTTATTTCTACCAAACTTATTCTTCAGTATTTGAATGAAATATGCATAAGAATACACTTTCATATGTGACAAATGATTGAACCACCAGTCTCTTGCTTCACCATATAGGTGCAGCGCTGCAATATCCACAACCTCTCTTTCTACTACTAGATATAGTTGAAAGAAGGTAGCTAATTCTTCCCTCCAAGCCATCAATGTGCTTGTGGAAGATCCATCAAATGTAGGCAAGAAGAATCTATGTCTCTTTCTTCTATTGTTGTTGTGAGACCTCCTTTCTTATTTGAGTTGCAAAAACTGTTGGAGAGAGAGATTCTCCTTTAGTGCTCTAGGTTGTGCTTTGTACTCGAACATAAATTTATTTAGGGTCTCATGCCCCAAGTCTCCTTCATATTCACACCATTCCCTTTCCTTCTCAAAGGAAGCGAATCTAGTAGAATGATGTGAAGCTCTTTGCTTCTCCGATTTCTTCTTCTGCTGATAGGAAGTGCTTGGACCTTCCTCATCCAATCTTCTTGGATCCTTCCTTTGCTTTTCTCTCTTCATTTTATTGACCTTCTTGGAGAGATCTTGCATGGATCTAAAGAGAAGAGGGGAAAAACTGCAATCCTCCTTCATGGTAGATATCTACTATTTGTTTCTTCTTTTGATTCAAAATATGAAGTGCCCACAAGATGAGCCAATTATCATGCTCTGATACCAATATAATACCCAAAAGGGAGAATGCAGTAATACAAAAACACAATAATTGAAACTGCATCAAAGTAAACATATAATCTAAATACACCATAAAATAGACAGAAATAGTTGAGCCATTTTATTAATATGGAGGTGGATAGAAAGTACAATAATGCTCAAAATATGAGACACTCAAGCCAAAGAGATGGCCTAGAATGACCCTGAAATGATCCCACAAGAGGGATTGTGTAACTGTTGGATTGTTGGAAGGAAAAACACGGTGTCCTTGTCGCAAATGTCATGACTGCAACTATCGGAAAAATATAGAAGTGTAGATCCGGCAGTTATGGAGCTCCGATGATGCTGAAAATATAGATACGAGCTCTATGATGAATACCCAAGATAACCCATAAAGGGATTTCCAGATCTAGAAATCTAGGAAAATCACCCTCTTAGGTCTTGCACATATACACTGCTAGGTATGCAGATTTGCTACATGAACTGAAGAATAGATGGCTGCAATGTTGTACAATCAACTCAATGCAAGAAGGGTTGTTCCCTTCACTAGATCCTTAAGCTTAAAGCTCAAGATCTATCTCCTCCAACCTTCTCTACTGAATGTACCTGCTGCTACACAACTGCTTGACAAAAACTGCGTTATCAAGGATGAAGGCTCTATAGCCTACTGTTAGATAGTGAAAATCAACTCAACAATGATGGAAACAGTATGCTCAAGGTGAAGGAATATTTCCTCACAGGATTTCCAGTTGAAATACTGGAAACTTCCCTCCTCCAATAGATCGACAGGACTGGACTGCACAATCCTTGAGGGGACTGCTACTGCATGGAGGTATGAAATGATGGCCTCAAAGTCGAATATATATCTTCTTCTCTTGAAAGGCTGAACATGAAGCACAAGGTGAAATGATTAATCCTCCACCAATTTCCTAGTTGAAGTACTAGAAACAACCTCCACCTCTCAAACCCTAAAGCAGGAATGTGTTATTCCTGTGACTAAATATGCATATGAGAGTGGTTGAATGTGGCACCAGTGCCTGATGATGTATGGCATCTCAAAGAAACCTTCCCAGAGTATTCACTCGAAGTCCCACGTGGGTAAGAAAGGGATTTACGCACGGAAACACCCGTGTACTAAACATTGTTGCAGACTTAGCTAAACAGAATAAGTGTGCATAGAAATATCACACGACAAATCTAGATCTAAACAGATAAAAAAAAATAATACAAATCATGCCTTCTATTTTTGCATTCATCTCCCTTATATTCTTTGTGAGCCTTCCATAGCCCTGGCCCACCTCATAACTGCGTTGCACATATGGCCACTAGCCTCCAGGAAGACTGTGTTGTCTCTCCATGTTCTCCACCATATCTACATTTAATTCCTACTCTCTCCATCATATGTGCATTATATTCACAACTTCCTCCACTATTTCATCATAAGTGCTTTATGATCTTACTTTTAATGCACCATGATCTCAGTTGACCTCCTCCAAGATCTCCATGATTTTACATTAATAATCCATGATCTCCACCCTTCCTTCATCCAAGAAGTTGCTCCACTACTCCATAATGTAGATATATATCTAAAATATCCACATATGCACATCAAAAGTGGATTTTATTCATATATGGGGTTTGTGGGTCCCTCCACCCTCTTATATACATAATATTCCACTTATCTGATGGAAAATTGAGAATATTACAATTTTGGACTATGTTTTGGGAGAGGATGTACAAGAAGTCGAAGAAGTATAAAACATTCCATCCATTGACATATTGGAAGAAAAAAATAGTTAATAGGGCTTTGGTGTAGCTTTTGAGGGGTTACAATCAGAAGCATTCGAAGACTTGGGAAGAGAATTTGGTATATATACAATAGTCTTATAATAGAGCAGTCCACACTTCTTCTAGTAAGTCCTCATTTGAATTTTGTTTTATATATTTTCTACCTTCACCTTTGGATATTACATATGGAAAGAAAGTAGGAGTGAGGGAGGATTTCACAGGGAATGCCTTAAGAGAAGAAAAAAATGTTTAGAATATCAGGAAAATCCATATACAGTTACAATAGAAACTACATAAGTCACAAGAAAAATATAAGGCCAGGAATGATCATGAAGGAGTAGAGAGGTTGTTTAATGTGGGAGACAAAGCATGGTTACAGTTGAACAAGGAGAGGCTATAGAGTTTTGGTAAGAAAATAATGGCTCTATGATTTTTTCCCTTTCAGATAATAGAAAGGCAGGAGATAACATATATATACTAAGTATACCACCATACATATGCATCTAATCATTGGTGAATGTAGATAATATCAAACTATGAAGCCTTCCATGTTAGACAAGGAAGAGGAACAATCCCTCCCTTATATAGAGGATTTGGCAATAGATGCTTAGGGAGAGTTGATAGAGGATACATTTTTTGCAGAAGAGATCCAAAACTACAATACAGGGACTTTTATACTTGTTGATGAGTTGTACTAAAGCACTTTCGAATTGATGGAGTATATTCATAACTCCAAGTGCTGAAGGGATAGATGCCTCAAAGAAAAGGAGGACATCATCAGCATAAAAGAGATGTGGATACAAAATTTGTCCCTGTGTATGATATTCCTTTTATTCCTTTAGTTGAATGATCATAAATATAAAGAAAACCAAGACCTTCTAATCAAGTGCGATAATAAACTCATTTGTGTTAACCATTGCTCTAACCAACCCCTTTGGAATCACCAAAAAAGAAATTTTATCTGACATCTACCTTAGCTCGTGTCGTTGAATGAACATGCCTAACTAAATGGAGGTTCACCCAATAGGGGAAACCAACCAAGCACTGACGAGCGCTACAAGGGCTTGGTGTGGATGTGGCAGGCCTCATGACATTTGGAAGATTGGTTTGAAAGGACAACTTCTAGGCAAGGCTAAATGGCACACACGAGAAACTTCCAAGCAAGGCTAAAAGGTCTTCACCTCATTCAGTAGAAAATTTTGGGGGCAAAAATCCCCCCAAAACATGGAGGTGTGATTCAGATTGGATCATTATATTATTTTTCATCCATCGCAATGCTTTCAGAGTGGAAAAACTAGAGGAATCGACTCAGAAGACCATTTCTTCCAGTAGGTCACACTTTGATGAGTTTGGTTTTGAAACATTCCAAAATAATTTTGAGGCATAAAATGGCATTTTTTAGGGGTAAAAAATTTCTACATAAGAGCACACCCCCTAAAATTATTCTACATACATATACCTTTCCAAAGGTGCAAGAATCGTCGCAATCTAAGTCTGTATGAATTTTTTTTTGTAGGGACCATCCTTATGACACCAATTTTTTTTTTAAGAAGACTCAAGATAATAGCAATATGTTCTAGATATAGGAACCCAACTCACATTTAACTAAACCATAATTTGTGCAATTTAAGTTACGATATTGCAAATAATAAGAAAATGCATCTTTTTTTTTAACTAGTTATTCGATAGCCACATCCATTATGAAGGTCACATATAATTGAAAACACATCAATCAGTAGAAACAAAAAATTTAAAATACATATGTAAATAGCTCATAAATTTACAATTCAATTATCATATAATTCACTTTTACATTCTAGTAACTATAGATACAACAGAATCATGTAATAGAACACCATGAATGCAACAGGTATTGTTCACCCAGGAGTGGAGATTCAATCTCAGCTTTGGTATTTCCCGTGCTCCGTTGTTGTTGTCCACGTGCACATGTGAAGAATGTTACTTTCCTACCAAACATCGATGACTCACCAATTTACCTACCAGCCTACTCCTTGGGTATTATTCTTCCCCATGGACCCCCGAGCTGCAATGGGGTTAAAAAATAGAGGAAGAAAACAAGCCAATGGAGGGGATCACTCTTGGCTCAAGAGTTCCCTCTCTAATGACCTCCACCTCACCAAACTCACTATAGGATCTGTAGTCACTCACAAGAGCATTATGTAATTCATCCAACAATAGGGGAAAAAGTGATCCATCTCCCATATTTTTCCCCTTCTTTTATAGGAGGCTTCATAGGTAAATTGGGACTTCATTAATAAATAATTATTTTTACTAATATAAAAGTTTGAATATTCACCAACCCATGTGTCGGCCTCTCACCAAGGCTCCCATAAATTATTTAATTAAATCTTTATTAAAAAATAAAATTTTTACTCACCCCAACATGACTCATTCCTTCTCTTGGTTGTCTCTCAATTCTCCTTTTATGCTCCTATTTTGTGTTCATTACTGCAGTCAACTATTAGGTCTTAGATTTGGTCCCCCAACTACACCCTAGTTTATCTCAAATTTAATCTTATATGGATATTCTTGTGTTGGCTCTTGTCACATGGAGGTTCTCTCGAAATTAAATTTCTCTAATTTAATTTATCACTCTTTATTTTAATTCACCGCCTTCCTTTCTTAATCAGGTTAAACTATTTTAGGATTAATGTTTCTAATTAACTCTATGTCCCTTTCCCCCTATGCTTATTAAAGCACTTATGTACTTTGGAGTTACTTTATATGCACAATATCTACCTAAGATTTTCCAAATGGGAGAAGGGTAGAGTTCTTGATTGGTCTAATCTTTTTATTTCTTCCTATTCTCCCTTTTACCCCAAGGTTTATTCTTATTTTAGATAACTTGGTTCTAAAACCTCATTTACCACATTATGTGAATTAGTATGATTATCATATCTTGATTATATTTCAGTAGTTTCTTCTTGATGCCAAGGGTGCCAAGTCAATTGTGTCGTTCAAGAAATTCCCTTTGAAGTTCCAAGGGTTTCATGCCAATCAATTTATTATTAATTCAAAGGGTGTCAAGTCGGTTGTGCTTTTCAAGAAATTCCCTTAAAGTTCCAAGGGTGCCACACAACTTTCCCTTCAAGCATCTAGTGACTACGAGGGGAGAATCTAGGTGTGATGATGGAGACCACTATCCTCTCCTATGTCACCCTCTATATTGAGACTAATGGTGTTGGGGATCAAGGAGTTTTCCTAGATGCATTCCCCCTAGTAGAATCCTCATGAGCAGCCCAATATCGGTCATGCCCTCACAATATCATGATCTTCAAGGCAAAGGTATCTCAACACCTTCCAGCCCAAGTTACAGCAAGCTTGCTAGCGGGTGAAATCAAGGACATTGTACGACCCCTCCCATGAATTTCCATCTATCTGTACTGCTTTATCACTCATGTGTGATTCATTTGGTAAAGAAACTAACTTGTGCCTTCAGCCACTATCATGTCATTATAATTCACAACATAATTTTAAATTTAATTTTTTTTTTTTTAGACAATAGTATGTAATTCAAACAAACTAGAGGTTGTCAACTCATCACATGCAAGTGCGTATGGGTGTTCTTCTGCGACATTCAATTATCATCAGTAATATTTGGTTCATAATATTAGTCACCAATATAATTTTGTATTCTAAATCATCATCATGACACAATCATCAACTTATTTGTAACTATGAGTAAGAACTAATGTAAACAGACACATGATGAATCCATCATAGGATTAGACATAGTTATAAAACATGTCGATCACAATTATCATCATTATAACATCAAATTGGAAAAATAATTACTGTCACATCCATTTAATAGTAAGAGTCAAATATTTCGATCATCAACCTGAGGTCCTCAAAGAATAATGTATCAAGGCTAATGTCATATCAGTGCCAGTCAACTAGAGTGGGCACTACTGTTTTTCCACTCAAAATTTGACCTTCCTATCATGACCACCATAAATTGAGAGGATGACATGTCATCCATTTTATTCATGGAAAAATGGCTAGCCACATGATCATGATGAAGAAGAATCTAGAAGATTCAATATTGTAACTCTAGTTAAAATTTGGAGTCAAACTTAACAACCAGTAATATATCAGGTTGTGTTATAACAAGACCACTAGGAGGAAAATGGGTTCATTCTGTTTGAGTGCATTTTGTTCCATAAATGAATAGAGTAGTTTTGAGTGGATAGGGAAAGATGAAACATATAGGATTTATTCATTGTAGTAATCCATGGGCCAAAAGCCTCACATCTTTGTACTTAAATCCAGTTCCCATTTAGAGAAAGAGAGTAGAGCAGTCTCACCTTCCAGCCGGGTTTTCTCCCAAAATTTTTCATAGGTTATATCTTGTTTTGAGTTTTGGTTTATGAGTTCAATTTTTTTGTTCTCTATTTTATGCATAATTGTATTTTGCATGCATGAAAAATAAAAAATAGTTAACATATCCATAAATCTAAGGAGAAATAAACCCTTGTAGTGTAGATTTCATATTTTCTTGTAAATATTTCAATAGATTTGTTGTGATGAATTGTCTAGTGGAATATCCATGGCAGCTTACAAATTAGTCATGGGATACTCTTGTTATTTCCATATGTATTAATGCAACTACTTTATGTTTTGATGAAACAGTCTCGTCCTTGTTAATGGAGAAGATGAGATGGGAAACAGGGAAAGTGAGAGTGTATTTTCCTTATCTATAAGAGGATGCTCCCAATATAGAAATAAAAATAAGTGCTCAAGTGGGAGATCTAAATCTCCAATAAAATATATAAAGGTATTTTGGAAACATGTAAAATAAGGGAAGTATCTAACACCCTCCTCCCACATTTACCCAAGCTAACTAGTCCTTCGAGGTAAACATGTGATGAGAGGCCACTATGATGTGATTCAACTCCCTATGTACAGTTAAGGAATTGGAACAGAAAAAAAAAAAAACAAAATTGACCTTCCTCATGACCTAAAGACCCTTTAGGAGGAAACCAACCCTTCCAGGTGTTTAAACCCTGAGGAAACTTGTATTTTTGCTAATCTAGACCCTCGGTCGCTCCCATGACAATCCATGCATGTGACTGAGGCCCTCCATCCGCTCCCACAATAAGGCATGCCAGGGATTGCAGACTTTTCCAGGCAGTTCTGAACTAGTGTAGTGTCCCTCATTGGTTAGTTAGTTTTGGTGACACCTAGAGAGGGTTATTTTCATGGTGTATAAATATTATATATTTGAAGCTTATGTATATGATTTTACATTATAGACCTATTTTGGGTCACGTGGTTGTTGAATGCTTATGATAATATCTATGGATGTGTGTATAAGAATGGTTTTGGTTAAGTGAATATTATTGATGTTTCTCTTTTTGCATCTTTATTTTGAATTTGGTTCATGCCATGAACGATGTTCTATGATTGTGACACAAGAAAGGAAGCTACTATGTGGAGTAGTTAAATGACCATAATCTTGTTGATGATCTATGAATTACATGATTATGTGTGCTTAACCATGTATTTAGCATGGAACTTAGTTACTTGTCGTGAAGGATGCTAATATAATAAATGACTATGGAGGTCATGTATACAATTGGATAAAATGTGATTGAATTAATTCATTATGAATTTTAATTGATGTGTTTAATATACAAGTTTATTATGCATGCATGTCTATGGAAACATGACCTTTCCAACAAATCATCATATGCATATGAGCTCACAAACAGTACCTTCATGCAAAGCATGAAGCTTCAATGAAGCATATATGAGAATATATGGAAATTATTAGGGTGTAGAGTCCTAACTTTTTGAAAGATCAAGGCATGGAGTCTTGGATATTTTCAATAGATAAAGGCATGGATTCTTGATTCTACTAGGACGCGGAGTCCTAGGTACCGGGCAAGGGCACAAAGTCCTAACTAGTCATGAGGTGTACAATAGGGGTGCAGAATCCCTATTCTCTGACTAAAAAAACACCACTTAAGGGCTTACATCAACCAGGTTAATTAATCTAGGTTAAACTTTGATTTGAATTAACTCTAACTTGCCCACTGTAGAGGGCTATTTAAAATAAAAATTATTTTAATACAAAATATTAATAATCTATTTTTGAAAAATAAATAATAAAAAATTATCTAGAAAGGACACATGTGATGATGAATAATAGATAATTAAAGTAATTAAATAATTAAAAAAAAATGATACCTTGCCAACTTAGAGAGGGTGGTGAATAATATAAGTTATAAATAGGTTCATTTTTGCATGAAGGGGGTGAGGTGTCACTCCATTCAATGCTTATAAATATTGAAGGATTTTCCCATGGGGGGGGAGGGGGTAGAAAGAGTAGGGAAATGCTTACAATATGACTACCCAATTCCTAAATTGAAATCCCAATAGTTTTTATTGGTTTATGGAGACTAAGTGGTGTGAGAGGAAGATAATATATATTCCTTAGTTTTCTCGAATTTTTTCACTATTGTTGAAGTTGTTACTATTTGTGAGCTCATAGAGCTAGGGGGTTCCATTAATTGTAAAAGTAAAAGAAAAAAAACACATATTTTGGGTAACGTAAGTTATATACCTACTTGGAAGTCGAGGGATCTTACATATGGTATTAGAGCAAGCTACAACACTAGGGCCTAATAGTAATACATGCTTGCTAGTAGATTAATATATGAATGATGATTTTGGATCCATGTTGAAATGTTATGTGTGTGTTTGATTTATTTTTCTTATAATAAGTTTAATTTGGATTAATGTTCTTATTTTTTAAGGTTTAAGGCTAAAATTTTGTGTTTTGTTTAGTTTCGAATTTTTTTAATTTTTTGTTTCTAAACTCTTTTTGGTTTGAGGCTAATTTTTGAGAAAAATACATAAAATTGGCACAGGCCTTTATACTAATTTTCTTGTTTATTTTTCGTTAAGATTTTGGAAATATCTAAGTAATTACTAAACTAATAATCCTCTTCAGTTTAATAATTTTAAAAATATTACGACACTTTAGCACATATCTTATCCCACTTAAAAGCTATAATTTTAAAAATATTAGAACACTTTAGCACAAACCTTGTATTTCACCTTGTTGTACTTTAGCATTGAGTTTGTACTTCATCTTGTTTTAATTTTCATGGTTTAAGTTTCAATTTGCATATAGATTTAGCTTGGAATTCATCTTCTTGTTTTTTGGTCTAAGGATATACTTTTGAAATAATTATGCAAAGTTATGGGGAGACTAAGTTTGGAGTTTCTCTTCCGTTCTTATTATTTCAGTGAAAAGTTATAAATTTGAGATTATTATGGAAAATTCGAGCTAATGCTTAGTTTGGATTTCAGCTTCATATTTATTTTTTCTCTCGTACAAGGCTATGATTTTAATATTATTAGTGAAAATTAAATTTCGTATCCCATATCTTTTAGTTTATTGCTAAAAATTTCTAGGTGAATCTGCATGGTATTTTTTTCATGTAGTTTTTGTATTAAAGTCATAATATTGAAATTATTATATAGAATTAATGTGGATAATTATTTTGAATTCAATTTCTTTTATTTTTTTTGTTAGTTTAACATTAAAGTTTTAGACTATTTTCCGCAAATTACCACTTGAGTTTATGCTTGGAATCTTCATACTAATAAACTAGAAGTTAAATTTCAATTAGTTACGATGAATTTCTCTTAATATGCTTTCGCTAGTTTCGAAGAAAGAACTGAAACTGTATAATTCACTTCTTGTTTTTTTTTATACTAGTCTTCTTGAGGAGTTATATAAGAAGTTGCAAAGAGATGAGTTGCAAAAGAATTTACATACCTTTCTATCTTAGACTTGTCTATGTGTAGTCTCCATTTTTTTTTTTGAGTGAGAGAGAAGGAACATTTCCTTATATTTTTGGCCTTTTTGTTCATGTGGAAATTTGTTAAAAAAAAATTAAAAGGTGCTATGAAATACTCTGATTAAATAGTTGGGATTAAACACATGTTTGTGAATGGTTTGAATGGGAGGTTGATGTGAGTGTGTGTTTCTTATGTTCTTAATGTGTTGTTAACCACATAATATGGTTTGAAAAACACTATATTTTCTAGATGAAATCACATAGGCCAAGAAAAACCATGGCTTGGTATGAGATGAAGACTTAGTGTGTATGGATTGATATTGTGTAAGAAGTATGCGGCTGAAATGACACTAATGTAATGATTGATTTCATCATATTAATCTTGATTCTTAAATTATCTACTCTAATTAGAACTCAGTGTAAGTTATCCCCAACAAGCCATTTTTAACTATGAATGTAGGTGCACAACTAATGCACATACATTAATGTAAAGAGTTAAAATATGTTTTATGAAGACCTTCTTAATGGTTAAGAATGAAAATTGTGTGGTTTCTTTTATATAATTTTGTGATCTTGTTAAGTGTTGATTTTGGGTTGGTTTTCTTCATGATATAACCTGAAATTGTTCTAGGACTAGGTTGAGGTATGTCATGTCTAACAAAGAAGGGGTCCAAGTGACTTATAGGTGTGAATGGTTGTGGAAACCATTTTAAGGAAAGTTGAAGGATGTGCATTCTATGTTATGTATGAGCCTAGAATCTATAATAACTTATATATATAAGGTAAGTAATTATTTGTGTATATAATGAAGAATTGATTTTGATGAAATCCCATGAACCTTATTAAGAAGGGTTCATTTTGCGTAATTTGAATTTAGTGGAATAAATATTCATAACATGAATTTGTTTGAGATTTAAATGCATTATTTTCTTTTGATTACAAATGAAGAAACAAAAGTATTCATAACAAGAATTTGTTTGAGATTTAAATGCATTATTTTTGTAGAAATTATACCAATGGATTCAATCCGATCATGTAATGTACTAAAAAAAGATATTGAATCCTTCTACAATATTTGTGGAATATAAAACATGATCGATTAATCACATGCAAGTAAGAGGAAGAAGTAAATCAATCGCACAACACAATATATTCCTGGGGAAAGAAACTGATCAAAACCCCTCTACCTCTATTATATAATAAGTCAAGGAATCATGAAAAAATACAATGCATTCTTTCTCACAAGAATTTGTTGCACTCTACCAATCGTCTCACACTAATCTAGGAAAAATTGGACAAACACTTATCCAATTCCTTGCCTTCCTCCAGCCTGCCTTGCTCACACAAATTTTAGAGAAATAAATCCCTATTAAATAGGAATTTCAACCTTCCTTGATTGTGCAATCCTTCATGGCCTTCCTCTAACTTTATAATTGCACCCAAGAAATTTGCTAATAATACACTTGATAGTTATCTTCCCTTTAACCTATGTCTCAACTAGGTCTTTATTAGAACTGGCATGCATGCAGCTATTACTAGTGAATCATCAATTATCTGATTGATCACTACTTTTGAATTAAATCTAATTTAATTCAATGGACCTCTCACTAGCTCATCACTCAGTTAGAACTAGTTAAACTGATTTTAACTCAATTAATTTGAGTTAATTGATTACACTCACACCACACTAGTGCATTAACTAAAACTGGACCCCCAAAATAATAGAATCACTCTACATGCCTCATATTTGACCCTCAACTCGAAATTATTGAGTTAACTTAGTCTTCATGACTTTTTTAACTGATACAAGTTGTTATGAGATGAAATTACAATTGATTTAAGGGAAAAATAAATTAGACGCCTACATTTTCTTGTTGAATTTCAACACTCCCTCTCAACAAGAAAGGGATTATCAGCTACCCCGATCCTACCTCTTTGGTATTAAAATTTGCTCTCTTCTAGCGCCTTCGTTAATATGTCCGCATCTTGATCCTCCGTGGGAATGTACTGCAACAACATAATGCACCTCTAAACACAATATCTGAGATGGTGGTACCCAATATCAATATGATTGGACCTGTCATGGAGTACCAGATTAACTGATATTTTTATGCAACTTTGGTTATCACAATGTATCATCGTTTGATCCATCTGATGACCAAAAAAACCAACAAGTATCTTCCTTGTCCAAATGGCCTCACATGCAACCTGACTAGTTGCCATGTATTATGCCTCTGCCGAACTGAGTGCAACTGATCTCTATTTCCTGTTGTACCAAGAAACTAATGTTGATCCTATGTTGAAGATGCCACGTGATGTGCTCTTCCTATCCGATGGATTTCCTGCCCAATCTGCATTAGTGAATCCTTGAAGCTTCACTCCCTCTGTCCATCTGTACCATAATCCATACTCTGTAGTGCCCCTGAGATATCTAAAAACATGCTTCCCCACCTTCCAAAAGAGCTTGGTCGACTTAACCATAGCTTGAATAATTTTTTTAGTTGTGTATCATATATCAGGTCGTGTGCTCACCAAATATATAAGTGAACTTGCAAGTTGCCTGTAAACAGTAGCATCCACTACCTCACCTGAAGTAGCATCCTCCTTCCTCTAGTTTCCTGCAAGAGGAGTCTCCATGGGTTTGCTGCCCTCCATGTGGAACTTCCTCAGAATCTCCTTGCCATTCTTTCCCCAAGATAAAAATATCTCCCCATTTCTTTTCCATATTTCCAAGCCAAGGAAATAATGCAAGAGCACCTGTCATAATCATATCATCTACATAAAGTACAATAATAAAAATCTTACCATCAACCACAATATGATATAGGTTCACATCTTCTTCACTTTTTTTAATCCCAACTCGGTGAAATAGATGTTGATCCTCATCTACCAAGCACAAGGTGCTTGCTTCATCCCATACAATGATTTCTTGAGTATGCCCACATGTGACTCCCTGTCTAAGGTCTGAAAACCTTCTGGCTACTCAATGTACACTTCTTCCTCAATAACTCCATTGAGAAAGGTTGTCTTTACATCCATCTGATGTATCTACCATCCCATCTGCGTTGAGAGTTCAAGGATGGATATAATCGATGAGTACCTTGAAACCAGTGCCTTTCTAGTGCACTTCCTACCATTTCTAGTGGATGGATTTGCATGAGGGGTTTTTGCCACTCTTCGTTCCTATGCTTGTGGTCGATCCACATCCCAAGGTTCATCCTTTGGAACTAAGAGTTCCTCTTTTGCATGCAAGTCAAGATCCCTCTCAAGGGACAATCACATGGCTTTCTCCTCATCAAATTTTACATCTCTCCTGGAAATTGTCATCCCGTGTGCTGGAAAATACAACTAATAGTTGTGGGGAGTATCTATGTACCCCATAAATATCACAACCTATGTTGTTGGTTCTAGATTATTCCTGGCATATTTGGTCACATGGAAATTGACAAATGAGCCAAAAAATTTAAAACGTGAAACACTTAGTTTCTTACTTGAAAAAGCTTACTCTAGTGTAATCATGCCAAGTATCCGATGAGGACTACGGTTCTACACAAATATCGTTGTGTTACATGCCTCTGCCCATAGATGAAATGGTAGGTCCTAATCATGTAACATAGCTTGTGTTGCTCCCACAATTGTTTTGTTCTGTCTTTCTGCAACCCCATTTTGTTGTGGGTTATGAGGTGAAATCAATTCTCTCTGAATTCCTTCTTTGGCGCAAAATTTCTTGAATTCATTAGATATATACTCGCCACCATTGTCGCTCCTTAGAGCCTTCACCTTCTTCCCTGTATATTTATATACTAGTGTGTTGAAAAAAAAAAACTTGGAGAATGTCTGAGCTTTCTTCTGCATGAAGAAAATCCAACACTTTCTAGAGAAATCATAAAAAAAAATCACATTATACTTGTGCTTTGTTGTGGAAGTTGTTGAGAATAGTCCACACACGTCTAAGTTAACTCTCTCAAGGATTACTGCTGATCGGTTCTCCATCTCATGAAAGGTGCCCTTTGTATACTTCCCCATAGTACAACCCTTGCATGTGTCTCTCTGCGCAAGTGTACCCTTTGGAAGCCCTGTAGAAATCTGTTGCATGATCCTCAAATCACTGTGGTGTAGATGACCCAATCTCCTATGCCATAACTGATCGGTATCCTGGCTCACCACCTCATTTGCTTTACTTCTCAATGTTTCCCAGCCATCTACATCAATTTTTTAGAGGTTCTTCACATGAAACCCAATCTTCTTTACCTTTCCTGTGGCTTTGTGACGAAAAAACATCTTTCCTACACTTAAAACCACATCATATCCAAGATCCTCCAACATAGAAACTGAAACTAAATTCTTTTAAAACTTGGTACATGCATGACATATTTTAATATGAAAGGTTTACCTGACTCTCTCTGGAAAGTAACTATACCAATCCTGGTAGCATTATACCTCTCGTCATTACCCATCTCGATGTGCATCTGAAGATCCTTCTCCTCCAAGCTACTAAATATTTTTTTGTTGCCAGTCATGTGGAAAGATGCTCCACTATACAAGTACCACATAGATCCCATCACAGTTGACACCATGCATGTGATGAGAGAGAATTCCAACTCAAACTGTGAGGCCAAAGCTTCACCCGATGCAGCTCCCAGAGTCTTCTTCTTGTTATTCTTCTTTTGTGGACAATTTATGGCATAGTGTCCAGGATCATGATAGTTGAAACATTTCACCTTTGACATGTCTCGTTTCTTGCCTTCTTTCTAGTCTCATATTTGGAATGGAACTTCTTCCCTTTCCCCTTCTTTTCCTTCCCAGCTAAGGAAAATTTTTCCTCATCATCATTCTTGGATGAGGATCCATCCCTGGTATTCCACCAAAACTCTTCTTGTACCAAATCCGACCCTAGTCTCTCCCACTTTGGTAACTGCTCCCTCCCATTCACAGAGTCCTGGTAACTATGCCAATTCTTGGGAAGGTCTGTAAGTGTTAGGTTCACCAAGTCATCATCATCCACATTAATCCCAACACGTCCAATATCATCTCGAAATTGAGTAAACTTGGTCAAGTATTTATGGATTGTGTCACCCTTCTCCATCTTGATTTTCCTAAGCTTATCCTTGAGTTCCAATTTCTTTTGGTCACTGTTGCTTTGAAACAAATTTGTCAAGGCCTTCCACATAGCATATGGAGTTTCCTTTCCATGAAGACTCCAGAAAATATGATCTCGAAATCCCTCTAATAATATCCTCCTTGCCTTTGCAACATTCTTCCTGCATGCTTCATGTTGCGCAACATCTTCCTGATTGGGTTCAGAAATATCAGTGTCAATGAACTCCTTTAACCCATTATCCTCCAATACCGCCTCCATCATGTTCTTCCATGCAATATAGTTTGAATTTCCCTCGAGTGCATATTCGACTGTCAAGCCAGTGAAAGACATCATGGTCAACTGCTAGGTCCAAAGAATGAATCTGCAAATTTAAATCTTGTTCAACACAAACTCAATTTCTTCTCTTCTATTGTGATTCCTAGCACTCCAATACCATGTAGAAATTATACCAATGGATTAAATATGATCATGTAATGTACTAAAACAAGATACTGAATCCTTCTACAATATTTGTGGAATATAAAACATGATCACTTAATCTCATGCAAGTAAGAAAAAGAAGTAAATCAATTGCACAACACAAGATATTCCTGGGGAAAGAAACTGCTCAAAATCCCTCTCTCTATTGTATAATAATTCAAGGAATCATGAAACAATACAATTCATTCTTGCTCACAAGAATCTGTTGCACTCTACCAATCGTCTCACACTAGTCTAGGAAAAATTGGACAAACACTTAGCCAATTCCTTTCCTTCCTCCAACCTGCCTTTTTCACGCAATTCCTAGAGAAATAAATCCCTATTAAACAGGAATTCCAACCTTCCTTGATTGTGCAATCCTTCATGGTCTTCCTCTGACTTTATAACTTCACGTAGGAAATTTTCTAATAATACAACTGATTGTTATCTTCCCTTTAACCTCTGTCTCAAATGGGTCTTCATCAGAACTGACATGCATGCAACTATTAATAGTGAATCATCAATTATCTGATTGACCAGTACCACTACTTGTGAATTAAATCTAATTTAATTCATTGGACCTCTCACTAGCTCATCACTCAGTTAGAACTAGTTAAACTGATTTTAACTCAATTAATTTGAGTTAACTGATTACAATCACACCACACTAGTGCATTAACTGCAACTGGACTCCCAAAATAATTAAATCACTCTACATGCCTCATCTTTGACCCTCAACTCTAAACTCTTGATCTAACTTAGTCTTCATGACTTAGTTAACTAATACAAGTTGTTATGAGATGAAATTACAATTTATTTTCCAATTTATTTAAGGGAAAAATAAATTAGACACATACATTTTCTTGTTGTATTTCAACATTTTTTTTTTTTATTACAAATGAAGAAACAAAGATTGCTATAGTGCACCATTAGGTGGTTTAGAATGTTTGTAATACTTGGTTTTGATATATGTAGTCAAATGTGGACTAGGTATTTATACTCCATTATTGTAATTTTTTTTTTGTATGTGCTTGATTGAGGTAGAATTTAATTGTTTTTTAAATGCTTGAAAATGTAGAAAGAAATGATTGTGATAAGTTTATGAAATATCTTTTCTATTAGCTTAAGACAGATTAAGTCTAGCGTATTTGAAGAAGATTCATATTGTTGTGCCTAGGAAATCCCTAATAATCTCCTTAATGAATTTAAGGATTGCATATTGATTGAATTGTATTTAACTAAATTAATTATAGAAATTATGAGGATTTCTCAAAACTACTTTTAGTTAGTTGATAGATTTAAAATTAATGTTGTTTATGAACTTTATGGATTTGCTTCTTGAAATTTGATTGGCACATAATTGTTAAGAGAATAGCATATTTAGAGATAAACCTTTTCTGTGATTGGAAATTTGTTATATTTAAGCTTAAAGGACAAGGTATGAGATTAATGAAAATTTGATTTGAGTTTTTATTTTACAAGAATATGTACTTGTGCTATTTTTGAGGGAGAAATTGAAGAAGAGTGAGATCACATTTTTTATGAATTGGAATTGTTGCATGATTTACAAACCTAAGATGATTTTATTGTATGTGGAATGGAAGAGATTGTTGGATTTAGGAATTTTTTTTGGGTTGTTGCTAGTTGTATGAGTAGTTAATAGTCCTGCAAATGGTTGTAATCTTTTGAGAGGGTAGTAATTATTCTTAAAAAAAATAGAGAGAGAGAAATAAAAAAAGAAATGAAACTTATATTTGGGAAAGAAATTTCATTTTGATAATGTAAATCGTATGTAAAATTAACAAGATTATTCATAGTTTGGAAAATGTATGGTTTTCATAACTTTGTTTAATGTTTTCTTATATGTATTAATATTAAGAAATAAGGCATGAAACCAAATGAATTACCTACTTATTGAATATAAATCATGAGTAATTGGGAAATAGGTTTTGATATTATGTTATAGATAACCTACTTTATGAGTTGTCTTAGAATGGGAGACTCCAAATTGGTATGTTGGAATGAAATTCTCCTAAACCAAGATTGAATTGGTTCTTAAGTAATGAACATGAATAAAATCAATGGTTGTGGAGTTCAAGGAAAATTGAGTGGTACAAAGTAGGTGTTTTCCACTTTACCTCGATAAGTTAAAATAATTGTGCTTTGATCTTCAAATTTTTATTATTATTAGGATTAAACTTTTGGTAAAAATAGTAATTATTCTCAGGATTAAACTTTTGGTAAAAATAGTAATTATTCTTAGGATTAAAATTTTGGTAAAAATAGTAATTGGTTCCTAATATTTGTGATTGTGTATATGTCTTGTGAAATGAAAAGGGTAAAATTAGAGTGAGAAAATATAATTCATTACTTATATGACATGATGTTTTGGTAACTGGATTGACATACAATTGTATATCTACGATTTGCTACCTCTTGCCATGCAAATTTTATTATATGATGGGATGGACCATCAATGTTGTTATACAACTAATGTAGGAGCTATTAATAGCTTGGCAATCTCAATATACTATAGAACCAAAAATATGACACATGAAGGGCTAATGTGCCCTATAAGAAGAAAAACATGTGGAATGTCAATTTATTATAAATAACTTAAGTAGATGTGTTGAGATTCAACAAGATGATGAGCTTAGTGAAAAGAGTCGCCTTCACTAAGTGGGCACGCAGGCTATTTTTGGCACAAGTCTAATTTTAGACATGATGATCATATTTCAGAAGTTGCAGGATGCTATTTGTGGATGGTTGATCAAGTTGGAAAAATAGATGAAATTCTATTTTTAGAATATTGGGCGAATTCTATTTATAGATCGCTGATCTAAAAATAGATGCATGTACGATTAGTAACAACTCTGTGTAATCAGACACTAAACAACAACTTATTCTCTTGGAGCACTTTGTTTCAGTGCACAGACGTGGCACATCAGTGGACTGAGGGAATTACGCAATTCCCAAGGGTTTAGTGGAGCTAATGCATGGAGGACTCAGTTAGAACTCAAGTGGCAGAGTTATGACACAGTTGGAAGAAGTAGATATGGAGTTGTATTCAGTTTAACTCAGTTAGACTCAGTTGAGCTAGTTGTATCTAGTCTAACTGATTGATACACCAATGAGAGTGGAGTGAATTAATTAGTTAATTAATTCACAAATAATAACTCATTAATCAACTAAAAAATACAGTAGTTAACTATAGTGCATGGCAGTTTCAGTGGAGACCCAGTGGAGAGATAGGTGAAAGGGAAAGATAGACTATCTGTTGTGACTATAATGATGCATTGATTGCATCACACACACATTGGATTTTCCAATGAGGATTGCGCAGTCAAGGCAAGAGTAATTCAAATTCATTTAGAGCTATTCTTCAGCAGGGATTGCGTAGTGGAGGCAGGCTAGTAGGAGGGCAACATCGGTGCATGGATTTGCAAGGTCGTTCCTGATTAGTGTATGACGATTGTACTGTACTGAGAGCTTGATAAGATTTGTATAAGGATTGTCATATGATTCCATGATACATAATATTTATTTGGGGTTTTCAGCTTCAGGCTTTCCCGGTTAAAAACTGTGTTATGTGAGGTTGTTTTTATTTATGCTTTACATGTGTGTGCAGTTAAATTTTCCGCAAAAGATTAACAAGTGGAATAGATTCAGTATCTTTTATAAAGTTAAATAGTGTGAGATCAGGTGGATCTAGGACATATGCATGCTTAGTGCATATAATTTTTACATGGTATCGGAGCATTGTTGATTGAATATTGCAATTGTAAAGTAAGTTTATGTAGGTGGACAATTCGAATTTGCTACAGAAGATTCTTGGTGCAGAAGTTGAGTATACATTGAAATTGCTTTCAATGGGTTGCGATTGGAGTATTCCCTTGATGGGAGCTCGAATTACATAGCTTGGAAGGACAGGATGGAGGCAGTGCTGGAGGATAATGGACTGAAGGATTTCATCGATAGTGATGTTCCCAAGCCGAGATATAGCGATGCTGCATTACTTGACGCATGGAAAAAGAAGGCAGCAAAGACGAGAAAGATTCTAATGGAAGGTGTGAAGGACCATATTGTGTCCAGCCTTCATGGGAAAGCCACTCCATTCTTAATGTGGAAGGCTTTGACAATTTTTTTCCAAATCAGAAGTGACCAGAGGAAGTTAGCACTTAAAGACAAGCTCAAAAAAATAAAAATGGAGAAAGGTGGCAGTATTCCAAAATACCTCACGAAGTTTGTCCACTGCAAGGATGAACTGGGAAGTGTGGGGGTTACTGTTGATGATGAAGACTTGGTGAGCTTGGCTCTCTTTGGGCTTTCGAAGAGTTGCCATAGCTACGAAGACTCTGTCAATGGAGGGGAGAAACTGCCAGGATGGGACGACTTTGGTCGGATCTTCATGTGCAGGAGGAGATAAGGCAGGGTACCAGGGATGGATCTTCATTGAAGAATGAAGATGAAGAGAATTGTGCGTTGGCTGCCAAATCAAGGAAAGGGAAGGGGAAGAAACATCCTTCAAAATATGATTCTAAAGGCAAGAAGCTGGATTTGTCCAAATTGAAGTGTTTTCACTGTCACGAAAATGGACATTTCACCACTAACTGTCCACAGAAGAAGAAGAACAAGAAAGTTGTTGGATATGCAGTTGGAGAGGACTTAGCTTCACAATTTTAACTTGATTTATCCTTGATCACATGCTTGGTTTCAAGCTGTATGGGATTGGTGTGGTATCTTGATAGTGGTGCATATTTCCATATGATGGGAGACAAAGAGTTGTTTAGTGACTTGGAGCAGAAGGACCTCTAGATGCATATAGAGATGGGCGACGATGGTTGATACAGTGCAACTGGCATTGGGACCATTACCTTTGAGAGGGATTCTGGTAATCCATTCTTGTTGAAGAATGTTATGCATGTTCCAGGTCTGAATAATAACTTGGTCTCAGTTGCAATGCTAGAAGACAAATGTTATGATGTTGTTTTCAGTGAGGGAAAAGCCTTCCTTCGACATAAAAAAATGGGTCAAACCAATAATATAGGGGTTCAAATCAGGAATCTCTACAAGTTGGAGGTAGATAGATGTGCTGCAATGGTGGGCAAAGAAGAAAAAATGGTGAGCCAGGATGAGGGTGAATTATGGCACAGGAGATTAGGCCATCTTCACCATGGCACTTTGAAGATTTTGCAGTAAATTTCTACTGGACTTCCCAAGGGTACTCTTGCATAATCAGATCAATGCAAGGGATGTAATATGGGCAAGTTTGCGAAGACCAACTTTCATGAGAAGGAGAACCATGCCTCGGTGATCCTGGAGAGAATTCACACAGACGTGTGTGGACCTTTCTCGGTTGCTTCAACAGCAAAACATAGGTATTATGTTATATTTTTTGATGACTATTCTTGTAGATGCTGGATATTCCTCATGCAAAATAAGAGTGAAATGTTCTCAAAGTTTTGTGAATTCAAGGCATTGGTGGAGAAGGAGTCGAGGAAGCAAGTGAAAGCTCTACGGAGCGATAATGGTGGTGAATACATCTCGGGCGAATTCAAAGACTTCTGTAGAAAATAAGGAATTCAAAGAGAAATCATAGCACCTCATAACCCATAGCAGAATGGGGTCGTAGAGAGAAATAATAGAATGATCTTGGGTGCTGCATGAGCAATGTTGCATGACCAGGGCCTACCAATGCACTTGTGGGAAGAAGCATGCAACACTGCGGTTTATGTGAAAAACCATTTTCCTCATAGGGTACTTGGCATGAGTACACCCAAAGAAGATTTTAATGGTAAGAAGCCTGATATTTCTCATTTGAATATTTTTGGCTCACCTATTTACGTTCATGCGACGAAGGACACCAGGAAGAAGCTAGAGCCGACTGCAGAATTTGGGATATTTTTGGGGTACACAGAAACACCCCATAATTATCGTGTGTATTTTCCAGACAGTCAGATGACTGTTATGCAACGGGATATAAAATTCAATGAGGTGAAAGCCATGAAGTTTTCACTTGAGAGGGAGCTACACTTCCATGCGGAGGAGGAAGTTCTTGTTCCCAAATATGAGCCTCTGGAGGTGGATCAGCCACAGGAGGAGATTCATGGAGTGGAGGAGTCCACTCATGTAGAACCAAACATCAGACAAGGCAGAAAGCATACCATAGAAGCTGAGAGACTGAAGCTTGATGCGACACAGAATGTAGCAGTTCCTACATCACAGCGCAGACGGAGACAATCACCTGACCGATTTACTGGATACATGTCTCTTATGAGAAAGTGTATCGTGACAGAGCCATATTCTTTAGAAGAAGCAATGCAGGAGCCCATATGGGTAGATGCCATGGTGGAGGAGTGTGACTACATTGTTATAAACAGTGCTTGGGAGATTTTTCCAAGGCCGGTAGGAAAATTAGTTGTAGGATCAAGACGGATTTACAAGGTAAAGAAAGTTGCTCAGGGAAAATTTTAAGAACCCCCATAAATTTATATATATAATAAATGGGCGAATCCCCATGATACATAGGAAAAATTGAAGGCGATTTTATTAATAATATAATATGTATATATAATTTTTTGGCGAATCTCTCACGAGATTATATTATCTTGTAAAATCATGGCGAATCACCAGTAAAAATGGCGAATCACTACTACAAAATGGTGAATCGTTGTCTAGTGGAATTCGGGGTGTTGGTTCCAATGAAGATATGGTAGTTGAACCAGGAGTAGACGGAAGAGAACCACCGAGACCAAGCATGGCACATGGTGACTCGTGAGGGAGGTAGTTCTCGTGTAGTTTGGAAAATGCGTTCTTCCAGTTCTGTTAAGCGTAGTGTTGTTGCTCATGCTACTACTAGCACTGATATTGAGGTTGGAGAGGAGTTTCAAAAAATTGGGATCTTTTCAGATCATTTTTTTTCAACAATCCTCCAACACAAAGTCCCATGCATCTGCCGATTTCTTCAATGAGCAGAACAAGTCGAACAAAAATTAAAACGCCAATAAATAATGAGCAGATTCAATACAAAAATCCCAACACACCTCCAAACCGACAATTGTGCCTCACTGTCTACTACGCACATCCAAACAGACTTAGCTCATGGCAGAATTTGCTCATGGGAATGGATCGCGGAATTCAAGGGGCGGTATAATAAATTCACGAAGCTTAACTCATCCCTCCACATTCCAATGCAACAATGGAGATCGGCTCTCCTCCACGCATATAATCACCAACAGGCACCAGCAGTTACACAACTATTACACAATCTAGGCCTCTCACAACAATGGCCTCTCACAAGTTTGACCGACGACAATGCTTGACTAAAAACTTTAAAAATAAAATTTTGACCAGGAAAAGCAGTATTCAATTTTTTTATCTTGTAATTAAAGAATTCAACATCCCAATATATAAAAATACCATCAAACGAACATTATGCACTCCACTCATAAAACAGTTCAGGATAAGAGAAAGTGTAACTTCTCATTCCATTCATAACACAACTCATGATAAGAGAAAGTGCAACTTCCCATAATGGGAAAAAAAAAAGGAGGAAATTTAATAATGATAAAACAATTCCAAAGTGTGGGGTATCCCACTTTTTATTCACACACCAAACAACCCATCAACAACTTACTTGCAGTCTTGCACTTGTCCTTGCCAGAAATCAAGAAATTCATTTTACATCAGAAATTAATGAAAAAAACTGCATATGGTAGAGAGCCTTAGTCACCGGCTAAAATTTTAATGTTGGTCGTTATGGAAATCGACTTATTGCCAACTATCCAAACCTTGAAGTGAAAATTACATTACAGTATGTACAAAAATGGATATAGTTTGAACATGTAAACTCCCCAAGTTTTCTTGTGCCCCTCATTCATGGCTATTGTTAAGCTGTAACATGGGAAACCCCCCCTTCCCTTACAGTTCATTGCTTAGGGTTTCACAGTTTCCATATCCAACCATCAATCCAGTCAGCTTCTTATTATTCAGATGTTGTTGGTAGACCATTGGTTTTTCAAATCTATTACCAAATTATGAAAAAAATCAAATAAATAATGAATTCATGATTATCTTTGGAGAGTATCTATGTATGATTAATTTCATTGTGACATAATAGCTAAAGAAAAAATATCATTAGGTAAGCAACCCAATTTAAATCTTGAAGATACATAATCTTCAGTGATTTCAATAACTGAACAATAATTAATTGCTCTGTACCTATTAGGGAACAGTATCAGGTGTGGCAAACGAGTATCTATGTATGATTAATTTCATTGTGACATAATAGCTAAAGATAAAATATCAATAGGTAAGCAACCCAATTTAAATCTTGAAGATACAGAATCTTCAATGATTTTAATAACTGAATAATAACTAATTTCTCTGTACCTATCAGGGAACGGTATCAGGTGCCACAAACTCTATGCTAAATTGACAACATCTTCTGCATTACTGACTATTTGATTGAAGCAGATATATCTCCCATAGGCAGATGGATCTTGATAAGCACATATATGAGCATCCGCTAGAAAATTTATGTCCACACTAGCTAAAGTGCCCTTCTCATACATTTTTGCAGCCCCTGCCGTCACAAAGACTAGCAACTATAAATAAACTAGCTAATATTTTGCACTTCCATAGATTAGATCCTCTCCAAGGGATTACTATACCAATAGATTAGATCCTCTCCAAGGTATTACTATACCATATTTGTACGTTCTAGAACAGAGTCTATTTGGTATGAAGGTCTCTCACCCTCACCTTTAAGATATGCAATGGTAGATCCTGAGATTTTGTATGTGATACCAGGTTCCACAATTAGAGATGCGTTGATTGTCACCATATTCAACCCTTTGTCCATGGTCAGCGCCCATGCAACCCTCTCTAATAGTGTCTTGGATAATGCGTACCATAACTGCGAACATGAAATATTGCATAATTAGAACAGGAATACCACAGATACCCTAACATTGGCTATCTGTTTCTGCACTTGTTTCCCTTTCTTCTATCAACTATGTTGCAGATTTTGAAGCATACTACAGCCAGAAAATAACACCTTATGAACATATTGATTAGTAGTAATTTAGCCCTTGAAGACTTCTTTTCTACAACACATTTGCAGCGAACACATAAGGATCAAATGCATACATTAGGCCATTTTCATCTCAAGTACACACCTTAAAGATGAATATATAAAATTGTTTAATTGGTAGAAAATGGTAAACAAAAATGGTAGAAAATGGTTTAAAAAAATCTTCTACCGTATGACCTGCTTCAAAGTAGTTTTTTGTGACATACAAGTTCTCTCATTTATCCAAATGCCTTATGGCTCCATTAGCCCATAATTGATAGGCACCAATTTCCTTCCTTCTCATTCATTCCTTGCTTTTGTCCATTTTTGTTTCTTCATCCTATTTCATACACTACAACCACCACTCATCTTATTAAATCACCTTGTGCCCCCATTCTATAGCCTAGAAATCCTACCTTTTAGGGATGCCCCCTTGAGTTGAAGAAGAGCCAACCAAAAGAGAAAGGAAAAGCTACTCCAAGTGAGTAGGTAATATTCTTGCATTGTAAAAAAATAACACCATCGTAATTGAGACTTTATACTTTTTGCGAGTGCTAGGTTTTGTTGTAACAACAGGGAATCACATCATAGATGAAAGATTAGATCTTAAGCCAATTTTACAGTTAAAAATGTAAATAATTATGAAAACAAGATATAATCACAAAATGTAAAAATCATTACCAATAACAAGGCGTATATAAGTAGCAGTAAATGTGTTCAATGCAAGTTTACATACCAATTCAGCTCTAGGCAATAAATACATCCCAAAATATTAAAAATATAACGTGATAATCACTAGTGTAAGTAGGGTAGCAGCAAATTACATATACAAATTCAAAGCTCCCTCAAAACAACTAAGGAATCACATTAAAGAAGGAAATGTGCGATAATGTAAACTTACCAAAATTTTCCAAAAAATGGAACACAAATTTATTAACCAATGAATTTTTCATCAATGACTCCGATATGATGCTGAGTAACAACATTAGTATCTCATAACATTAGGCAGTTGAAGATCCACTCCATCCACTAGCTTCCACAATATCATTTAGAAAATAGAATGTATTGCGGAATAAAGGTATAAAAAAGTTGAATCTCTGGAGTCATGGAAAAATAAACTTAATTTTCTTCAAAATTTGGAAAATTAGACTAAAAATAGTGGAATGAATAAATGGTGAAATTGCAACGCCTTGTATGAGGTCATTGACTTAATGTTGCTGCATGATCAACTTCATCTAGAAGTTATTCAATTTATGCATGAAGAAGCTCCCTCAGCATGTTATCGACTGTCAAGTGATTCAAAACCACCAATAACCAGGAAAAAAATAAAAAGGTTCACCCTAAAAGTAATTTCTTCAGTGTCAAGATTCAGTATGCAAGCGCACATAAGCAACGGATGGATGTGTGTCACAGCAAAGAAAACAAGAATGTAATTATTGTGGATTAAGAGGATAGCTTACTAGTCATGCTGAAATAATTATCAGACCCCAACTAAAAAATAGTTTTAAGCCATAACCAGCAGCATAGATGCTCAAGAAAAATTGTTAATAGTTTAATTTCATGGTTCCATGGTATGTTCATCACATTATAAATACCATCTATAGATTTTAGCGGGTATCAAACTCTCAATACTTCAAGCAAAACTATCATACGGGAATTTTTCGAAGGAACCTCATATGAATACTCAAAATGGGTTAATTGAAATGTAGGTTAGTGACTACAAGAATGCCATACTAGGAAACATTGTAATGAAGATACAGAAGTGTTTTAAGCATACTTATAGAGATTAAAATTTTAGCTCCTGTATTAACTCGAAACATTATTAAAGTTGAGAAACTTGACCACAACTAGTAGAAGATGATGTTATTTAACATAAGATGACTAGCAATTCTAATACAAGTGTTTTCTTGATCACTAAATCTAAAGCATTTCCGATACTACATAAAGGTTACTTAATAATAGAGAAATAATACTTACCTCAAAGAACAGATACTGCAAGTGGATTGAATTTCTCAGTCCAAACAAAACCATGCAAAAAAACAGAAAACAAGATATGTACAACAAAAAGCACTTTATGAAAGAGACATATTTTCATAATTTGGCCACATATACAAGGAATGCATGCAAGAAATATAACATGAGCAAGAAAGGCATCAACAAGAGGGAAAAAAAATACTCAGATTGTCTCATTGTGTACTTCCAGGAAGATTATATGGACTGAAATTCCGTATGCCTATTTTAGAATCAACTGACTCAATTGCATTTTCCAGAGCTGTCTCTGTATTTCCAGGTGATTCATTGTGCTAAATTCCATCCTCACCACACAAATCCTCATCTTGTTTATTTGGATCTAAGCACCCGACATTTATAGTATCCAACTCTACATTATCACGCCTCTCATGAAATTAAAAGACTTGACTAACAGTTTCTGAATTGGGCATCATAGAAATAGAATGTGATTCTCCTTCACATGCCCTCACTAACTTCAAGGATAGGGAACTGGAAATTTCCAGAAATGCTGCAGCTTTATTTGTGACAACAATATCTGTACAACTGTCTATTGGTACAGGAAATTCCCCAGAAGAGTTTTCAATCACTCTAAAATCAATGTTTCCTGTGTGTCTATTTGACATTGTCTTGTGCTCTTCCATATTCAATATTGAAATATTTCATTTTATAAGGGAAGGGACATTGTTAACTTGCAATGGACCTACACTGTTAGCTTGCTCTTCTGACAAGACTACTGCATCAACAGGATCCACAGGTGCTTTTGAGACATGCATTGAATTAATGCCATAAGTAAGCTCTTCTAGAGAAACTATGGTATTAATATTTGATTATTCTGAGAAGCCTCTTGGATCATGATCATCCACCAGTTCTGGGTCAGTGACACCATCTTCAGGTTCTGGTGAAAACACCCTAGTATTAACATCATCCAAAGGATGTTCTTAACAACCTTTGGAATTGGTATTGCATCCTAGTACCAAAATATTTGCATCCTTTACATTCACCATTGGTTCTTTCACATAAAAAATTGGGCTGTTTTGACTTGAACTGATAGAGTTATTCATTTTTACATCATCTTGAAGAACCATATAAGGGTTTTCTTGGTCAGTCTGTGTATTATTCTTCACTGCATGTTCTAAAGGATTGGTAAACTCAATGGCTGAAGTCACATCTGTTGATGTGTTATCACATACTACTATTACATCAACATCAGCATTTGTTTTATCGTATAATTTAGTATGAAAGAAACTCTCTTTACCGCTTTTAGAAGCCACAATTACTTGTGCGGATCATTTGCACCAGGATTTGAATAAGACTTAATTTTGACATAGGAATTTTTGTAGAGTGCTAGTGCTCTCTGTAAAGTAAACCAAAAAAATCAAATTAAATGAGCATCCAAGATACTTTACAATAGAAATAAGCCATTATGCCCATACATTGTTTTACTGAGCAAGTGGAAATGATAGCAAACTTAATGAGCCCAAAGAACAATTTTTTTACCTCAAATGTGTTCCTCGGTAAGCTAGGGAAGAATTTTGACTGCATATTTAAACTGTTTAAAAGAGCCTATGCATCTGCATCTACCTGCCATTAAGGAACATACAAGAAACTCTCATTATCTTGAAAACATGGAGCAAAACATTCCCAAAGGAAACATTTTCAAAATCCTGCTGTTAAAAGAGTTGGTGTCAATGTGAAAAGCCATTCTACAGTATTCATATGGCCTATAACTACTGCCAGCAAAGGTATATCAGCAACTATAACCTCTAAGTGGAAATTATCAATTGCAACTTTAGTATTCCCATCCATCAAGAAGGAAGAAGATGTAACGTATTGCAAATTAGTATATTGCAATATGTAAAGAAGAATTCCTGCTTACACAAAATCAACCACCTATATTTTAATATCTGGAAATGTTTTAGGTAGTGAAACACGTCCAGTATGGCCATGAAATAACCTAAAAAGACTCAAATGTTTTCCATGATTTGTAAACACAGGGGTGCCATGTAAAGTTTCAAGCCCAAAAAAGCACACTTGGGATCCTATAAACCAAAATTAGTTATTGTATCAAACATTTAAAACTCCTAATTAGCACTTAGTGTTTGTTATTTAACCAACTTCCATTGAAATAACAGTCATGGGATGTTACCAAAGAGTTAACCAATAGATAAATTCACACCACAAATCATACATTCACTGGAACTTCCCCTCCCATGCATGACCATCTAAGGGAAAGGGGCAAAAAGGAAGAAAAGAAGTCAGCGAATCATCATAGTCAGCCAATGATTCTTAGTGTCAAATCATTGGAAAGTGAAAATCAAGTGCAAATTTAACCCATGCATCCATGGGTTGACAAAAAGAGTTTATAGCAGCCACAAGCTAATCATTCTACGAGTCTACCCAAATCTGACAAAAACTCCTAAAACTTGTTGATTATAAATTCCCCAAGAAATTTCACTTGGTTCATGAGAGAATGAAAGACGAGTGTAAATAAAATTGCTATGATTTAACAACACTAGGTTTGTGAGTTAGTTCCAACTTCCTTGTATCATATGCAAATTCCTCAATTGTGCATTGAGATTCTATTTTTGAACTTATTAACATTAGAGCAACAACAGACATTGCTGAGAAGATTATAAATGACCAAACCCATATTGTAAGATTTCATGTTACTCTACAACCTACAACACCTTTACTCCATGGTCCACCTTTTCTATCATCCGGAAGGGAAGTTATCATGAACATGAAAATGTGCAATGTAATATTCACAAAAAATAAAGACAATAATATCATATATTAATTTCAAAACCTGAAGATCACACTTAATTCTGGAATTTTTCTCAGAGAAAGCCTTGCATATAAGAGATCAATTGAAATCCGGCTGAATTTAAACCGCATCAAGGGAACATTTGCACTCTTCACACATTGAACATTGAAGACAATTAATTAATGCCTGACACGACCATAGCAACAAAAGCATCAAGAAAAGGCTATAACAAGATTATGTGAAAGTGATAAAGAACACCCATCATGAAGCATCAAGTAATATCATCCACAACATCAACATCACTAACATCATTGTGCGAGGATATCAACTATGTCATTGGGACTGTCAAACTGCAATTGTATAACTGCCATCATTGCCAAATTGTACATGCCATTTACAAAATGTCAAGGAACTAGATTAAGAAGAGATATCTCAAAGTTCGAATTAAAAAGGAAAATCAAACAATCATCATGATACAAGAAACAAAAATATCAAGGGAAAGAATTAAGGAAATAAAATCTTCGTGTTGGAGGAGATGTGAATATGTAGCCTTATATGCTAGATGAAGTGTTTGGGGTTTGGTAATTCTCTAAAACCCTTAGGAAATATCCTTCCATGAATGGATATCACTCTTCAAAATCATTTTGGGAATATTCCAATATGTAGGAGCCAGGGAAACATGGTGCATAACAACAGTCTATTGTCCACATATACCCACATAAAAATTGGGATTTCTAGAAAATATCAGGACAATAAGGTCAATCCAAAATGAGGAGAAATGGATATTGGGCGGTGATCTCAACATTATCAAAACCCTTGAATAGAAGAAGGGGGGATCATAAGATTAGAACTTATAGAGGTGCAATAAATCAATGACCTCCTATAAAAACTTAAAGTGACTGATATGACCGCCATAAATGGGATTGATAATTCGAATAATCGTAGAGGAGGAAAGCACTAAGTTTCCAATATACTAGATCGGTTTATAGTTTCACAGGCCATTCTGGAACAATATTATGTGAAAGTGAGAAAGAACACCCATCATGAAGCATCAAGTAATATCATCCAAAACATCAACATCACTAACATCACTGTGTGAGGATATCAACTATGTCATTGGGACTGTCAAACTGCAATTGTATGATTGCCATCATTGCCAGATTGTACATGCCATTTACAAAATGTCAAGGAACTAGATTAAGAAGAGATATATCAAAGATCAAATTAAAAAGGAAAATCAATTTCAACACCCTAGGGGATGTAAGCTACTAGTATTAAAAGAAGAGATAATAAAGGGATTTTTTCAAACAAGAATCTTATGAATTGATTATATAAATGTGGGATCTTGAAAACGTTATTATCACAGTCTAATAGAATCCTTTCTGCATAATAGCTTCAATTTAATTTAGCAATCTCAAATATTTTGCATGTCCAGTACTTTATTTCAAAAATATCAGTCTATTGCTACATTGTTGGAAAGAGTGAAATAGTTTTTGAGAATTGTTTCATATAGTGTCTGCCATTGTGCTGGATATATTAATGAATACTAATTACAAGTTGAGGGGTTAAAAAAATACAAGTGGAACTAACCAAGATCATTAATGTTAGAATTGAATCATCAAGTTTCTAATTGAACTCTATATTATTGATGGATCACTGTGGCTGTGATTGCAAATTTTGTTTGGTTCATTGTACTTGTTAATTAACAACTTATTATTTTGAAAATTTGAAGAATGCCCGCACCTTATCTGGGATGTACCTAAAGAAAAGTTTCAATTTTTAAATTGTATATCTGTGCATTCTATTCAGATTTATTGGGAAGTATGGCACACACATTATTTTTGGTATCAAAATGGGAGGGAAGGATGTCATATACGTTAAACAACCTCATGCTTCAAATCTTCCGATAACAAAAGTGCAAAAAATGTTAAAGAAAGAAGCAGATGAAAGATTTTCTGATGTCGATTGGCGGTTCAGTATGGACTCTGAAGCGAGATCCCATAGAGATAAGGTAAGATTTGTTTTACATTTCAATGCCATATTTACTTTGCTGATTGGCCATATACATCTTGTTAGCCACCTATAAAATTTGATTATCCCAAAAAGGTAGCTAAATCTATTTTTGAGCCTTCAAGGAACAATTTTTCTCACTAAAAACTGTTGGCTCTTGAAGACACTTGAAGGCCTCCTACCTCTGTCCAAATCTGCACTGCTGTTTACTTCCCAAAAGACCCTGAAATCCTACTGATTTTAAAGACCAAATACTGCTGCAACACCATTTTCTCTTTTCCCTTCTTCCCAAATTAACCTCTTTTAAGGCGAAAAAAGTTTTACGAGGGTTTTCTAGATGACATATTGACATAAGGAACCGCCTAGAAAGGGCCTCCCCTTTATAGTCATCACTAACATGTAAAAAATACCGATGGCTAACAATCCCAAAAGGGTGGCTAAATCTATTTTTGAGCCTTCAAGGAACAATTTTTCTCACTAAAAACTGTTGGCTCTTGAAGACTTTTTGAAGGCCTCATGCCTCTATCCAAACCTTCACTGCTGTTCCCATCTTGAAAAACTCTGAAACCCTGTTGGTCCCATCTTGAACTACTGCTACAAGCACCATTTTCCCCTTTTTCTCCTCTTTAAAAACTAACCTCTTTTCTACCCCTTCATTCCCCATGAAAATCCAACAAATTCATATTTCTCCCCTTTCCACTACATAAAAACCCTTGATAAGGTTCTAAGACCCCTTCTTAGCCTTATCGAAACCCTCATTTCCTTTGAAAAAGCATTGAAAATCATAAAAATACATTTTTATTGACTTAAGCCCCCTCGGGCTAAGTCCCTAGCCTTTCCGCCCATACACCCTGGCACCGTGACCACGCGCTGAGCCAGTTGGGCGCTTATCCAGTTTAAATAAATACTTATTCGCAAAACATTAAAAAACCTTTGATATTTATTTAAACCGTCGAAATCCATTTTATTTAATGTTTCCACCCACGCAAATTATGGAGCGATCTCGACCGTCGATTCAATCCATAGATCCGACGGTGCGGATCGTGCCTCCTTGTGGACCCCCCAGCCGTGCGCCGTTTTTCCAAAACCGCGTGGTTTTTATCGCACCACTCTTCGGTGGAGGGCGGTTTTTTCCCGATGGCCAGCGATTCCATACACTTGCCGCCACGCGTCCCCTGTACTGTTTGGAAAACCGCCATCCATCGCGCGTTATCGTTCGGACGAGGATACCGAGCGATATCACCGTGGACCGTCCGATCTAAAGCCGCCCATCCGACGGCTGTCGCTCGATGAAGATGCCCGCCCCTTAATGTGGTCCCGACGCGACGATAAATCTTCCCCCACTGTCGATCTGATCTGCAGATCGACGGTTCAGATTTCCTCTCCCTGATTCGATTGCCCGGTCAACGATTCTCTGTTTTTGACTTCCCCATTCACTCCCGACCGTCGATCTCTACGCGATCAACGGCCCTGATCTAATTTTTCTTCCACCCATTCTATGATCTCCCCGATTAATCCAGACCGTTGGATGATGCCATCCAACGGCCCCGCTCCTTCCACACGTCCTCTGAAGCAGTCGAACTATATACGCAGGATTTCATAACTCTTGTTTGTATTTTGCAGGGTTTAATGTTTTTCCGTCATGCTAAGAAAAATTCGCAGGCTGAGGGTGACGATCCTCTTGCCTTCATCAGGGAAATCATTCGCAGGGTTTTCCAATCTCACGTATCATCGGTTATCTCTGCGCAACCATGCATATCAGCAAGAAAACCATGGATTTAACATTGTCAAAGGGTATCAGAGCCAAAGACCTAAGTGTATCCAAATAGAGGATTAGGGACAGTTTCACGGGGATTACATCTAAGATGCTTATCAAAAGCCTAATCCCCAAATAAAACACAGTTTACAGAAAACCTAGAGTGTTTTGTCAAGCAGGAATGCCTCCACTGCCACAGTCTGAGGCAAATTGATTCCTCAGCTACCATAGTGCCACCTATCCCTCAAAGTACTCAATCAGAGACCAAAATTATTGATAAAATGAGGATTTTTGCCTCAGCACAGCCGGAAAGCTACTTCTGCAAGGAAACTTAATGACAGAAATATCAGCAGAGTTACTCCAACATTCCACAGAGCCTCAAAGGTCAACAAAAGCTCCCTCTGAGCTTAATATTTATGTAAAAACATTTAATGCAGAGTATCCCCATGTAAATTTCTTCATTGAGCCCCTCAAAGGCCAGAGACCATTAAATCTGTATTAATTGTAAATTGAGATCTTTTATCAGATCTCACCTCCTCATCCTTCTATATATACTTCTTCAGAAGATGAGTGAGGGGTTGGTTGCAGAATTTTGATATACACTTGAGCTAAAACTTCTGATTGTACATAGTATTCACTGGCTCTTGGAGCTCTGCTGGTGATAGATAGGTTAGGCTGAGATGTGTAGACGGTTGCTAACCTAAAGCACTGGACTTAAAGCTGTAAATGGTTTGAAGCATCAATACAAGCTGATTTATGGGATCCTGGTCTATGTTGATGGTGATGTTTTCCTTATTGTAACCTATTATTTTGTTTCTGTTTCCATCTGTGTTTCATATTCTCTTATAAAGAACAACATGCATAGAGTTAGGACCTACTGTACATCAGTAACCTTCTCTGACTGAAAATCTTTATCTGAATGTTTTCTTCTATCTGTGGTATTTAGGAATGAATTAATTCAGTTTAAGCATAGGAATGCTGGCGTTCCCTCATCTTATTTTCTTAGCTGAATGTTATTCTTAGATGTTATTTTCAGTATACGTTTCGTGAAGATGAATTGAGGAAGATATGGTGAGCCCTGGTCCCAGTTTTGTCCCCACAAGATATCTGGATGTTTCCCTTGGAATGTGTTAAAATCTGGCTAGTTTCAAAGTACTTACCAGATCTTAGGCCATTCTGTTGTTATCTTTGTTCTTGTCTTGAAAGTAACCAAGTAAAGAAGAGCTAGGAGAGGATTTGTGGTGAGCCCGACCCGCTGGTTTCTAATCCAAAAGTTGCCTTCAAGATTCCCTTAGTTTTAAGATGTTTGCTATTGAAAGAGTATCAAAGGCTGGCTAGTTTCGAAGTACTTACCAGATCCTAGTTTACTTTTATGTTTTTATTGAGTTCATGTCAAAGGCTGGCTAGTTTCAAAGTACTTACCAGATCCTGGGCTGCTCTTGTTTCTACATTTGTTTATTTCTCCTTCTTATTGTATCATTCCATTTCATAAATCAATCTTCAAAGAGATCCTTAGACATAGATGACTTGCCCCATGGACCACTCTTGCCTCTTGCTGTTCCAATTAAACCCTATTATGACTCCATAGCCCAATGGACTAAAACCTGCAATTTGCTACCTTTTGACCGAAGCTTACTCTGATTGCCTGCAACTTCTCACCTTTGGCACTTTTTGCACTCAGAACTTTCCACCTTGAACAGTAATCATACTCAACCATCCAAAAAACAAACAAACCCTTGCTCTTCATAACTAGCCTAAATATCATTACCCCAAACTTCAAAGACAAATCCATCTTTGTACATATTGGAGAGATCCCTCTCCGGATTCAGGAGGGCTAGATCCTAGAATCCCAAAGTTGGTTGAAACAATGTTGTTTCTGTAATTGGACTCTGCCAATATTGCTAATAAATTACAGATCCCTAACATTTCTGGCGACTCCGCTGGGGACTGATCCCAGAATCATTTTTCATCTCTATAAAACTTTGAGAGTTAAAAGCAGCCTTTTCAAGCACTACCAAGAAATGGTACTCATGATGAAACTTGTTTGAATCAGTGACAATCTAGGTAAACCCTAGGATTCTCTTAAGACTTTATCAAACCTTGAAAAATCAACTGGCTTAGCCATAAGAGTAGACTGTCTTTGTCTCATAACCGTAGCTAAGTTTTGAAACAGAGTTAGCATTTTCTTAGAAACCACACAACTGAAAAATAACTCAGAAAAAACCAAAAATATTTCAGATTGGTAGTAAAACACTTTCTCCTACATTGACACTTACCTTTTTTGTGTTTTACCCCATACTCTTAGACAGAGTCTAGAAAGGGCCAGGTAGCTTCCGGATCTCATCCTCTTTTAGAGGTGAAATAACTGGTAAATGCCCTCCCAGTCAATCTCTGGTTAGAGTTTGTTGTGTTCCGGGATATCCTTGAAAAGGGATATTTCACAAGCATGGTGGTGGACCATAAAACCTTTTACCTCTGAAAAGAGCTAAAAACTTCCACTTGGCGACTCCAAAATCCTGAACAGACCTTAAGACTTCACTGGGAAGAACCCTGATCATCGTAATATTATTCAAACTCAGTCAGAGGACTGTAGGATTGAAATTCAGGTAAACATATTAGTTAACCATTCAAAGACTGTCATATCTGGTTGAACTTGTTTTGTTTATTTGGGTCTGATAAACACAGCATAGTGGCTCCTAGAAAGATTCACACTAGAGCCTATCCTGACCCTGATCCACCTGAAGTAGTTGATAACCCTGAAATTATCCTTATGAAGTCTCCTAAGATTAAGTTATCAACTGGTTTCAAACCACCCTTAAGAGCTAAATCAGTTCCTGAACATCTTTCAGCTCTACAAAAATCACAAGCTGACTTAGTAAATCCATTTAGAACTAGGTCATTTGATGATATAATCCAGCTAGATTCTAAGTCTTCACTTTCTTCTCCTGAAACTAGTGAACGTCTTGGTAATAGAGAAACAACACCTCCTGATTTACATTTCCTCTACAACCTAGGTGTCTCTCATCCAAGATCAGCTCAGAAATATACTGCTGTTCCATCCACATCCCTTCATCCAACATCCATTGTCCAAACCACTCCACTCCAACCCACTTTCCCTTTTGTTAATCCACCCCTTGTGAATCCTCCTCCACCTCCTGCCATGGCTGCATGGTATGCTCCCTTAGTCCTTCCTACACCATTAGTCAACCTTCCACAGGACTATCAGTCCAAGATTCCATTATACGATGCTAACAATACTACAACCGCATCATAACATGTGGATAAGATGGATGACTATTTTGACAGAAATGAAATTGATGATGATTCTGTCAAACTTAGATTATTTTCTCAAAGCCTGGGGGGAGAAGTAAGAAAATGGTTTAAAGGCTTAGCCCCCCATAGTATCAATGATCTGCAAGGCTTCCATCAAACATTCTTAAACAAATGGGAAGTTAAAAAGAATCCTCTCCAAGTCCTTTCTTATTACAAGAACCTACACAGAAACCCAGGGGAAAGTGTCCAAGCTTATTGCACTAGATTCAATAGTGTGTATAATGCACTTTCCCCAGATCTAAAACCTCCACAAGGCTCAGCTTTAAACAAGTTTCCTGAAGGGTTTGATTCTGACATGACATATCAGCTGAGAGAGAGAGACTTTGCAACTCTTGAAGATATGCAAAGAGGTGCTCTTTCTGTAGAAGTCAACCTGATGGAGAAAAGAGCAAGGATGAAAGCTGAGAAAAGAGTATCTTTTAGAGAGGAATCCACACCTTCCACTTCCAATTCAAAGATGGAAAGAATGATGGAAGAAATGATGAAAGAGATGAGCATAATTAAGAGAGCACAAGCAAGTCAAAACCAAAGTGCACCTCAAAATAGAAACCAGAACCAGAATCAGAATGTTAGAAGGAACCAACCTCAAAATAGACCTAGGGAAGATGATCATCAGATCACTCCTCCCTTTCATCAAAACTATGTAAGTGAGGGTGAGGAAACAGATCAAATAACAGAGGAAGATGATATTAACCTATTTGGGGTAGATGATGATGACTTTGAGGTTCATTATGATAGAAAACAAGGTCTTTATACACCTTATGATGACAAAAGAGATGATAATGAAGATTATTATCAAAACATGGAACGCCATCATGGAACCTCAAAGAGAATATGACCTTAGAAGAAAAACTAGTCAACAAACCCCCAACAACAAAACCTCTGACAAATCTTCACAAAACAGCACTGCAACCAAGCCTAAAGTTGTCAAACAAAAGGATAAAACAGTGGCTGAAAATTCTGATGAAGGTAAAGGAAAAAGCACTCAAGACAATGAAAAACAGAGTGCAGACATTAGTAGTACTAACACATCAGCTAGTACTCATGTTAAAACAATTTTATCAAATGTAAATAAAACAAATCAGCAAGCTGACATTGCTGATAAAGTGGCAGTTAATAAGGCTGAAACCAGCACTTTAAAGAACCAAACTCCTTTCAGCCTGGAGCAGGAAATCTCAAAGATCAAAATTTCTATTCCTCTCACCGAGTTAGCGGCCCAACATGTATATAGGACCCAAATTTTGAAGGCTTTAAATTTAGAAGATAACAATGACACAGTCAATCTTAACGATGACCAACGAGAGCTTATTTTTGGTCCAAAGATTGAAGGAAAATATCAAGAGGGACATGTTCCCCCCTTTTATGTAAGTTTTAACGTTCATGACAAGATTTTGCACAACGCTATGCATGACTCAGGGGCTTATCATAATCTAATGCCTAAAGCTGTAATGGAGAGCCTGGGTCTAGAAATCACCAGACCTTATAAAGACCTTTACTCTTTTGATTCTAGCAGAGTAAAATGTTTAGGATTGATCAAGGACCTCTGTGTTAACTTAGCCCAAATTCTAGCCAAATGCTTAGTCATGGATATTGTTGTGGCTGATGTGCCCCCAAAGTATAGAATGTTACTCTCAAGGTCTTGGGGGGCTAAGTTACAAGGGACTATGCAAATGGACATGACCTATGTGAATATCCATGTTTTCAATCAAACTAGAAGACTTTACAGGGAGTCCCATAAGAAATACATAGTCACAAGCCAAGACAGACCACAAAACTCTCCTATCTATTCTGTCAATACAGGCCTCGATTCTTTTATCATGTTTAATGATGAAACACTTAGTGAACAAGTCACTTTAACAGAATTAATGACCGATAGAGAGGAGGAGGTAAATACCAATGAACTGTCAAAAAAGTTTGCTGAACCTTTAAACAACAACAAACCAGATACGGGTCTTGAACTACGAGTCATGTGTCCCTTGCTTCTAGACATTGAGAGTCAAGAATGTATCCGTCAACTAAATGAAAATCTGGGGGAACCAAAACAAATTCAACTCAGTGCTGAGATTCCACAACAACCCTTAAGCACGATAGTTGAAGAGGACTCTAACCAAGATAAAACCGAGAAAAGTCATCTCTGGAGTATGTATTTTGATGGGTCATGCACTAGAACTAACGCTGGTGCAGGTGTCTGGATTACTAACACTGAAAACGACCACACAGAATGCATTTCATGCAATTAAACTTTCATTTTTCCAATAACATAGCAGAATATGAGTCCCTTCTCTTAGGCTTACATCTTTTGAAAAAGTTAGGAGCCAGAAGAATCAATGTATATGGGGATTCTGAATTGATCATTAGGCAAGTCAATGGGGAGTATAACGCAAATCATCCCAGACTTAGAGCCTATCGGAATGATGTCATGGATCTTCTGAAAACATTCGAGGAGTCCAAAGTAATCTTTGTCCCAAGGAAAAGAAATATCGCAGCTCATAATTTAGCTTTTGCAGCTAGGACATGCTTAGCGCCATTTGAAACCAAAGATTGTACAACTCAGATAAAGTTTAGACCAGCAGTGCCCGATAATAAGAAGAATTGGCAGGTGTTTGACAATGACAAACAAATAGAAGACTTCATGCAATTCAAAAATGAATTCGAACTAAACAGTTCGGACCCAGACTATGAAACAGACCGCAGTGAAGAAAACTTTCTTGGTGAAGAAGAACCGTCTCCTGAGCCTGTCAATATTAACCTATTGTCTAGAAAACTTACGAATGAAACAGAGGAGTTGGAAACTCTCCATGCTAAAGATGAAATTTTGCCTAGAGGTCTAGCCCCTTTAGAAGAGTTGTTTGATTTTGACGATGTGGCCAAAAAACCAAAACTGGAACCTGTAGAGACTGAAGTGGAGGAGTGCAATATAGGCAGTGAGGAAAAACAAAAATTGATTAAACTATCTAAAACTTTACCAGCTCACATTAAACTCAAATATATAGAGTTGTTTAAAGATTTTTCTGATGTTTTTGCGTGGAGTTACAAAGATCTTAAATCCTATGACATTGAAATAATACAGCACAAAATTCCCCTCAAAGAAAACCAAAAACCATTCAAATAGAAGCTGCGCAGAATAAACCCTGTTCAGTTGCCTTTGGTTGAGAAGGAGATTAAAAAGATGTATGAGGCTGGTATTATTGTCCCTATTAGATATTCTGAATGGGTATCCAATCTGGTGTCTGTTAGGAAGAAAACTGGAGAAATCAGGCTTTGTATAGACTTTAGAGATTTAAACAAAGCTTCATTAAAAGACAACTACCCTCTACCCAAGATGGATCATATTTTACAAAGGGTGGTAAGGTCTAGAAGAATTTCTTTGCTGGATGGCTATTCAGGGTACAATCAGATCTTGGTTTACCCTGTCGATCAATTAAAGACAGTCTTTACTACGCCATGGGGAACTTTCATGTATGTGAAAATGCCCTTTGGTCTAATGAATGCTGGAGCAACTTTCCAAAGAGCCATGGACATAGCATTCTCGAAATAATTGGGCTTCTTCATCATTATCTATCTTGATGATGTCACTGTGTTTTCAAAAACAGATGAAGAACACTTAGAACATTTGAGAAAATTTTTTGAGAAGTGCAGAAGGTTTGGAATATCCTTAAACCCTAAGAAGACACTATTCGGTCTCCAAGAAGGTAGGCTTCTTGGACACATTATTTCAGAAGAGGGTATAAAGATAGATCCAAAGAGGATTGACGCCATATTTAAAATCTCTCATCCTCGAAACATCAAGGAGTTGCAATCTTTCATTGGGAAGATCAACTTTTTGAGAAGGTTCATTCCTAATTTAGCTGAGCTCCTTAGGAATATCACAAACAAGTTGAAAAAGGAGCAAGGGGTTAAATGGACTTTGGAAGCAAAGAAATCCTTTGAACTGGTGAAACAAGCATTGACAAAAACACCGGTTCTGATAAGTCCTAATTTTTCAAAGGATTTTTATATTTTCTCATTTGCATCAGAACATACCATAGCTGATGTCCTTTTACAGAAAAACCCACAAGGACAAGAGCAGCCCATTGCATTCTTTAGCAAGGCATTAAGGGATGCCCCTTTGAAGTACAACATCATGGAGAAGCAATATTTTTCTTTGGTTAAAGCATTAAAAGACTTCAGAGTATACATCCTTCATTCACATATTATTTCCTTTGTCCCAAATTCAGTTGTCAAAGACATTCTAACACAGGACCCAGATGGTAAGAGAGGTAAGTGGATTGTTGTTATTCTTGAATATGATTTAGAGATAAAACCCACTAAGCTCATCAAAGGCCAAGGTCTAGCTAGATTAATGGCTGAGTCAAATTGTGAAGTTCTTGATATTCATATGATTAATGCTTTAGATGATCAAGAGGAAATTTCAACTCTCACTGTTGAAAGTCATTTTATGAATTCCTCTTGGTATGCTGATATTCTTTATGTTCTGCTTAATTTGAATACACCTCCTGGTTTGACAAAAACAAAGGCAAGGTTCTTAAAATTGAAAGTTGTAAACTATTGCATTATAGATAAATGTCTGTATTGGAAAAATGCAAGTGGTCTATTGCTTAAATTTTTGCCTGATTTTGATGCAGAGAAGGTTAAGTACCAGTTCTATGAAGGAGAGTGTGGAGGTCATTTGTACTGGAAGACAACAGCCAACAAAATTTTGAGGGTTGGTTTCTATTGGCCTCCTCTTTTCCATGATGTACACAAGATGATCATAGTCTGCCATAAGTGTCAACTTTTTGAAGGCAAAACAAAACTGCTACCCCTCCCTCTGCATCCAATCACTGTTGAAGCCCCATTTCAACAGTGGGGACTTGACTTTATAGGAGAAATCCATCCACCATCTTCTGCCCAACACAGATGGATTCTCACTGCCACAGACTATTTGACTAAGTGGATAGAAGCCATTCCTTGTAGGCAGGCCAATGATTCAGTTATCATAAAATTTATGGAGACTAATATTCTCTCTAGATTTGGTTGTCCTACCAGGATCATCACTGATAATGCAGCAGCATTTGGATCAAAGAAGATGGTTGAGTTCTGTCACAGATATCAGATAACATTGGGGCATTCCATGGCCTATTACCCTCAAGGTAATGGACTTGCGGAATCCTCAAACAAAATTTTAGTGAACATAATCAAGAAACTGTTGGAAGACAACAAGAAGTCTTGGCACACAAAGCTGATTCATGCACTTTGGGCTGACAGATTGAATTTGAAGAAATCCATTGGTATGTCACCCTTTCAGCTTGTGTATGGTACTGATGAAATTTTTCCAAACAGCCTTGGTGTACCAGTGATGAAGTTGATTCAAGAGTTTCAGACTGAAGATAATGACATGATCAGAAGAATAAATCAGACCATTCATCTTCAGCAAACCAGGGAGGAAGTATATAACAAAGCATTGCAGAAACAAGAGGGCATTAAAAAGCTTTTTGACAGAAGAACAAAGGCCAGCAATTTCAAGATTGGGGACAAAGTTTTAAAGTGGGACTCAAGAAGGGAAGAGAAGCGCAAGCATGGAAAATTTGACAACCTATGGCTTGGCCCTTACTCTATTCATTCAGCTGCTGGTAACAACGCATTTTTCTTGCAGGAGCTGAGTGGAGCAGAATTGTTTGGGGGTCCTGTCAATGGTAGGATGCTTAAGCATTACTTCTCTTGATCCTTGTTATGTTCTGAAGCCCTTTTATCTTTTCCATTATGAATAAAGTTGTAAAAAACAAAAATACACAAACAAAGAAAAGAAAGAAAAGAGGGCAGATTTTGAAAACAATAAAGGTATAGCCCCATACCAAAAAAGAGAGATAAATTTGAAAGTGTGCAAGCTCAAATGCCACTCCTGAAAAACACTCTTCTAGTTAGTCAAACTGTTTAAACTTGACTAATTAGCTTTAAATTTTCTGCTGATAGGATAGTGAATTTGATATGCCAAACTGTCTAATCTTGGCTTATCAGTAGATAGTTGAGGATAGAAATTAAAGGTTCAAACATGATCAAAATCTGAACCTAAGGTTGCAAAGTTAAATGACTCAGATCTGTTCTATTTTTCTGAGTCAAAGAGATAAAAAAAAAATCTGGTTCTAATTAGCTCAAAATCTGAACCAGACGGAAAGGAAAGACAACTCAATAAGAGTCAAAACAGAGCTGTGAAAAAAGGAAGGAAATGTTTCCAAATTTTCATCTTAAGCCTTCCATTTTTTATTTAATTTTTGTGAAATAAATATCTATGTGCAGCTTGTCTTTATGCCATAGATCACAACAAGTCAAACAGCTTAATCTTGACTTGGCTGTTTTTAAATTGTTGTTTTAGAAATTTAGAGAATGAAAATCTGTTGCACAGTTTAATCCCAACAGATGGTAGATTAGGTAGAGAATCATCTGAACTCAACTGTTAAATCTGAGTTCAGGGAGAAATAAGGAGTAGAATTAGATTAAGTTTCCTGCTTTCAAAAGAATAAAATGTTGAGAAAAGAGTTTGCCAATCTAAGTGCACTCTATTGAAGAAAAAATGTTAGATTTGTAGGATTGGGTAGGTAGAAAGTTGTATTGATTAAGAGCCATTGCTTTTGTGACTACTATTACATTTTCAGAGAAAATCATCCCAGCACAGGAAGAGCAGCCCATTGGATTAGGCAACTGATCATCCTCCCAGAGAACATTGATGGATCAGACACATGGTCAGCCTCCCAGAGAATTCAGGTCTGAAAGTTCTTGATGCCTTCAAGAAGGCACCATCCCCAAGTGGAGCCACTGTTAGCCACCTGTAAAATTTGATTATCCCAAAAGGGTGGCTAAATCTATTTTTGAGCCTTCAAGGAAAAAAATTTCTCACTAAAATTTTTTGGCTCTTGAAGACTTTTTGAAGGCCTCATGCCTCTGTCCAAACCTTCACTGCTGTTCCCATCTTGAAAAACTCTGAAACCCTGTTGGTCCCATCTTGAACTACTGCTACAAGCACCATTTTCCCCTTTTTCACCTCTTTAAAAACTAACCTCTTTTCTACCCCTTCATTCCCATGAAAATCCAACAAATTCATATTTCTCCCCTTTCCACTACATAAAAACCCTTGATAAGGTTCTAAGACTCCTTCTTAGCCTTATCGAAACCCTCATTTCCTTTGAAAAAGCATTGAAAATCATAAAAATACATTGTTATTGACTCAAGCCCCCTCGGGCTAAGTCCCTAGCCTTTCCGCCCATACACCCTAGCACCGTGACCACGCGCTGAGCCAGTCGGGCGCTTATCTAGTTTAAATAAATATTTCTTCGCAAAACATTAAAAAACCTTTGATATTTATTTAAACCGTCGAAATCTGTTTTATTTAATGTTTCTACCCGCGCAAATTGCGGAGCGATCTCGACCGTTGATTCAATCCATAGATCCGACGGTGCGGATCGCGCCTCCCTATGGACCCCCCAACTGTGCGCCATTTTTCCAAAAATGCGTGGTTTTTATTGCACCACTCTTCGGCGGAGGGCGGTTTTTTCCCGATGGCCAACGATTCCATACACTTGCCGCCACTCGTCCCCTGTACTGTTTTGAAAACCGTCGTCCATCACACGTTATTGCTCAGACGAGGATGCCAAGCGATATCGTCGTGGACCGTCCGATCTAAAGCCGCCCATCCGACGGCTGTCGCTCGATGAAGATGCCCACCCCTTAATGTGGTCCCGTTGCGATGATAAATCTTCCCCCACCGTCGATCTGATCTGCAGATCGACGGTTCAGATTTCCTCTCCCTGATTCAATTGCCCGATCAATGATTCTCTGTTTTTGACTTCCCCATTCACTCTAGACCATCGATCTCTGCGCGATCAACGGTCTTGATATAATTTTTCTTCCGCCCATTCTATGATCTCCCCGATTAACGTCCTCTAAAGCAGTCAAACTATATACACAGGATTTCATAACTCTTGTTTGTATTTTGCAGGGTTTAATGTTTTTCCGCCATGCTAAGAAAAATTTGCAGGCTAAGGGTGACGATCCTCTTGCTTTCATCCGGGAAATCATTCACATGGGTTTCCAATCTCACGTATCATTGGTGTTTTATGAAGTGTCGATGTCTTTTTATCTCTGCGCAGCCATGCATATCAACAAGAAAACCATGGATTTAACACTGTCAAATGGTATCAGTGTCGAAGACCTAAGTGTATCCGAATAGAGGATTAGGGACAGTTTCATGGGGATTACGCCTAATATGCTTATCAAAAGCCTAATCCCCAAATAAAACACAGTTTACAGAAAACCTAGAGTGTTTTGTCAAGTAGGAATGCCTCCACCGCCACAGTCTGAGGCAAATTGATTCCTCAGCTACCATAGTGCCACCTGTCCCTCAAAGTACTCAATCAAAGGCCGAAGTTATTGATCAAATGAGTATTTTCACCTCAGCACAGCCGGAAAGTTACTTCTGCAAGGAAACTTAATGACAGAAATATCAGCAGAGTTACTCCAACATTCCACAGAGCCTCAAAGGTCAACAAAAGCTCCCTTTGAGCTTAATCTTTATGTAAAAACATTTAATGCAGAGTATCCCCATGTAAATTTTTTCATTAATCCCCTCAAAGGCTAGAGACCATTAAATCTGTATTAATTGTAAATTGAGATCTTTTATCAGATCTCACCTCCTCATCCTTCTATATATACTTCTTCAGAAGATGAGTGAGGGGTTGGTTGTAGAACTTTGATATACATTTGAGCAAAGATTTCTGATTGTACATAGTATTCACTGGCTCTTGGAGCTCTGATGGTGATAGATAGGTTAGGCTGGGATGTGTAGATGGTTGCTAACCTAAAGTACTGGACTTAAAGTTGTAACTGGTTTGGAGCATCAATACAAGCTGATTTATGGGATCGTGGTCTATGTTGACGGTGATATTTTTCTCATTGTAACTTGTTGTTTTATTTTTGTTTCCAGCTGTGTTTCATATTCTCTTATAAAGAACATCATGCATAGAGTTAGGACCCACTGTACATAAGTAACCTTCTCTGACTAAAAATCTTTATCTGAATGTTTTCCTCCATCTGTGTTATTTAGGAATGATTTAATTCAGTTTAAGCATAGGAATGTTGGCGTTCCCTCGTCTTATTGTCTTAGCTTAATGTTATTCTTAGATGTTATTATCAGTATATGTTTAGTGAAGATGAACTGCGGAAGATATGGTGTGCCCTGGTCCCAGTTTGATCCTACATACTGTCTGATTGTTTCCCTTGGAATGTGTTAAAAGCTGGCTAGTTTCAAAGTACTTACCAGATCTTAGGCCATTCTGTTGTTATCTTTTTTCTTGTCTTGAAAGTAACCAAGTAAAGAAGAGCTAGGAGAGGATTTGTGGTGAGCCCGGCCCGCTGGTTTCTAATCCAAAAGTTGCCTTCAAGATTCCCTTAGTTTTAAGATGTTTGCTATTGAAAGTGTATCAAAGGCTGGCTAGTTTCGAAGTACTTACCAGATCCTAGTTTACTTTTATGTTTTTCTTGAGTTCATGTCAAAGGCTGGCTAGTTTCAAAGTACTTACCAGATCCTGGGCTGCTCTTGTTTCTACATTTGTTTATTTCTCCTTCTTATTGTATCATTCCATTTCATAAATCAATCTTCAAAGAGATCCTTAGACATAGATGACTTGCCCCATGGACCACTCTTGCCTCTTGCTGTTCCAATTAAACCCTATTATGACTCCATATCCCAATGGACTAAAACCTGCAATTTTCTACCTTTTTGACCGAAGCTTACTCTGATTGCCTGCAACTTCTCACCTTTGAAACTTTTTGCACTTAGAACTTTCCACCTTGAACAGTAATCATGCTCAACCATCCAAAGAACAAACAAACCCTTGCTCTTCATAACTAGCCTAAATATCATTACCCCAAACTTCAAAGACAAATCCATCTTTGTACATATTGGAGAGATCCCTCTCCGGATTCAGGAGGGCTAGATCCTAGAATCCCAAAGTTGGTTGAAAAGATGTTGTTTCTGTAATTGGACTCTGCTAATCTTGCTAATAAATTACAGATCCCTAACAGATTCCACTAGGCCCAATGAAAAGTTGAGGTCACCTACCAGGATATTATTATCAGATTCCATGAATGAAGATTTCATTACTGTCTCCCATAATTCCACCCGGTTGTGGCAGGGGTCATAAACATTCACCATTATGATTTACATTCCAATTTTCTCAGAGAAAACATCCGCTAATAGCATACCCTCCCTCCCCATACATTAAGGAGCCTCTAGACTATGGGGTTGAAGCAAAGTGCGATGCCACCAGAACGTTTGCGTGCATTTAGTGCATGGAAGGTCAAACTAGGTAAAATTTATACTAGGGTATGGATTATATGATCATAGTCACCAAGTGTCTCCTATAATAAAATGGCATCCACCTTCTACACATCTAGAAGTCCTCATGGCTAGTTGTTTACCAGGACTAGCCAACCTGCGACAATTGAAAGAGAGCGACTTCATGAGGGGGTCAAATTAGGGGTATTTATTGCTCTAAGAACCCCATCAAGGGATAGTTTTCTACCTTCTGCTACATCTATGCCATCCTTGTGAATGGATTTGGACATGAGGGAATGTCTACCATGGGTGGATTTAGGAATCTTCAAGAGATAGGACACACACAACCCATATCCAGTCGATGTTGTTGATTTTTCCAGGGATCACAGGTTGTAGTTGTGGCTGATAAGGGAGTCAGAGCATTCCTCCTTTGAGGATATGGAGTGTTGTGAAATATCAAGGATGGCAGGTGGAGGAATGGAAAAAAAAATATGGGAGGATGTCAAGGGGCCAAGTATCAGAGTAAGATTACAACCAGATAAAAGAACCTCATTCTGTTGTGACTGAAAATAAACAGATGGCTCGTTCAAATTAAAAGGAACAAAGAGAGAGGAAGTGGAAACAATACCTGGAGGAGGACTGGATTTTTTTGAGCATGCTCTTTTGATCCTTGGTGAAGGCGGTTGTGCAGGAGAAATTTATTTCCATTTTTTTTTCGTGATCGGTTTTGATGTGATATTTGTTCCTTCTGTGACTATCGCTCCTTCGGGGATGATTGCACTCCCTTCCCAACATTTCCTTCCTTTGTCACCAGAGAGGGATTAGAGTAAGGGACATTTCCTAAAGAGATGGACAAATTTTTGGCAGTGCCTACACTAGAATGGAACCCCTTCATAGTCCATCATTTACATTAAGGTGATTCTTCTCCATTGGATCATCGTAATTTCCTCTAGCCCCTCTTGACTGTCCAGGTGAACCAGAATGTGAGCGAAAGCCATCTTCACGGTGTAAATAAAATATTTATCGTGGTATAGATAAATCCTGAACTCATTATTAATTCATTTGAAGATATCCTCAGACCATATATGTAGAGGAAACCCTGGAATTCTGACCTAGATAGGACCTTCCCCTAGTTGTTCCCAGTCCGAATCAAAAAGAGGGCTCCACCTCTTGAGAAATATTGGTGCCATTTAAATATTCCAAAACTTTGTGAGAACCCATTTAGCATGTTCCAGCCTATGGAAATGTAAATCAAACCAACCCCTTGTCATTTTTACTACCGATGGTATGACCTCCAAAATCTGGCCCCAAATCTTAGAGACCCACTTCCTCAAACAGGAAGCAGAATAGTTCCTACCTCGAACCTGGCCAACCAAAACCCTCTCTATAGTGTTGATTACCTCTACCATCAACATCTCCTCCCCAAGGATCAGATAAAACACTTTATTGATCGCCTTAACACACTTAGATTTCTTTACTCTTCACTTCAGGGAGCCAAGTTTAGAATTGACAGCCTCGGTGGATGGGGAATCTGAGGAAATGCTAACTATGGCTTCTCCAAATAGACCATCAGGTTGTAGAATTGGACTACCTTAAAAATAACTCGAGGAGGGGGGGTAATTTCCTTAGGAGCAAGGGGAGGGATAACAAAATGAAAAGTGTGACCTAAAAGTCGGTGACTCCTCCTCCACTGGTAAATCCATAACGACCTTTCGATGTGGAGGCTCAGTCCATATGGACATGGATTCGTAAGGTTAGGTGGTTAATGAGAGAGAGAGAGGGAGGCTGAGAATTCGGTGACTCCTCCTCCACTGGTAAATCCATAATGACCTTATGATGTGGAGGCTCAATCCATATGGACGCAGATTCGTAAGGTTAGGTGGTTTTTGAGAGAGAGAGAGAGAGAGAGCGAGAGCGAGGGGGGGGGGGGAGAGAGAGAGAGAGAGAGAGAGAGTGAGGGGGGGAGAGTGAGGGATAGAGAGAGAGGGGGGAGAGAGAGTGATAGAGAGAGAGAGAGAGAGTGAGGGGGGGAGAGTGAGGGATAGAGATAGAGGGGGGAGAGAGAGTGATAGAGAGAGAGAGAGAGAGAGAGCAAGAGAGAGAAAGAGAGAGAGAGGGGGGGAGAGACTGATAGATATAGAGATATAGAGAGAGAGAGAGAGGGAGGTCGAGAAGTCAGTGACTCCTCATCCACTGGTAAATCCATATGAGAGAGAGAGAGAGAGGGGGGGGTGGAGAGAGAGAGAGAGAGAGGGAGGCCGAGAAGTCAGTGACTACTCCTCCACTGGTAAATCCATAACGGCCTTCTGATTTGGAGGCTTAGTCCAGATGGACGCGGATTCGTAAGGTTAGGTGGTTGTTAAGATAGTGAGAGAGAGAGAGAGAGAGAGAGAGGGAGGGAGGATGAGAAGTCGGTGACTCCTCCTCCACTGGTAAATCCATAACAACCTTCTGATGTGGAGGCTCAGTCCAGATGGACGTGGATTCGTAAGGTTAGGTGGTTGTTAAGATAGTGTGAGAGAGAGAGAGAGAGAGGGAGAGAGAGGGAGGATGAGAAGTCGGTGACTCCTCCACTGGTAAATCCATAACAACCTTTTGATGTGGAGGCTCAGTCCATATGGATGCGAATTCGTAAGGTTAGGTGGTTATTGAGAGAGAGAGAGAGAGTGTGTGAGAGAGATAGAGTGTGAGAGATAGAGAGTGGGGGGGAGAGAGTGAGAGATAGAGGATAGAGAGAGAGAGAGAGGGAGGGAGGGGAGAGAGCGAGAGAGAGGGAGGCCGAGAAGTCAGTGACTCCTCCTCCACTAGTAAATCCATAATGACTCTCTAATGTGGAGGCTCGGTCCAGATGGACGCGGATTCGTAAGGTTAGGTGGTTGTTGAGAGAGAGAGAGAGAGAGAGAGATAGAGAGAGATAGAGAGAGGGGGGAGAGATAGAGAAAGAGGGGGGGAAGAGAGAGTGAGAGTGAGAGAGAGAGAGAGGGCGGGGAGAGAGTGAGTGAGAGAGAGGGAGAGAGGGGGGAGAGAGAGTGAGAGATAGAGAGAGATGGGGGGGGAGAGTGAGAGATAAATAGAGAGTGAGAGATAGATAGAGAGAGAGATGGGGGAGAGTGAGAGATAGATAGATAGAGAGAGAGAGAGATGGGCATAAATGAAGGAAGATATGGTCGATACTTTCTTTAGCATTCCGAGGGTCCCTAAAAATTCCATCATTGTATATTGTCTCTAGTGGGAGCTTTTTTACACAAGATACACCACATGAAAAGCTTAGTTCTAGTTGTGCTTTTTAGTTTCCATAGGGGCGCCACTACCATACCTTTTTAGGGGGCTTATGATCAGCATATATGATGGGATATCCATCCTTAAGAGTGTGCATGCCAAGCTATGATAAATCCCATACAATCTCATCACCCATGTCCAAGATCCTGACATGTGTTTTTGTTAGTTCATCAATATAGCTTGCCCAATACTAATGACATTCAATAGGTATGCCAAGATCCAGCACCGATTTCCAAGCCTGAGTAAAAATAATGGTGATGTCTGGGTCAGCAATGTGATCAAGATTTGATATGTCAGAGTGATTTAGATATTGGATGAGTTTAGATGGAAGGGTATGTGCATTGCCACATCCTAACTAGGGATCCAATCCGATACGGACCTTCCTTCCCAAACCAATTATCTAAGCTAGGGAATTTCTAATGTTCTCAATAGAGTTCAGCATGGCACGCCAAATTCAGGAGATATTGAACCTGTTCCAATGCGGTATCCTGATCAATTCAACAGTGCAGATGGGACTGATATATTTCTTGGTGACCACCTCAGTACACAGATTATTTGTTGTAAAGACTTTCAAACCCAATTTTGCAGCAAGGACCTTGAAGAAACATGTAAGGTTTTTCAAGCCCCGCCC